>JAANYP010004456.1:0-176215 GCA_020465985.1 Centrapalus pauciflorus
ATCCACTCATGCTGGGCTAGCTACCAACGGTCTTCATGGGGGAACATCGGAATATCAATACCAAGTTCAATAGAACTGGTGACATAGCTAGGTCTAGAACAATAGACCGATAAAGCTAATTATTCTAAGCTGAATCAATATGTCAAATGATGCGATCAATAAAGAAAGCATAGTGATCAAAGTCATGATAGCAATAACATATGAAATGAACTAGAAGTACAATGTCATGTGAAATGATAAGTCAAATTAGCTATCATGATCCACAGGGCATCACCGAACCATGGTGTGCACAGGTCACAATCCAGCTGAGCATTCATGAATGTCAAATAAACTGTCATCAACAATATATCTCAATCGGAAGTCTAGCATGAAAAACTGAATATCTATAACTCACTGTTTCTGTAGTCTTTATCAAGCAGATTTATAATCCACCACCTGGGTTATCCCAGGATTTATCTTTAATCTTTCTGAACTCTGGCTTTGCCTTTTCAATCTTTAATTCTGTAATTCTTTAACTCTTTGTTCAGAATTTATCTGAACCTGTCCAGAATAATATTACATCATTGTCAATTTCATAATCTTTTAGCTTAAAAGTCTTTATATTCTTATTTTCATCTGATTCTGACTGATAATTCTTTATTCTTCCCTCTTGGATTAATGATTCTTGTGTTTAAAGAATATCAAAATATATATATACAAATTCGGACCAACCCACATCCGGATTCGGATCTAAGGATCATCCGAATTAGGATCAGATCCGAAATGCACAGAAAATTGGAGAACTCGCCGAGTAAGCTCGGTGAATTCGCCGAGTTCACATCCGAACTTCGGATAGAGAACCGGATTTCGGACCATCCGAATTATGCTGACCCATCCGAATTCGGGTCCATCCGAGATGGGTTCTAATTTATTTCGGACCAAGACTTATTTCGGGTTTTCATCCGAATTCGGGTCCCAACCGAATTCGGATCCGATACTTATGAATTTTTGAAGAATGTTCAAGCTGTTCTTGGGAACTCGCCGAGTTCCCCTATGAACTCGCCGAGTTCACTTGCAGATATGCAAGTCGCAACTTACGGGTTTTATCAAAAATTCATCAATCGACAATTATACTAACATGCAATTAAATTCAACGTTATATTATCAATTTTGGGGTGTTTCTACACTATTTTCCCTATCTCTAACACATTAAATCGTCCAGATTTGTCCAAAATATTCAAATTTTCTCAAGAACACAAAAGTTTATAAAAACTCAGATTTTTGATCTTTTTGGACGATTTAAGCTACGATTTCTGTTTCTAAATCATTTATGGGTTTCATTACATGATTTCTAACCAATATTTCAAGCATGCAACATAATTTCTACAGATTTTAAATCCGAATTTGATGCATTTTAAACTCTTAAAATACAAAAATAAAAACTTAGAATTAATTGTATTACCTTAATATTCTTCTGATTCTTGAAAATCTTAAACTAATTTCACGAATTCTTCTTCCAAATCTTTAATTTCCAGCAAGCTTTTAGAGTGAGAGTGAGAGAGTTTTGAAGGTTGAGAGATGATGAGAAATGAAGAAATAAAGACTTAGAGTCTTTATATTTCTAGACTTTGAAATATTGACACAATTGGTCCCTCCACATCTGATTTTCATTTAAATTCAGATTTATCTTCATTTTATCATCACTAATTTAATTTATCTTATTTAAATATTTTCATTACTTAATTAAAATTACAGTACAAATAATGTTATAAAATTACATTATTAAATCAAAAGCAGAAAATAAAGTTAAGTCAAAAGCTAGGTTGTTACAGAATGGGCTCCACCACGCATAAACTTCGTCCCCGAAGTTAGCTATGTTCGAACAGACTTGGATACGTTGCTTTCATGACATCTTTTGATTCCCAAGTCTGATGCGAACCCTTGTGGTGTTTCCACTGGACGAGCACCATCTGTATTTCTTTATTACGAAGCTTTTTGGTCTTCGAGTCCAGAATGCATTCCGGCTCTTCAACCACTCGAAGCTTCTCATCAATTTGCACATTAACGTGTGGTATCTGACCTCTCTTTCATCAGCTAGACTCTTTCGTAGATGACTAACATGGAATACAGGATGTATTCCAGCTAAGTCAGTTGGCAGTTCAAGACGATAAGATTGATTTCCTATCTTTTCAACAATCTTGAACGGGCCAATAAATCTCGGAGCTAGCTTGTTCCTCTTTATGAACCGAACCACATTTTTCATTGGGGATACCTTCAACATCACCCAATCGTTAACTGCAAAACTGATCGATCTGTGACGATTATCATAATACGACTTCTGCCTGCTTTGAGCTTCAAGGATGTTCCTTCTGACAAGCTGAATCTTATCATGAGTCAACTGTAGAAGGGCAGGACCTGCTAAAGGCGATTCACCTGTTTCGCGCCAACAGGTGGGAGTTCTGCACTTTCGTCCGTATAAAGCTTCAAAAGGAGCCATCTTAATCGTGGAATGGTAACTGTTGTTGTATGAGAATTCGACCAAGGGTAAATGGTCATCCCAGTTACCACCCAGATCAAGAACGCAGGCACGGAGCATATCTTCCAGAGTTAGGATAGTGCGTTCACTTTGGCCATCTGCATTAGGGTGATAAGCTGTACTCATTGAGATTCGAGTACCCAACCCGTCTTGCAGTGCTTTCCAAAATCTCGAAGTGAAACGACTATCACGATCAGAGACGATAGATTTTGGCACACCGTGACGTGAAATAACTTCGGTGATGTACATCTGTGCCAATCTATCAAGGGAGTATGTCTCTTTCGTCGGTATGAAATGTGCTGACTTCGTTAATCGATCCACGACTACCCAGATGGAGTCGTGTTGTCTCTTGGTCTTTGGCAATTTCGTGACAAAGTCCATGGTTATATGCTCCCACTTCCACTCAGGAATTGGCAGTGGTTGCATATCCCCGAAGGGCTTCTGGTGTTCTGCCTTAACCATTTGACATACTATGCAGCTTTCAACAAATTGACCGATGTCTTTCTTCAATCCTGGCCACCAATAATCCGCTTTCAGATCGAAATACATCTTCGAGCTGCCAGGATGAATGGATAACTTGGACTGATGGGTTTCAGATAGAAGAGTGTTGCGGATTGAACCATATTTAGGAATCCAGATTCGGTTTCCCTTGAGACATTGAAGTCCCAAATGATTCATAGACAGAAATTGAAGTTGCCCTTTGAAATTTTCATAACAGATGTTCTCTTCTTTCAAGGCTTCGGCTTGAGCAGATTTAATATCTTCAATGAGATCAGAAGAGAATACAATTGGGGTCAGGGCATAGCAACACTTTTCCGGATAGACTTTTCTACTCAATGCATCCGCGACCACATTGGCTTTGCCGGGATGATATAGGATCTCGCAATCATAGTCCTTGATAAGCTCCAAGGACCGACGCTGTTTCATGTTTAGATCCTTTTGAGTAAAAAGATGTTTAAGGCTTTTATGGTCGGTGTAAAGTTGACACCGAGTCCCATAGAGATAATGCCGCCAGATTTTTAATGCAAAAGTAACGGCAGCCAACTCAAGATCATGAGTTGGTGCACTTTTCTCGTAATCCTTCAATTACCTTGAAGCGTAGGCAATGACTTTTCCCCTTTGCATGAGGACACAACCTAAACCAGTACCAGATGCATCGCTATAAACAACGAAGTCATCATTGCCTTCTGGTAAGGCTAGGATTGGCGCTTGAATGAGTTTCTGCTTCAGAGTTTCAAAGGCCTCTTGCTGTTTATCAGCCCATACGAAAGGTGTATTCTTTCGTGTTAGCATCGTAAGTGGCACAGCAATCTTCGAAAAGTCCTTAATGAATCGCCGGTAGTAACCAGCCAATCCAAGGAAACTTCTGATTTCGGAGGCATTGCGAGGCGTTTGCCATTTTTGAACGGCCTCGACTTTGGATGGATCAACAGAGATGCCTTCGCCAGATACAACATGGCCAAGGAATTGAATCTATAAAGAAATCAGAACAGAATTCAAGTTTTGAAACAACAAACGCTTTAAGAAATAACTCGAGACAACGTAAGATTTTACCTGTCTGAGCCAAAACTCGCATTTTGAGAATTTTGCATAGAGTCTTTCATTTCTCAATAACTCTAGCAATTGACGTAGATGAACAATATGATCAGCCTCCGTTTTGGAGTAAATCAGAATATCGTCTATGAATACGATAACTGACTTATCCAGCATTGGTCTGCACACTCGATTCATGAGGTCCATGAACGCCGCTGGTGCATTCGTTAATCCGAAAGGCATTACGAGAAATTCGTAATGACCATATCTTGTTCGGAAGGCTGTCTTTGGAATATCCTCCTCTTTAACTTTTAGCTGATGATACCCAGAACGAAGATCGATTTTTGAGAAATAGCTGGCTCCTTGTAGCTGATCAAATAGATCATCAATTCTGGGCAGAGGATATTTATTTTTAATTGTGACTTTGTTCAACTCACGATAGTCAATGCACATTCGGAGAGTTCCGTCTTTCTTCTTTACGAACAAGACAGGTGCACCCCACGGAGATGAACTCGGTCGGATAAATCCCTTCTCTAACAGATCTTGCAATTGCTTTGACATTTCCTGCATTTCTGCAGGCGCAAGTCTGTATGGAGCTTTAGCGATGGGAGCCGCACCAGGAACTAAGTCGATCCCGAATTCAACTTGTCGTTCCGGTGGCACTCCAGAAATGTCATCAGGGAATACGTCTGGGAACTCACAGACGATCGGAATATCATACACTGATTTCTTGTTGGCTTCCGGGGTGGATTCAGACGAGACATAACAAAGATAAGATTCGTGACCCTTAGAAAGATATTTACGCGCTTTCTCAACCGATATAAAACAATGAGCACCTTTACGCTTGTCGCCTTTAATCTCTAACACTCGGCCGTCTGAAGTCTTGATTCGGATGATTCGGCGGTTGCAGACAATAGTAGCCTCGTTGTTCGTTAACCAATCCATGCCGATGATAACGTCGAACTCTTTTAGCGGTATCGGGATAAGATCGAGGTTAAATACAACGTGATTAACGAGTAATGTGCAATTTCGATAAACGGAATCAGCCACAACGTAATTGTTACTGGCTGTCTCTATGTCAAGTATAACAGGAAGCTTTGAAGGAAACATAGATAATCTTTGCGCAAAAGTAGTCGAGATGTATGAACGGCTTGCACCGGAGTCGAATAACACACGTGCAGGTATTGAGTTTAATAAAAACGTACCGGTAACCACATCCGGGGTTTCTTTCGCTTCCTCCGCCGTTATTTGGAAGGCGCGGGTCCTAACAGTTGGAGTTGCAGCTGAGCTTTTCATTGTAGAACCTCCAGCTGATGATTGTGATTGACCTCGTTGTCCACTGTGGCACTGATACATGAAGTGACCACGCTTTCCGCATTTAGCACAACCAAGACCTCGTTGGGGGCACTCTTCTCTACTATGGCCGATTCTGCTACACACATAACACGTGACATCGTCTGGATTACACAATCCCATATGCGATTTTCTGCATCTCTTGCAGAACCGTGGTTCATTTGTAAGCGAATAAGCTTGGACTTTCTGTGGCGAACTGTATTGCTGAGATTGTTGGGGTTGCTGGGACTGAGACTTGTTGGGCTTAAAGAATCTGCCGAATCTTTGCTTCTTTGGGGGAGATGGACAAGTCGGGTTCATTGATGGAGCATAGAGTTGATCACCGTACTCTAAATATCCTCTCTCAATCTGCCTTGCCGCTTCAACCATTTCGAGATACGAATTGTACTTTATTGCGCTCATTGGGTGTCGATATTTCGGGTTAAGTCCTCCACGAAATCGGTTCATCTTTCTTGCTTCAGTAGCTACCTGATATGAAGAATATCCACAGAGCCGTGAGAATTCGTGCTCGTACTCGTCTACAGTCTTAGTTCCTTGGGTTAACTGCAACAGTTGAACTTCCATCTTGTCTTGTTGATCCGCAGGACAATACTTCGCGTTGAACATTTCAAGAAACTGTTCCCATTCAAGAGTCTGGATGACCTCCTCGCCATAAATACTTCTCTGAGTCTTCCACCAGGCACGGGCAGCACCCACGAACAGAGCAGATGCATAACTCACTTTCTTTGACTCCAAGCAATCAGAGATTCTGAAGATCTCTTCAGTGTGACTTATCCAATCCATCGCTTGAATTGGATTGACTGTACCCTCGAAGTTAAGGGCACCGCTAGCTTTAAAATCCTTGAACTTACAGCCTTTCGGCTGCTCAATTTGGGCATTCGGAGTAGAGTTATCAGAATCAGATTCATCGTTCTGGATTTGTTTATCTTTTCTTTTGTTCTTTTTGTCAGCGCGTCTTTTTGCTTCGGCCTCATCTCTAGCCTGAAGCTGTTCTTGCATATACTTATTTTGTTGTTCAGAATGCTGAGCTAGTAGTTGTTGCATCATTTCAAACATTTGTTGTGGGGTCATGTTGTTGGGAATGTCACCTGATCCTGACATCTTTACTGAAAATTAAAAATCATTTAACTATCAGTTTATAGACTTAGATCTATGTACCCTTTTTCCCCATCCTAACAGTCTGTACATCCTATCTCAGTTCAAACCACCTAAATGATCGATACATATGTATTGCTTCAGTTTGAGACCAAGTATTACTCTCGTAATACTTGATTCACTCAAACTATGAGCTCTGATACCATCCTGTGAATACCTTCCCTTACGGGGCAGTCCTCAGAGTCTAGGTCCCACATTATGCAACACGATATCAATCATAACTAAGATAGAGTAATTTAAGTTGCGGAATTTCAGATTACAAGTACAAACATTAGGATAAGTTTAATACAATTTTAGTTCAGATTACAATTTTCAATATAAACTTATAAAGGGTACCATCTAATCTAATACATGTCATCATATGATCAATTCAAATCTACCCAGACCACCACAAGTATCTTCTGCCAATCAGTACCGAAGGTTTTGTTGAGTAGTGGTCTATAGAATACTTCAATCTTGATCTTGTAAGACCTAAGAACTAGGTCCTGCAGGTGACTTTCCTTTATCTTTTCCTGTAAAATATTAAACAACAACTGGTAAGCAAGGCTTAGTGAGAATATAGATTTTCAGGTTACATGCATTAATCAAGCGGATCATGGGTCAAAGCGTGATATGTCTGGACTGCCGCTACAGCCACTCAATGATTGAGACATAGAACTCAGGGAATCGGATGATGTTCAGCCCACGCTCACGCTTTTAGTGGAAGCTATCCACTCATGCTGGGCTAGCTACCAGCGGTCTTCATGGGGGAACATCGGAATATCAATACCAAGTTCAATAGAACTGGTGACATAGCTAGGTCTAGAACAATAGACCGATAAAGCTAATTATTCTAAGCTGAATCAATATGTCAAATGATGCGATCAATAAAGAAAGCATAGTGATCAAAGTCATGATAGCAATAACATATGAAATGAACTATAAGTACAATGTCATGTGAAATGATAAGTCAAATTAGCTATCATGATCCACAGGGCATCACCGAACCATGGTGTGCACAGGTCACAATCCAGCTGAGCATTCATGAATGTCAAATAAACTGTCATCAACAATATATCTCAATCGGAAGTCTAGCATGAAAAACTGAATATCTATAACTCACTGTTTCTGTAGTCTTTATCAAGCAGATTTATAATCCACCACCTGGGTTATCCCAGGATTTATCTTTAATCTTTCTGAACTCTGGCTTTGCCTTTTCAATCTTTAATTCTGTAATTCTTTAACTCTTTGTTCAGAATTTATCTGAACCTGTCCAGAATAATATTACATCATTGTCAATTTCATAATCTTTTAGCTTTAAAGTCTTTATATTCTTATTTTCATCTGATTCTGACTGATAATTCTTTATTCTTCCATCTTGGATTAATGATTCTTGTGTTTAAAGAATATCAAAATATATATATACAAATTCGGACCAACCCTCATCCGGATTCGGATATAAGGATCATCCGAATTAGGATCAGATCCGAAATGTACAGGAACTAGAGAACTCGCCGAGTAAACTCGGTGAACTCGCCGAGTTCACATCCGAACTTCGGATAGAGAACCGGATTTCGGACACAACCGAATTATGTTGACCCATCCGAATTCGGGTCCATCCGAGATCGGTTCTAATTTAATTTCGGTCCAAATCTAATTTCGGTTTTCATCCGAATTCGGGTCCCAACCGAATTCGGATCCGATACTTATGAATTTTTGAAGAATGTTCAAGCTGTTCTTGGGAACTCGCCGAGTTCCCCTATGAACTCGCCGAGTTCACTTGCAGATATGCAAGTCGCAACTTACGGGTTTTATCAAAAATTCATCAATCGACAATTATACTAACATGCAATTAAATCCAACGTTATATTATCAATTTTGGGGTGTTTCTACACTATTTTCCCTATCTCTAACACATTAAATCGTCCAGATTTGTCCAAAATATTGAAATTTTCTCAAGAACACAAAAGTTTATAAAAACTCAGATTTTTGATCTTTTTGGACGATTTAAGCTACGATTTCTGTTTCTAAATCATTTATGGGTTTCATTACATGATTTCTAACCAATATTTCAAGCATGCAACATAATTTCTACAGATTTTAAATCCGAATTTGATGCATTTTAAACTCTTAAAATACAAAATAAAAACTTAGAATTAATTGTATTACCTTAATATTCTTCTGATTCTTGAAAATCTTAAACTAATTTCACGAATTCTTCTTCCAAATCTTTAATTTCCAGCAAGCTTTTAGAGTGAGAGTGAGAGAGTTTTGAAGGTTGAGAGATGATGAGAAATGAAGAAATAAAGACTTAGAGTCTTTATATTTCTAGACTTTGAAATATTGACACAATTGGTCCCTCCACATCTGATTTTCATTTAAATTCAGATTTATCTTCATTTTATCATCACTAATTTAATTTATCTTATTTAAATATTTTCATTACTTAATTAAAATTACAGTACAAATAATGTTATAAAATTACATTATTAAATCAAAAGCAGAAAATAAAGTTAAGTCAAAAGCTAGGTTGTTACAAATGAACAATTTTTTTTTGGATCTACTAGATTTGTCAACTTTTAACTTTCAATATAACAAAAAACACTTGGTATATCATGTATAATATGTAGAATAAAATGTATTGTATGTAGAAAATCACACATTCTACATAGAATATCATGGAAGATATGAAAAAAAATTTTTGTTTAGATATTTCATCAAACTTGGTATGCAACTTTACAAAACACCAAAAATATAGATTTAAACAAAAAAATTATTCAAATCTTGTGATTCATATACAAAACTCTTTCTAAGAAAAGAGCATGTCTCTGACTATTATATTCATTCCAAATCTAAAATCTTATAAATAATCTTCATCGCTTCTTGAATTCATCTTCCACCTTCTTTATTTTTTTACCATCAAACTTTCAAATCGTGAGAAATATAAAGAAGAAGAGAAGAAAAATAAGCGTGGCAACGACGATTGGTCGTGGCGACGACGGTTGGTGGCAGTGGCGGCGGTGGCTCCAAATCTTGAGAGAGAGTGAACGAGGGGGATGGGAGACCGATAATTTTTAATTAAGGTTTGGAAATGAAATGAGAGAGTAAGGGAGGAGTGGTGGCCCGATAGTTTTTAAGGTTAATAAGTAGGATAACTAAATTTTTATTTTTCTAAAACTATCTATTGGTTTTCAAGTTCTGATTAATATTAAATGATTAAGTTTTAGTTTTCTTTTTTCAATTTCAGTTTTTAAACATATTGCGTTAAGTTAACGTAAACTAGTCATTTATTAATTTCAGTTTTCGATTTATAGTTTTCAGAAAAAAATAAGGGTTTCTATAAAATGTGAAAACTTGTTTAGATGATAAAGTTTTAGTTTTAAGAAAAGTAAGATTGATGATTATAAGATAAGAAAAATAGAGTAACTGATGGAAAAGTAAGATAGAGAAAGAATGTATTATAAAGAAATATATGTTTGGTAATAGAAAAGTAAGAAAGAGAGTATGAAAAGTGATATTATAAATAGTGAACTGAAAATTTAAGAAATTGTTGTTAAGTAAACAAGTTTTCAATTTTTTTTTGAAAAGTAAGATGAAAATTTTAGAAATTTTCATTAACGAAATGGAATATGTTTTCAAAAGATCATATACAGATATAGAAACACACACACCTGCGAATTATGCAGATACTTTTAATATATTGTTGTTTATATAAATATAATAAATCAAAAGGTAAAGATGGAAATATTAATTTTTTAAAACAAAAGTATTTAAGAATGATATTATTATTTATCACAACCTTAATTAACTTGTTAAATATTTCTAGATATATATGAGTAATAATTATTTTTTATATTTTTTATTAGATAATAATTAATAAGTTATTAGAGTATTAGATTTTATCGAATTTGATTTGATTTGAATATAAAAATAGATTATATTAGATTTAGGTAGATATAGTTTAAATAAAAATTATTTTATTTTTTTTAAAACTATAAATGTCATGGGTCAATTCATGATAATTACATGTGACTTCATGTGAAATAAATATATTTACTCTTTTATTAGTATTTATAGATTTAAATTATATGTATATAGTTGGAGAGAGTATCACTCATTATGCAGCGCACTAGGAGATATTACTTTAAAAAGAATTTTTAAATTATTTTTTCATAAACATATTTTCAATAACATTATATAAATGATATGTAAATTTTACATAGATTCACATCTCCTAACTCCTTAAAAATGATGTGCACATACACTTAAATAAATTTGCATTTATGTGATTTTTGATTTCATGCACTGAGAATATGTGAATGTGCATAATATATATATATATATATATATATATATATATATATATATATATATATATAGGGAGGTTCAATGGAAAACCACAATGCACCTGAAAACTTGTGAAAACCGCACTGCACCACTACAAATGTATCAAATTCCCCGCGTGATGCATCAAAATCCTGCGTGATGCATCAAATTTCCCGCGTGATGCATCAAAATCCTACGTGATGCATCACCTTATTTACGATCATGCCACCGCGTTTTTCATGAAATGCACCAAATCGGACGGTATGCATAGGTTTTCATGGTTTTCACGTGCATAGTGGTTTTCCATTGAACTCACCCCTATATATATATATATATATATATATATATATATATATATATATATATATATATATATATATATATATATATATATATATATATCACTTTTGTAATATTAATTTAAACATGTTTATGTAAAAAATTTCAATTATATTATTTCAGAAGTGCATTGACAATTTACATCATTTGAACATATTCCACTTTTGCATTAAATATAATTTATTTTGTTTTAATGAACTTTAAATGATGTATAATGATCAATCATAATCCAATTTTAAGCATGTGTGTATTGCACTTTTACATGAAATTGAACATTTTATCGTAACGAACATGTGCATTTCATATATAGAAATACAAGACCCCATGCATCGGAAAACTAGGGAACCATTTTATAGTCATGGGATTAGGTGATGCATAATGTAAAAATCTTAATGCATCACGCAGAAAGTCGATGCATCACACGAAAATTTAATAAATCATGTGGAAATTATATATATATATATATATATATATATATATATATATATATATATATATATATATATATATATATATATATATATATATATATATATATATAATACAATTAAATAATGCATCAGTAGTATACAATATACTTAAATCATTGTTGGTTACATATGATGTTTTAAAGTTTAAAAGAAGTATAGATCTATTCATCCAAAACACTTAACCAAGTGCTTTAATTTTGTTCTTTTGTATTTTCTAACCGCATCTCATACTTCTACCACAACGAATGACATATCGAGGTCGATCTTGAGCCTCACTAGCTCGAACTAATGTGTTGAACATAATTAACCATGCATTGATTTTATAAGCCTTAATTTGTTAGAGAAATTGGAGAAAGTGATGATGTTTGATGGTGAATATTATGGCTTATTATCATTTTAAAGTTCAAGTTGAATTATACATAATGTTGTTTAGGTCATCAAACATGACAGGTATTTAAAGACCATGTTGTTGGCAACAAGTTAATGAAATTTTTCTCGGGGGACACAAAAAGAAAAACGAAAAGCAAAACAACATGCATTAACCTTTGGACTCTATTGTAAATTTTTACGGTTAAGTCACTCGATCAAATTTTTATTTTCTAAAAATCATAATACTTGAAATGTATTTTGATTAAGTCTACCCAAAAACCTCTTAAAATTTTGGGTCGACACAAAACTCAAATGCTTCTGATTTAAAACAAAACAAAATGTATAACAAAATTTGAGGGTTTTATGTAATGAAAAAAACATAACTTTAGTTGTCACTAAACTCGTCATGAAAACCCATTTTTTTGTACCTAACCAAACTGGTTTCCGATTCAGTTGGGTGAACTGGCTAGTCAGGACCAAATTTTAGAACAGTGGATGTAGTTGGTTCTTCAAGATTTTAATATGTATAATGAAAAATATATCATTTCTACACATATTCCTGTGCATTTCTCAAAATATATAAAGTTTATATAAAATTGAAATTTTCATAGGTTTTAATAAAATTTTACCATGTACACACACCACTACAAGCAAAGTGTCATTTTGTGACACACGCTTTTAGTGACACAAAAAAAGTGTCACTATGTTTTACTTTTAGTGACACTTATGAAAAAGTGTAGGTATAGAGCAATATTTTACCCACACCTTTTCAAAATTAGTGACACAAAAACATACATTTTTAGTCACTATATATCTATACCCACTCCACTTTTACCGACTCTTTTTGTTGTAAAAAAAGTGTCACTATAGGTATCAAAATATTTTACCTACACAACAAAAAGAGTGGGTAAAAGTGGAGTGGGTATAGATATATAGCTACTAAAAATGTATGTTGGTATAGGCCTCAAGTATTTTGTGACAAAAATTTTGTGTCACTAATTTTGAAAAAATGTGGGTAAAAGATTACTCTATACCAACACTTTTTCATAAGTGTCACTAAAAGTAAGATATAGTGACACTTTTTTTTGTGTCACTAAAAACGTGTGTCATTAAATGACACTTTTCTTATAGTGCACTCTTTGTATATATGCAAAAAATGTGTATTATATTATATATATTTGGTAGGTGAGTTAGTAAGAGTATTTGTAATTTATTTACTTTATTTTTGTATATTATTATAAAACAATACATGAGTAAAGGGACATGTTCTCTGCAACTTCAAGAAGAGGTTCGTTCGGATAAAAAGAATCCAGAATAGAGAGATCTTCATGTTGGGTTGGGTGGCTTCTTTTTTGCGTTTTTTTTTTTACTCCTTTTAAAATTTTTATGATTATATATATATATATATATATATATATATATATATATATATATATATATATATGTGTATATATATATATATGTATATATATATATATATGTATATATATATATATATATGTATATATATAGAGGGAGGTTCCATTGAGAACTTTTGTGCATCGAGGCACAAAAGAACCTCCACTGTCCTTTGGATGAAAAGAATGTGTGGGTTCGATCAAATGACAAAATGGTAATTAAATAGAAGGTTTTATGCATCAAGTGCACATAATGAAATTCGCGTAGGGGTAAAACAGGAATTATGCAATCTTTATTTAATTATTACACTTTCAAAATTAACAAAAATAATACAATTTCAAAATACATGCATATCATTCATCTCTTGATCATGCATATCGTTTATCTCTTCCAAAAATAAATCATGCATATCGTTCATCTCTTCCAAAATCAAAATACATCAAAATACAAACATGAATCGTTCATTTCTTCATGCATATCATTCATCATCAAAATACATGAATATCGTTCATCTATTCCAAAATCAAAATACATCAAAATACAAACATGAATCGTTCATCTCTTCATGCATATCGTTCATTGTCAAAATACATGCATATCGTTCATCTCTTCCAAAATAAAAAACATCCATATCATTCATCTCTTCCAAAATCATCAATAAACATCCTTTTATCTTTGAAGCATTCAAAAATGCATCCTTTTATCGCGTTTTTCATTGAAGGTGTTCATTATTCAAAAATTTATAATGCATTCAAAAATGCGGTGATTATTGGCCGTAAAGAGAGGGAGAGAGAGAGAGAGATGGTCGGTGCAGCGGAGGTGCGATGGTGATGCAGCGGCCGAGAGAGCATGACGGTGGTGGTGCAGCGGCCGAGAGAGCAAGACGGGGGCCATATTTTGAGAATGAGAGGGGGGTGGGGCGGTCACATGGGGAAGGAGAGGGAGAGATGTTGATCATGGTGAGAGAGAAAGAGAGAGAGGTGAGGAGAGATGGAGGGAGAAATTTTTGGTAAGTTGTTTAATGTATTGATTTGTTTCCTAATCTAATTAAACCTAATTTTCTATAATTAATTAATTTTCTTATAAATTTATTCCACAAATACCCTTCATGCACCATTGGTAGATTGTTCGATGCACAAAAGTTCTCAATCGAACCCCAATATATATATATATATATATATATATATATATATATATATATATATATATATATATATATATATATATATATATATATATATAGAGAGAGAGAGAGATTTCACTAGGCTCCCCTCCTCCTCCCCCTCTCTCCCTCTACCGGCCACCACACCACCGACATCCATCTTTCTTGGCCGCGACACCACCATCACCAACCGATAAGGATGATGATGATGATGCAACAACAATGATCCGACGAAGATGGTGATGATTCCGGCGATGATGATGATGAAATGATCTCGTTTTGAAGGTATGGTCGTTTTTTATGCATTTTGTTAATGGAAAACTATGAAATATGAATCGTGTTTATCCGACTTTTATGAAAGACGAATCCAATGCATTGTGTTTATGAAGATAAATCGTGTTTGAAGATGAATCTGATGAAGATGCATCGTGTTTGAAGATGAATATGATGAAGATGCATCGTGTTTGAAGATGAATGCAATAAATCTGATGAACATGCATCGTGTTTGAAGATGAATCCGATTAAGATGCATCATGTTCGAAGAACAATCCGATGAATCCGATAAAGATGCATCGTGTTTGAAGATATATCCGATGAAGATGCATCGTGTTTGAAGATAAATCGGATGACGATGCATCATGTTTGAAGATGAATCCGATGAGGATGCATTGTGTTTTGAAGAAGGTTTTAGATAAATAATAATTAATTAATTTTTTTTCGTTCTGAATTTGTTTTAAATTTAGAAATGTATTATTAGCATTTAATGTGTAATTATTTGTTGAAATATTCTATTAAATATAAAATTAAAATTGAGTTGACTAGATATATTATTTTCCCTAAAATACTCATATGCATACCAAATACGTGCATCACGTGATGCACCAATGATCATTTAATCTAAGGGTTGTGGTCGGTTATTTTTTATGATTCCCCATAGAACAGAAGGTACCACGCTTAAAAATATTTGTTTTGAAATTTTTTTTTCACAAACATGTTTTAATTAACATTGTACAGATAATATGTCAATTTCACATACATTCACATCTCCAAACTCCTTAAAAATCATGTGAATGTACACTTACATAAATATGAATATATGTGAAAGTGCATTTATGTGATGCGTGATTTCATGCACTTAGAAAGTTTGAATTTGCGTGAAATTTATGTATCATCTGTGTAACGTTAATTAAAACATGTTTGTGAAAAAAATTTTCAAAAAAATAATTTTAAGCGTGGTATCTTTGGGTGCGTTGTGTAATACGTGGTACTCACTTGAACCTAAATCTCTCTCTCTCTCTATATATATATGTGTATATATATATATATATATATATATATATATATATATATATATATATATATATATATATATATATATATATATATATATATATAGAATATGGTTCGTGTGAGTACCTAAAAAATGCAGAGTACCGTGAGTACCTGTGAACACACGGGTTTAAGATGTGAACATGCTCTGAAAAAAAGTTTTTTTTTTAAATTTTTTCATATTCATTTAGATACAAATAATATAAGCATATTTGTAAAAGAATTACACGCATTCACACTTCGTAGCCTCTTAAAAGTCATGTGAACGTGGAAAAATTCATGTGAACATGCTTAGTTGTGAACATACGTTCACAACAGTGCAGTTCATGTGAACTTGCACGTTTCACATAATTATAGTGTGTGTTTATGTGTGATTTTTTGCAAGTAGTCTTATATTATTAATTTAAACATGATTATGAAAAAAAATTTCAAAAAAAATAATTTTAAGCGAGGTACCTCCGGTACTCCGCAAAACTAGTGGTACTCATTTGAACCCAAATATATATATATATATATATATATATATATATATATATATATATATATATATATATATATATATATATATATATATATATGGTTGGGATCAATGGGGTACTATGTTAGACTGGGGAACCGGAGTCCACCCATGTTTGGTTATAGGTTTAAAAGGGTAATATAGTCAATTAGATTTATATTAAATAATAGATGACAACTAATAATATAATAGTTTCCTTAATTATAGAGAATTACTTCCATAACATATATATATATAATAAATTTCAAAATGGGTTTTAATGAACATGTTCAATCGGATTCGACAATGAGTTTTAGTGAACATGTTTAATCGGATTCGACAATTGGTTTTAGTGCACATGTTCAATTGGATTCGACAATGGGTTTTAATGAACAACTGAACATGTTCAACTGGATGTGTCAAATAAAGGTATTTATTATTTTCTTCAAACCGTTCGTGAAGGTTCAATTTCATTTACACGTTATTGAACATGTGCAATCGGAGTTTATTGCGTTTTTTGTCGCTGTTATCCGTTTTGATGATAAACCAATATTGACGGTATTGAACATGTTCAATCGTGGTTTATGGAGTGTTATCATTGCACATGTTCAGTATGAGTGTAATAAATGATATTAACTAAAATGGAGATCTTCATGAGATACACAGAATCTTTTATTATAATTTAAATTTTTTAATATCATTTTTACCCCCAACATTAATTAATGTGGGAAAGAATATTAAACAAAATTATATTATATTTTAATGATTTTAATGATAAATGATTGGCTATAAATGGTTCCCCGGTACCCCAGTCTACCCCATTGATCTTGAATATATATATATATATATATATATATATATCATTGCATTATCACATTTCCACCACCTTATCTTCTCATTCTCCCCCACATCCCATTAACATACTTACACATTACATGATTTCTAGCTATTCCAACAATATAAATATATAAATTAATATATAAATAAAATCAATATTATTATACTTATCTCGTAATTAAAAGTCATATGATCGCATTCATTTTTGGTCTCTGTTTCTATATAATTTATTTATTGAGCCTGCTGATTCATGTGACAAAGAAATATCATAACTTTTAGTTATTTAATTGGGTTAGTATTTGAAAAAACTCTATCAACTTTCTTCATTATCGTGATTAAGTCCCTAAATATTTTTTTTCATTGTTTAAGTCCCTAAACTTTTTTTGTCTTATTAATATTGGAAAAAAACCATAATCTTTTCGTATTTTAGTGATTAAGTCCTTAATTTTTTATTTTATCAGTTGTGTTTACCGGCTAATCCGGTAACCGATAAAAAATATATACTTTTGAATAAGACATATATAGTTTAGGGACTTAAAGAATTGAAAAAAAAGGTTTAGGGACTTAATTGAGAAAATAAGAAAAGTTGATTGAGTTTTTTTCAATATTATGACTTAATTAATCACCCATAATTATAATGATGATTTTATATGGGGTTAGTATTGAAAAAACCAATTAAAATTTTATTTTCTCAATTGAGTCACTAATTTTTTTTCAATTCTTTTAGTCCTTAAACTATATTTGTCTTATTCAAAAGTACATATTTTTGACCGGCAATCATATTAGATAAAACAACTGATAAAACAAAAAGTTTAGAGACTTAATCGTTAAAAAATGAAAAGATGGTAGGTATTTTTCCAACATCACTCAAGTAAAAAAGTAAGCTTAATTGTTTGCTAACCAGTAAAAACGTGTCAATTATACACTTTTTGAATAAGACAAAAAATATTAGGGACTTAAACAATAAAAAATAATTTTAGGGACTCAATCACGAAATGAAAAAAGTTAGAGTTTTTTCAATATTAACCCTTTTGAAAATTTAGGGTGTGTTTGACAGAGTTTATCAGGGTCTGATCATATGTGAATCTCTTATTCGGCAAGAAGTTTTAATGATAAGTGCATTGAATAGTCATATATTATAAGAGGTAAAAACATATGATCATGTCTCATAAAAGTTAAAACACAATCTTATCACATGTTATCAAAAAAAAAAACATGTTCCTTTCTCCTCCCCAAAAACCTTAAACTCAACCAACCCCCTTCCTCAGGCAGCGCCCCATGACGATGGCCGCCACCTTCCCGACGTCGGTGATGCCGACCACCTTCACTCCGTAAACGCATGATTTTTTTTCAACTTTTTTGTTGATATATTTTATTTTAGAAAAAAAAGTTGTTGGTATATATTTCAATAACAGAATCTGATAATTTATAAAACAAACAAAGTTATTGAATTCTTTTATCAGACCTTAATATTTTATCAACACCACATTTTATCAATCAGAAGTGGAATCGAACATATGAATTGATAGAGTTTTCAAAAGTGTAACTTATTTTTAAATTTTCTAAATCACTATAATTTATCACGTAGTTCTTTAATTTGATAGAGTTTTGTTTTATGAATGTATGGTCCAAAACCACATAAAAAAGTCAGGATTGTACGGACTAAACAAAAAATTTTAAGAAAGTTGAAAAAGTGAAACAGAGAACTATACAGGATTGTCTCGGTTTCACATCAAACATGATCTTCCTGATTTTTACATTAAAAAATAAAAAATAAAGCGGATTGAACATATAATTGACTACCAATTTCAATAAATATCATAACTAAAAACCGAATTGTATACAATTGATTTAGTTTATTAGTTTACTTAACCAGTTTAAAATGTACATTGAATGATCACCTCTATTGGTAGCCATCTATAACTTAACTTTCATTTACTTAAAGGGCTTTTAACTGATATATTTTACCTAAACATTCTACACAACACCAAAAACTACAATCAGTGAGAGATCTAGGATGTAGAAATACACAAAACCTAATCAATGGCTAGGGTTTTGTTTTGGATATACCATCCACCGTCCACCTCTTGAGAGTGGCTATCATTCGATGGTTGGTTCGGAGGCACGATTAATTACGTGTTTATTATATTGAATTGATTTTTCCTTTTGACTAGTGACACATTTAGAATGGGTTCTTAATTAGTAATCATATGAATGTTCTATTTCCTTTAACGTTAACATATGTGGTTTTATCATAAAACATGTTGTAGTCAATTTACTTCTCGTGCAAAACTCGTCCTAGTTTAAGAGTTAAAGATGCAACGGCTAACACAACATGATTCGTGCAAATATGGTTTTGATAAAATTGATTGTTATGACCATCCATTAGAACCCTAAATGAAGTCGTTAATGTTCTTGTTTGGATTATGTTGGTTTTTATTTTTCAATTTATTTGATTCATAGAGTTTTCACCTTTAATCAAAGGGATTTAATCTTTTGTACGATGTTCTTTAATTCAAAACTTTAATTTATAATATTCGTTCTCAATTAATTTTAGTTTATAAATTATTTATATGTGAAAAGAAATCAATAACTACATGTTCCTTATAGATACGATCTCAATTAACTTTTTAACCTAGTTAGGTTTTTTTTTTTTAACAGTACCAAAGATTTATTAACTTACCAATAACTAAATATTTTAGAAATTACTAGTCTAGGGTTACACACACTTATCTTATCTACTTAGTTGAGTGTTGGTATGGAAAATACGAATGATAGGGTCTTCCAATTCTAACGTGTCCAAATTTACCTCTATTCTGGATGATTTTCAGTTCAATTCAGATCAATTCACTACTACAAAATGCATAATAGACCCCCCTATATTCACCTCGGTTTATAGAAAAAATGCTAAAAAAAAGGGGTTCATTTGGTGTTTGTAGGATTGAGTGCTAATACACCCCGGTTGTTTAACAAAATGATAGGGGTCCTTTTCTTTTTATTATACACCCCGGTTTTTTATAAATGACCCAGGGTTCATCATCGAGTCACCCTTAGACCGGTGACTTGAAAGTCGGCCAAATACACCCCAGTTTTATATTGGATAACTGGGTCCTTACTTTTTATTATACACCCCAGTCTTCTATAAATGACCCGGGGTTCATTATCGAGCCCTTATAGAGCCCAGTCTTGAAAGTCGGCCAAATACACCCCGGTTTTATATTAGATAACCGGGGTACATAATCGACCGTTAGACTAGGCTTGAAACCCGGTGAAATGGACCCCGGTTTGGTTTGAACCAACCGGGGTGTATTCTTCTTTTTCAACGGCTAATGGTTATTAATTTTAATTTCTTTCTTTTTCACTTTCATCTTCATTAAATCTTTTCTCCTCCATTAATACATTCTCTCCATCATTGATACTTATCATCCAAAATTTATTATTCTCCATTAAATCTACATAATTATAATGTATATATATGTGCTGGAAATACCAAAGGGACTTTGGTCTAGCGGTACTAAGGTGTTAGAGGAGACCCCAAGATAGTGGGTTCGAGTCTCATTGTGGACAAAAAGGTGTAGATTTTGAAATAGAATTAGATGGAGGTGTGAGTTCTGCAGTTCAATATATATATATATATATATATATATATATATATATATATATATATATATATATATATATATATATATATATATATATATATATATATATATATATATATATATATATATATATATATATATATATATATATATATATATATATATACATATATATATATATATATATATATATATATATATATATATATATATAGGTGCTGGAAATTGTTAAAATAACCAAAAAAAAAAAAAAACAGATACAACTCGGTTCTTACAAAACAACCAGAGTATATTTGTATTTTAAACATATTTACTGCGGTTACCTTTTATTAAACCGGAGTCTAATTGTTAAAATAACGAAAATTAAAAGAAGTTAAAAAAAAAAAAAAAACAGATGCAACCCTAAAACAACCAGGGTGTATTTGTATTTTTTTATAGATGTACCCCGGTTACTTAAACCAGGGTCTATATAGATATACACCGGTTGAACAACCGGGATCCTTTACACTCAGAATACACCTCCCCCTAATAAACCCCGTATCTACGACCAGTGTTTATTAACACTTTTGACCGGGGTGTATTATTCATTTTGTAGGAGTGATTGTAAAGTTTAAAAACAAATGTTTAAGGCTAGTCTGGAATTATAGATCGGTGTATTTCTCTAAAATTGAAATTGTAATATGTATTTCTAGCATATAGTTTAATATAAGTTTTTTTTCTTGAGGGTTATAAAAAATATGTATATATATAATAAGAATATTTATAATATGTATTCAATGGTGCATTGAAATTAATAGGTATATGTGAAAAATAAAGTATTTGGAAACGGAGCTATCAACAAGTTACAGAGGAAAGTAGCAGAATAATTGATTCTAGAATTCTCTACCGTTTAGAGGCTGCTCTGCTCACCGTCCGTTACTCATCGGGAACAGCAGCCAGGAAGGTCAGACAGGAAACCAATATTCACTAATATGGTCCCCGGCCTTCTGCACATTTTATATATATATATATATATATATATATATACATATATATATATATATATATATATATATATATATATATATATACACTAAAGATCTTTTGTGAACACTTTATTCGTTGTGAACATTGTGAACAACCATAAAATAGCTTTTGAATCTTATGAATCTTGTTGAAAATACTACCGAACACTTCTATTAACCTATTTATCTTATTGGATCCTATGAATTTTATAGACACCTATGAATTTGTCGTATCTTATGAATTTTGTTGAATCCTATGCATCTTATTATAAAAACTACAATGAACCTTTTGAATGTCCTGAATCTTGTTGTAGACACTTCTATGAACCTTTTGAATCATATGAATCATGTTACAAACACTTGTTGATATATATGAATAATTATATGTATTTTTTTTATTTGTTCACAACGTTCACAACGACTAACTTGTTCACAATGGATCTCATATATATATATATATATATATATATATATATATATATATATATATATATATATATATATATATATATATATATATATATATATATATATATATATGTATATATGTATGTATATATGTATGTATGTATGTATGTATGTATGTATGTATGTAGACACACACATGTATATACACATACACACAGAGAATGAGATTCAACGGAGAACTATGTGTTTATCTGAAAACCTTAGATAACCACAATGTATGTAATGCATAACCCTCCATTTGATTTTATTGAACTTATATATATGCATCATACGAGGGATCGTTATGAACAAAATTTTCTCGTATGATGAACAACCTCCTCGCGTCATGTATAATTCCCTAATATGATACATAATCGTCCCATGTGATGTATTATATCCGTGTGATGCAAAATTCTCTCGTGTGATGCACAATGTATTTTTCTTTGCGATGCATGTTCTTTAAGGTTTTCAATGCATCCTGATTCTCCATTGTACCTCACCATATATATATGTGTGTGTGTGTGTGTGTGTGTATGTGTGTGGAATGATTTAAGGAAGAACAATAATGTATCGGAAACCGGAAAAACCAATTTACAGCTATTCAATCGGGTGATGCGTGCATCACACAAGAATCATGATGTATCACTCGCGAATTCAATGCATCAAGCGCGGATCATGATGCATCACACATGAGTGATGATGCATTTATTGTTCTCCCTTGGTTTTTCGATACATTATGGTCTCAACGTCAATTACTAGAAACATCATTTTCAATAAATTAAACAAGAAATTACAAAATCTTAAAAGGATCATGGTCCCAATATGTTTTAAATTGGGTCTCAATCCTACTACAATTCAAGTTGCTAGTTTTGGTTTCTGCAGTTTCTTCTTTTAAACTTGCATGCATCATGCATCCTTAATTGCCTCTCAATCCAATCGCCATCGGTCCAATGGTCGTGCCGCTTTTATGGCAAGTTATACCACTTCAAAAACTTTTGAAAAGTGTCGTCTCATTCGTTCTCAATCAACCGATGGATATCGACCCATCTATACATAAATTGTTTCCATAAATATTAAGTAATTCTACATGTTAACAACGGTTTTTATGGCACATCAACACAAATAGACAAATAGGGAACGAATTTACGTTCAACTTTTAGATGCGTAGAAATAGTAATTTTCACAGATTTTAATGTAAAACACTAATAACTTTAGTCAATTTTTTCATGCTTAAAAATTTAGAAATGAGACAATTTGTTCATGATTTTTAAATGTAAGTTTAATCTATTTATATATATTTTTTAAATATGAAAATACAGAAATAATTTGTCATGACATATTTACTCATGCATTCACATACTTCTACACACATTCATATGTGTACGAATACTCAAAATATATGTTCAACATTTTTTTTTAATTATTTTAAATGAAATATATATGACTAAAACTACAAAAATAGTATAAATTGGCATTGGGTTTAATAACACAAGCTGACAGAGGCAATCTAGAAATTCTTTTACCCGTTATGTTATTAAAAAAATCACCATCATATGCTTGACTTTTAAGCGATTGCCGGTTTGACTTTTTTTTTTTTTTTTCTAAATGTTGGCAAAAAATTAAAATAGTTCAAATAAAAAAAATAGTCACCATAATTTATGCAAATTAGAAGAAAGTAGATGAAGATTTAATTTTTTATTATAGGATTTAATATAAAAAACACCAACATGTTTTCATGTTTTTACGATTTAGTCACTCTGTGTTATTTTTACCAATAAATTCCTCAAGTTATTTATTTATTTATGATTTTAGGAGTTTTTTTTCCAAAAAATTTTCAAATTTCAGGACTTTTCGGGGAAAATGAATGAAAACATATTGGTTTTTTTTTTGGGTTTATTGTTAAAAAACCAACATGTTTTTACGTTTTCGTTCATCCATATTATTTTTTTTCTAAAAAAAGTCCTCAAGTTAATTTCATTTTTCTGGTTTGGTGAAAATTGGATATCAGAACCTACTTTTTCAGTTTTTAAAAACCCAGTTTAGTAATTATAATCAGGCTCTAATATTCAAATTTTGTTTAAGTAGTAATTTTTTTAATTTGAAAAATTTTTAGAAAAAATTTGAATTTAATGACGATGTAAAAATCATGAAAATATGATTGTTTTTTTCATAATAAACACGGTTTTTTCGTGGAAAAAGATAGGGTTAATTATTTTTTGAAAATCAGAATAGAAACATTTTTCTTAGGAAAAAATAACATGTAGGGATGAAACCGCAAAAACTTAAAAACATGTTTTTCTATATTAAACCTTTTTTAATAAAACATGTGATGCTTGGGCTATTATTTCCAGGAAGCGAACCCAAAGCCCAAATATACAACCATATTATAAAATAATAAGGTACTATTAATTCACATCTGGGCCGTTGGGCCTAACTGTCACAAGGCCCAAACTTTATGTTCGTTAGCTTATAATATCAAAAGGAAAGAAATCTGCAAACATATGCATGTAATGATTATTAATTTTAGGAAAACAAACACATCATTTTGTTTAGAATGATTAGCAATGGCAGAACCATTTGCAAAAGTCTTAAAAGTAACAAACCTTAATTCAGTAAATTATACGGCTATATAATATTTTATTATGATTTAATTCAGAAAGATTGACATAATTAAAAGGTTACAAAAAATGTTTTTTCAGATTAAGGGTATGTATAGTTTCGAGTTATTTAAAAGAGTTTAACCTTTTAGTAGGTAACGCTTTTGGGAATTAAAGTTTTTTTAGAGAACTTGGAGCTTTTAGTTTTATAATGTGATTGGTAAAAACTAATTGTAGCTATAGCGTTTATTATTAAATTATGTAAAACGACATTAATGTTAATTAAAATTGTAGTTTACATATAACTAGTGTTATGGTTGCCCGCGCGTTGCTGCGGGTTTCCGTCATGAATATGTAGTTTTTATCGCTTAAGATAAGATATGATGTTAATAAATAGAAACATGTTCAATGATGACAATAACGTCAGTGCATTTGTTTATTAAGCGTTAATGGTTACATGTTTTTTTTTTTACAAATTTGGTTTGACTCAATTGATGATGTCTAAAGTACGTGTGTGTGTGTGTGTGTGTGTGTGTATATATATATATATATATATATATATATATATATATATATAGAGGTGGGTTCAATGGAGAACCTCCATGCATCGAAGAACCTTGAAGAACCTCCATGCACCACCACAAATGCATCACATTCCCCCGTAATGCATCATTATTTCCACGTGATGCATCAAATTCTCGAGTGATGCATCGGTTTTTACATTATTTCCACTTGATTTATCAAATTCCCGCGTGATGCATCGATTTATACGTGATGCATTTCAGTTTTTCTAGCGATGCATTGTGGTTCTTCAAGGTTCTTCGATGCATAAGGTTCTCCATTGAACCCACCCCTATATATATATTGGAGTTTTATAGGAATAAAACAACATGTTCTCATGTTTTTTTGTGGTTTCGTCTCTCCATTTTATTTTTTCCTGATAAAGTTCGCAGGTTATTGTTTACCTTTTGGTTTTCGGGAAAAAATCAATCCTGTATTTTCCACAAAAAAACCAACGTCCTTCACTTGTTTTCCATGAAAAGCCGTCAAACTTAATGACTTTGTTGGCACAAAAAAAAAAGAAGAAAAATTCGGAAAATCACAAACAAATAAATATTTTGAAGATTTTATTGGTAAAAAATAACACAAAGAGGCTATACCGCAAAAACAAAGAAAAACATGTTGGTTTTTCATATTAAACCTCTTTTTTACACAAAAAATATGAATAACAAATATTGATGTTTTATATGCATCTTGTGAAACAAATGTAAAAACCAAAAAAACAAAAGAAAATGAATCACGGTTATTTAATTCTTCAAATTGAGATGGAAACAAAAATTTCAATATTTAAAAATTTAATCAAATATTGAAAAAGTTGATGCACAAAATGAATACATTTATTTACAAATAAAATATAAAAATGTTAAATTCAATATTTATTAAGCTTTAAATAGGTTCATATATAAAATAAATAAATTTTATGTATAAATATAAAAACATAAAATAATCAGATATGATATTGTCTAACAATAACGTTTTTTATTTAAAATAAATAGAAGTGAAATTATTATCTACAATGTAACAAATATTTCTTATAAACTAAAATACATTTAATTAACAAATAAATAAATTTATATAAGAAAAAAACAATTTTGAAGTATAAAAAGAAAAAAAATTCAAAATACAAAATAAAATTTATATTTAGGCAAAAGGAAAAAACCAAAAAACAAAACAAAATATTACAAAAGGAAAAAATAATTTTAAAAAAAATCTCTTACTTCTTTGATTGTAGACGACATGTTATTCATTAAAATTGTCTGAATTATTTTTTTTTTCATATTTTTATATGTATATTCATAATTTCAAAGTGTCTCAATCTTTATTGACACAATATGACGGTGCAAATGTGCAACTAATGCAAAAAACTTTTCGTGTTTTTCTTTCACTTCTTTTCATTTATTTATTTCTTCAAAACAATCTCTATACTCTCTCAAAATCTCATCATTCTACCGCCCCCACCGATGTGTGTGTATGTGTATATATATATATTTAATTTATATAGTTGTATATTTATTAATAAGTTTGCATCAGTTTGTTTATGTTATATTTAGTTTTAATAAATTTTCAATTTTTAGTTAGTTATATATTTTTTTAAAAGCTTGTGAAATTTTATATAAGTTTTTATTTGGTTTACGTAATTTTATATATATATAGTTCCGTTAAATTGAAAATCGAAATGTTTCTTTGTTTCGTGAATTTCATCTATTCAACAAAAATAAAAAGTGAAATAATTCATCCTATTTTCTATCGGAAAAATTTATAGATTGATTAATTGTTTTACGTTCGGTTAAATTAAAAATACGAGTTTCTCGTTTTTACAAGCGAAAACATTTAAAATTAAATCAGTTGACGTTATTTCCAATCGTTTAAATTTAATATGGTTCATCGTTTTTTCTGAGCGAAAATATATTGAACTAAGATGGTTAGTCATTTTTTCGTTTGGTTAAATCAAAAATCGGTGTTGTTAAATGTTTTTTCCAAACAAAAACATTAAAAATTAGATTAAATGGTTGTTTATTTCGTTTGATTAAATTGAAGACCGAAATGGTTTGTTGTTTTTTTCGAGAGTAAACATTTAAAATTGAAAAGACGAAGCATTTTAATTTTTCCAACGGAATGGTTAACCAAATGGAAAAACCAACCAATCAGATCTAATTTTAAGTATTTTCAATAGAAAAAAATGAATATGACCATTCTGATTTTCGATTTAACAAAATGTAAAAAACAATCAAATGATCTAATTTTTAATGTTTCGTAACAAAAAATGATGAACCATTCTGATTTCCAATTTAACGAAACGGAAAAAACGACGAACCAATTTAATTCGAAATTTTTTTTCGTTAAAAATGATATATATATATATACACACACACACATATATACACACACACACACACACACACACACACACACACATATATATATATATATATATATATATATATATATATATATATATATATATATATATATATATATATATATATATATATATATATATATATATATATATATATAGGGATGAGTTTAATGGAAAACCACTATGCACCTGAAAACTATGGAAACCTACGTATACCGTCCAATTTGGTGCATTTCATGAAAAACGCGGTGGCATGATCGTAAATAAGGTAATGCATCACGCGGGAAATTTGATGCATCAAGCGGGATTTTGATGCATCACGCGAGGAATTTGATGCATTTGTGGTGGTGCGATGCAGTTTTCACAAGTTTTCAGGTGCATGGTGGTTTTCCATTGAACCCACCTTTATACACACACACACACACACACATATATATATATATATATATATATATATATATATATATATATATATATATATATATATATATATATATATATATATATACACACACATGTGTGTGTAGGAAAGTCGTCTTAGGAGACCACAAAGACATTTCTGTGTAAATATAGAAACCATAGAACCTTAAATGTAGAAAACCAAAGGGACCCTTTTGTAATTATCTCTTAAACTACATGGACCATTCTACAATTAATAGAAACACATATTATTATTACTTTTTTAAACTGCAAGGGCCATTCTATATTTGTTTTTAAACTCCAAGGACCTTCTTGCAATTAATGAAAAGCACCAAAACCGCGCGTTTCATTATCACAATTGTTAGTTAGAGTAATAACAAGATGATAAAAATTAATTTTGTTTCGGAGCTGTTCAAATGCTATTTTTATTAATGTTTTATAATTTTTTTAAAATTAAACTGTAGTTTTAATTTTCAAACATAACTTTTAATTATTAGTAGAGATTTTTAAAAACAAAAGCTATGTACGTGTCAAACATCATCCAAGTCATTAATTTTAAGTATTTAACTTATATTCTAACGTCTTGTGGTAATTTTGATTATATAATTTCTCTTATATTTTAAGTAAGAAGTTCTTAGCGAAGTATATTCTTTGTTTTCTTTGTGTAAATTATAGTCTTTTACAAAATATTTGTTATGATTATTCTTGTTATTTTATAAATTTTTCTAAATTATTTTTGTTGAAATTTATATAAATGAAAGTGTAAAATATACTATATACTATAATTATTTGGATTCTTGCATTATATCTATATCTATATAATTACAAGATAGTGTTTTAATTAAATCTATATTATCCTAAGATAATAATAGGTCCAATCATTTGATATGGTGTTGACAAGTTAGCCATTTGTGTTTTAAATATATTATTTATTTAACTAAATGTATATATCAAAATGAAAGTTAAAACATGTTTTAAAATTAATTTAGAATTTTATATTCAAATACATATTTTGTCTTACTTAAATTATCATAATTTCTAAGTAAGTTTTTAAGCAATAGAAATGATGTTACATTATTTTAAATAATAAAATATATGATAAACAAGATTTATTTTTGGTAAAATAATTTCAAATTTTATTATATGTAAGTCATAAAGCAATATATAAATCAACAGGAAAAAATAGGTTTTGACTGATAAATAAACTAAATGTTAGATATAATCGAATTAGATTAAATTGATTTCATTTTTTTTTTGAAAGGCTAGTTAGTTGTTAGTATTACACCCAAAGTTAGATTAGATTCACCAATGTCAGGGATTGAACCCGTGACCTCTCCTAGAGGCAAGCCTCCCCACCTTTGGTGGTGGCCACCAGGGCAAATATTTAATTTTAAATTGGAAAAACAATTAATCATAATAAATAAAAAAGAACTATATATTTTATTTTAAATTGGAAAAACAATTAATCATAATTATACAAACATATTTAATTGTGAGTTTACCGGTCTACAATTAATAGTAAGTAAATTGCATAAAATTATAACAAATGACAAGTTAAGTGTATAATTCAATAAAAATTTTAAACTTGATTGTTTCAATTGATAAAAAAATTACATGCATCGGTAAAAAAGACATAAATAATTAAAAGGCCGGAAAATTATCAAAAAATGTAACATAAAATACGAAATTTTACAATAAATGCATTGTAAATTTTTTTTAAGGCCAGAAGATAATTTAAAATTATATTTTGACCGAAAAAGAATATGAAAATTTTAGGTCAAGAAAGATAATCAAAAGTTAAACTTTTACCAAAAAAGGATCATAAAATTAAAACTTTATCTTATTAATTGGTTATCAATACTCTTTTTTGATAAAATTGAGTTTTATATAACTTTTCTTGATCTAAAAAATTTCACATTATTTTTATCGTCAATTTTTATATTTTATGTCATCTTTCTTGGTAATCAACCCTAAATAAAATTACATAAATATCCACTGATCAATCCTTGTATTAATTGCCTATATCCACCTTTTAGTATTTTTCAGTAGTGTTGATTGTGTACTTTAAATACTTTAAATTATATATGAGATTATGTGTTTGTATTGAGGCCATTCCCTCCAATATTTGTAGTTTATAGAGGATTTTTAATGTTTTCCCTCTTATATTCTCATCTAGTTTCTCACTATTTCTTCTATAGAATTTTTGTTCCATGTCATGTAATTAGCCTTTTCGCGGGATCTTATCTTTGTTAAGTGTTAATTATTTCATCGTAATTAATGCATAATCTTATCGTCTAGATTAAGTGTCTACGTCTGGTTCGATAGAAGAGTTTGCTTTTGCTTAAGGGTGGTGGGGATTCATTTCAAGACTGATCAACTTTTATCTAATCATGCCTTACAAAGTGATGACAAAGAGGAAAGCAAATGTGTTTTCTTCATGATTATCATACTTTATGTACTAATCCAATACAATATTTGTTAATTATTCCTCCTCCACTTCCACCTCCCTCCTCTTAAGTCTTAAATAGTCTATGTCTCGTCTCGTCAATGCTTTAATCGATCCTTAATCTAAAAGCATCCCACTTAATTACGATTATAAAGCTACATGTCTTCTTCTTTGTGTAGATCTAGATGTAGATGTAGACATCGCCTCTAAAATTTACATGCATATATTCTTTCGGGGTGCTTTCGTGTGTAGTGGTGGACTCAGAACGTTCCAATTTTTATCATTGCTAGCTAAAGGCGTTTATATCTTTTTTAATAAAATCTTAAATTAAAGGATTTTCATGTATTAATTAATAAATAAAAAAGAACAATCATGTTAAAATATTTTTAATATATAGTTAGTATTTAATGTCTTAATCATACAAAAAAAAAAGGTAAAATAGTTTGTGTTCCCGATTATTAGCTAGCTGGTGGTGTTTGGTTCACGTATTTCCTAAGATTCACTGGGATTTACATTTAAATCCTGTGTTTGGTTTACAGATTTCAGGACGGATTTAAAATCCCAGGTTTTTGTAAATCCCACCATTATTTGTTATTTAAAAACTCATCTTTCCCCCAGGGTTTAAATCGTATTGCATCGCATTCTTCAGATTAACAAATTTTCCCTAAAAGACAACGCAAATTCTTTGATAAAATCCTGATAAATGAAAAAACTGCACAATGCAAATCCTTTGACAGAATGCAAACCTCAGGAAAAAAAATCTGTGAACCAAACAGTCCCTTAAACTATCAGGACTAACATACCAACTGGTTTCATGACTAACAGATCAAGAAACGAAGTTATGTAAATCATGACAAGAAAACAAAATCTCTAAAATAGAACTAATGATCTTAAAGTATCATCACATGGACATGTCATGGTCCTCATATATATATGGATTTACTAGAAGTCAAATCATTGTGAATATACATATTATTCTTCTGTGAAAAGCTGTTTTCATCTTCTTTGAAGTGTGTTGTGGGGTCTAAAATCTAATGTGCTAGCTTTGTTAAGGCTACCTTTCACTTTGTATTGCTTTTCTTTTCTTTACTCTTCTCAGAAACATGATATTATCCAAGCGTAGATCTCGGTTCCTAGAACTGTGGAAGAAGACGATATGCATGTATATATACATATATAATTTATATCACTCGAGTCACATGATAAACTAGTTACACAATTGTTAGAAAAGTTGAACGGAAAAGGGACACCATCTCTAAACGTATCCGAGAAGCTTTGATAGACATACGATGGTCACTAATTTTCGGATCTTGGTTTCGGAAATCTAACATGCAAAGTAGAAAGAAGAGATATTAAAGTTGGTTCCTTTTTTTGTAGGTCCTGGCCCTTGGATTAAAAGGTATATGCTGTCATGCATTGGAGATTATAATTAAGTCTCAACCCTAAAACTAAAAGCCTAATCTCACTATTCTCAAAAACTTACAGAAAGTTTACAAGATTATACCCTGAAATTTTTTGACTACCCATCCTGCACTTTTCAGGGATCTCACTGAACCCTCCTTTAAAGTGAAAATTTTCTTTTTAGCCTGAAAAAGAAAAGAATCATTCTGATTATTTCTGCATGTATGTATGTATGTGGGATTCTTTATCTTTATATATTTATTAATAATTGAATCATATCATTACTTGCTTCCACTTCAATTCTCTTCTAGTTGTGGGTGGTGGAAGTACTTTCAGAAATTGTATGATTAAAGATACTTTAATCTTTGAAACTGTCTGGCATGCATGGAATGCTGCCGGTGGTTGTATGGTGGGATATATATGATCAACATTTTGCATATCGATCACCCGTGATTAAGGTGGCTGACCGGCGGCAAACGCGCGTATACGGTGGTGATCGATATGTTAATACTTATAAAACTGTTGTATGAAATCATGTATGTATATAAATTATTTTGAATAATATAAGGTGGCCATGAAGTCATGAACAACTTCTGGTGCAACCAATCTGGACTTAAGAAGTTAAAGATTTGACAAATGAGTGGGGCTAAAGGTATAGCATGTTCCATGGTCTACCCCAGATTGTGATCACACACGTGTGTTGATGAGAACAAAAGATCCATCTTTGTTTCCTTTTACATATTAAGATGTCATTTTTTTTAATTAATTACGTACTTAACTAGTTTATTAACCCGTATATTACGTAGATATTAATAGGAGTGTTCAAACAAAACCGAAATTAAAGAAACCGAGCCAAACCGTTTGCCCCGAAACGAAAAACTGAAACCGACATATCATGAGGCGGTTTAGGTTTTTATTTTAGAAAGACCGTTACCAACCGATCATATATATATATATATATATATATATATATATATATATATATATATATATATATATATATATTTATATATATATATATATCATTTTGTCGCTCTAGAACATTACTAGATTTTCAAATGAAGTTATTATTTTAATTGTTTTGTTAAAAACGTTTAATGTTACTTTTTGAGATTGATAACCAAATAATTTACTACAACTTTGTATTTAAAATAACTGGCATTAAAAATATATAGTTATATATTTTAAAATTTTTATTTGTTTCTAAGTATATATAACGGGTAACAGTGAACCAAAACACGGGTAACCGCATTATAACGGGTAACTGAAGACTGGGTAACCAAAACCGAAAATACGATTCACATTTATACTACTAACCGAACCGACCTATGCACACCCAAGCAATATATGATGATGATGACGACGACGACGACCATTCCTAGGAAGAAGAAGCACCCAATCTCTCGTCTTTTGCCTTTACCCTCACCGCCATCACCATCATTACCAACATCCGAGTACATTCCAGATTAAGGTTCTTCAATTTGCGTATCATGTTGGGTCTTGTTTGTGGACATGTGCGTATGTGCAAATCATGGCGTTTCAGTTAGCATGGGTACATAGGTGCAAATCGTCCTCTTCATTTGTGGTTCAATTTTGGTCCTGCTTGTGGTTCCTTTAAAGTTATAGATTAGAGTTCTTCAATCATTTTAGTTTGAAGGATTAGGGTTTGTTCTATCGTTTTTGGTTTCTTCGGTGTGGCATCATCCATATCTCTATGGCTTCGATTTGATTTGAGTTCTTTGTTTACAAATCTATAGTCGTTTTTATTCAAGTTCTTGTACAATATATGGTTTCGACTTCAGCTTAAGGTTTCTATTTCTGTATTTAATCTTGATTAAGGAATGTGTTCAAGCAGTGTTTTTCGATTGGGGGTTGTGTTCAAAGTTATTGTGGATTTTGTTCTTCATCTTTTGTGTTCGAGCAATGCTCTTTGATTGAGGTTTCAACTTGATGTATTATGTTTTCAATGTATGATTTTGATTATATATGTTTATATTTGATATTCGAATCTTTTCTTTATTTTCTTCATATTCAGATGTGTCATATGGGATGTTGTGTTCGGATTTTAGTTTCATAGATGTTTAATTCTTGAAGGTAAAGGTTTCATGTTTGAAATCTGGATTGAATTTTGTTATAGACGACAACTAATTGTGGCCGGTGGTGACGGACAGTGTTAGTGGTGAATCACTCATGGAATTTACCTTTATTGAATAATTTCATAAATGATCCCTCTAAAGACAAAAAGACGAATATACCTTTGGACTTAACACCGAAGTTAACGAAAGTTAGTATGAGGGACTAAAATGTTAGAAAATTCATTTTTAGGACCATCTGTGTACTCACTTTGCGGGAAGGTATCACAGACACCACTTATGTAAGTTATTTTAAATTAACAATACAAGATTACATGCAAAAATCATACAAATACACAATGAAACTATGTGAGAAAGTACATGTTCACATAAGTACTATCGTTCTGAATGTATCATTCTTATTCATGTTGCTTTGATCTTTGAGCGACCGAGCAATACTTTAGATTTTCTACAAAAAAAAAAAAAGATTAGGATTAATTGTCTTTTGAGATAAAACTGATTTCCAAACAAGACATCATGACCTAGTTTGATTAATTAGTTGCTTGTGATTAACTTAAAAAATAATTATTCATTTTAATTTATCAATATATTATGTGACGAGTGCATTTTAAGTTATTTTGCTATGAGATTTAAGCTAATTTACCCATGGTTGTTAAGGTCCCGATCTTGATCTCAAGATCTTACGACTTTACGATCATGATTAGCAAAAACGATTTGATCATTAGTAGGATCTCTCGTGGATAAGATGTTAGTCAGGATTTAAGATTTATCATACGATATTCAGATCTCGATCAATCCAATCCGTTCCTGATTTTACTTAAATAAAAAATTAAAAGAGTTACAAGTAAGTCAACTTTGTTAAATAAGAATGACAAACATATGTGTTAATTATCCAATTGTGCATAACATCAATTTTCATATAATCCTGAAGTCTAATACTCTAATATATAAGTCTTAATGATCTAATTAATTATCAAATTCTTACTTTTTTTTTGAACGGCAAACTATCTTAGTCATACTCCTAAACTACTCCTTTTACCACCAGACTTACTTACTCCACCTAAATTTCAACTTGCCTCCGACGGGGATCGAACACGTGACCTCTCGCTTATAACTCCACCCTTTGGTATGAATTGCATTGAACTATCGTATAATTTTTGGATTTTTAAATATTTCGTATTTTTGGCATAACATTAATCTTTGATTTAAATTATAACACATATAAAAAATACAACGTTATTTAAGTAGGATCTTAAAATCCCAAACCCGATCTTACGATCCGATCTTACAAGGACAAAAACGATCCTAGATAAATGTATCGATGTTGACTAGATTGATTTTACCATATCACAAATGTCAATTTCCCTTTTTTTTCCCACACCAATTTAGTCAATAATGGCCGGTGATTTGTCACAAAATATCCCCTAATTCAAGGAAAAGGTGGCGAACATTTTTTTTCTCTTTTTATTTTTACCTTGAGGTGTAACCATTGCGTTACTAAGCATCATTGATGTGCGTAATTTTTTCATCAGCACAGGAAATTTATCCATATCAAATTTATTGTAACGGTTAATAGATATTGTGTTACATACAGAATATTAAAGGCCTAAACCTCACATGTATTATTTTTGGAACGTTTTATCTTTAAATCGTTCATCGCGCGCTTAACACTCCGAGGTCGTGTATGTGGTTTTATACACATACATACTTAGGTTATCGTGAGAACTGAGAAGATAATTAAATATATATTTCGAAAAGTGTGAAAACACTATTATTCACTAATTGTGTATATTGATTCACTAATTGTGTACATATATATTCATCAATGTAGATCAAAATAAAAAAATTTATATATTTATTTGCAAATTAACATTATAAAAGTACATGAATTTAAACCATCATGAACTAAAAAATAAAAATTATACACTCACATATGTCTGATTTTTATAAATATATGAATGTGCATTTCATCAATCACACACACACAAAATAAATAAATAAATAAATAAATATATATATATATATATATATATATATATATATATATATATATATATATATATATATATATATATATATATATATATAATTGGTCATTCACATATATTTTCTTTTAATAGTAAGACAACAGTGAATTGTGTGAATGATCATTCATATAAATAAGCATTGAACATTTACATAATTTTTAAGGACACAGAAAGTATGAATATATGTGAAATTTATATATAATGCGTATAACATTAATTTAAACATGGTTGGTTATGAGAAAAAAAATTAAATTTTTTTTTAGGTTGGTACCTTCAAGTGTACTTAATTTCGAGAGATACTTTTTTGAACATGAACTCTATATAAGTGTATACATTTTTATTTATAAGGTATACAAATTATTTTCATGGATTCATATATTCTTATAAAGTTTAACTACACATAAATACTTATAAAATATTGGGATGAATGACATATATATAATAGATGCGTATTTTTTATTTTTGTTTTATTTATGCGTTGTAGTTTATTTGATTCCATTTAATAGTTACACTTTTCATTTTATTTATATTTGGTTGTTACAATTTATTATTATTTTCATTGGGTGATTATACTTTTACATTAGCTTTCAATAAATGTTTTTTAACCAGTAAATGATATACAACTTATAATAATCTTTGTTCAACTATTTATATTGATATTATTAAAATTAGGGACGTGTAGCATTCATGACAAACTCGAAAAACCGGTGAATTACCAAGAATCAGACATGATGGTAGGTGTTCCAGTTGATATAATTCGTCGATTTTCTCGTCCAATCCCAAGTCTGGTACATCTCTAAATTTTCATAATATTAATATAAAATATTCTCGTTTGCCAATCGTATTGGAAACAAAGAAAAATATAATTAATTAACTAATGAAAATAAAATTAAAGAATAACTATTAAATGGAAAAAAAAAAAAGAGAAAAGGTGTAACTATCATATGGAAATACAAGAAAACGTGTAACTATGAAATGGAAACAAGAAAAAATGCAACGCATAAATAAAAACAAAAATGAAAATACGTAGCTATCATATGTTTTTATCCATAAAATATTTCATTTCGAGTGATAACTTGAGGTGTCATGTTTATGCATTATGGCTACATGAAAACAACCCTGCAAACTGAATATTTATCATCTATATATTCTTCATGACTTGTTATTTTTAAGCACATCGATCAAAAGATTTTGAAGAAAATAAATTACTCAACCGCTATAGACATCTTTTGAGTTATTCTTCATGATTATGGTATTACTTGCACTAATTATTTGCATTTTAATGGGTTGTTATGATTCAACAAGTTATGATTTTCTCAAGATCTACAAGTTTATTACACAAATGATGATTTAACACATTAAGTTAATTTTTTTAAATTATAGATTAATTATCTATTGATTATATTAAATGAGTAACTAAATGTCACATGACACTTATTTAGGCTGTCATTTGGATTAACCTGGAAATTATCACGTATATTATAGAAATTTTCTATTTAAAAATAAAAATATAATATAATTAAAGTGATTAGTTTATAAAATATATTAAAATAATATTTAATTATACTATATTAATTTAACCAAATCAGATAGAATCTATTTTGAATTTAAATCAAATCCTATAAAATTTAATATTCTAATAACTATTGATATAATAAAGTTTACAATAATATAGAAACATAATTACTATTTATATATATTTAAAAATATAAAAAATTAATAGGTCATGATATAATATCATTCTTATTTCTTTTATCATAAAAAATAATATTTTTATATTTACCTTTTGGCTTATTATAGTTTATACAATCTATATATTTTAAAAAAAGAAAACATCTCACGCCACGTGTCACTATCTCATTCATCTAAATTTTTGATTTCCCGTCTTTTTTCCATTAATAGATTTCTATTTTAACTAATTTATTGTTTAAAAAAATATGAAATCTAATTCAAAAACTTTCATATTTTATCGATGTAATTAAAAAAAGAAATACTTAAAACATTCTAATACTAATCTAAATTTACATTCAAGATAAAAAGTTGATTTTTTAACTAAATTATAATTAACGCATATAAAATTATTATATTACAAATATGATATCGGTATAAAAAAATCAATTATAATCCATGAATTGTTGAGAATTCATGTTTATTTATTTACAATATATTCAACAATTAAATTGTACATTAAATATTATAATTAAAGGTTAGTGTTTATATTATTTTTTATAAACTGAATTTAGATTACATATTTTGAGTTTTTCTTATTTAAAAAAATTAATTGATCTTATTGTATTAATAATTAGATAACAATAGATTCTTTTGCAATTTATGTTTGGACGAATCTAATGTTTATACGTTTAAATTTAAAGCAATCTACACATTTTCTTATATTTTTTATATTGACGTTGAACTAATCTCACATGCGTATAAAAAAATAAAATTAAGTTTGTATTAAAAGTTTTTAATGACATCCTACATTCATAGTATACAATATGGTGTAGTTGAAAAACATTATAGATATTTAAGTTGAATTAAAATTTTGATAAACTACACTAGATATATGTTTTTATAACATGCATATAACAATTTTGTATCTTTTTATAAGTTTATATTCACAAAAAATAATTATTTTTTTAAATACTCATGTAACACCAAATGTTACGTGTCACTTTCACATTTCAACGGAAAAAATTAATACAACACATTATTATAAAAAAATAAAAGATAAAAAAATTAATACAACATATTGTTATAAGAAAAATAAAAGATAAATACAATTTATCTTTTTTATAAAGATAAATACATTCTATTATTTTTAATCTATGATAAAAGATAAGTACAACATTATTTTTAGAAAGATAAATAACTTTATTATTTTTAGTCTATAAATATTAATTTGTTATAAAACATGACGTTGCAAAATCTCAGAAAATAATTGCCAAGAGGTGGCACTTTTGGAAATTTTCTTTCTTGTTTCCATGATTGAATGGAATAGAATCCCATGGATTGAGGAGAATTATAACTAGTGCATATTCAGTAAAAACCATGTTAATTAATATATAATAATGAGATTAGTGGGACCATTAATCTTTTTCGACATGCTTCTCTAACAAGCCGTCGTCTAGCTACAACTCAACCCACCTAAAAAAAAGCTAAGATCCACGAACGAGTCTAACAATGGAAATCATTATTTTTCTAATCATAATATGTTAAAATCCATAGGCTTTAATCATTAATGGTAGATTGGCCACTAAACATGCCACTTATATATAGTTCACCTAAAAACGATCGAAAGCAACTTCAATATTTTAAAAGTTGAAAATTCAATTTAATAATTTACCCAAATAAAAAAAAAAAATTTTGATTGAAAATCATATATCTACTTACGAATGTAATTAATTAACACTTGCTTCCTCGTTTGTCCATCCCATGTGTTCTCTCTAATACATGTCGTGTCAGTTCTTGACAATCCCTGACAGTTAGGCTTTTTCTTCAGAATTTATTTATTATAAAAGTAACATATATGTTATTAGTAGTATACTAATAGCATCCTAAATATTTAATTATAACTAGTTTATCTTTTTGTATTGTGAATTTACGTACTAAATACATATGCAACTAGGGTACAATTTTGTTTCGATCTTCTAAAAGAATTCGACATATCCTTGGTCAACCCCACTACATATTGCATTTGATGCTCCTTCGTTTAGAGTTAGTGGACTAAACAAATAAACTAAGTCATTAATTTAGAATTCATTACTAAATCAACCGTGATTAATGTTTATTTGTTAATATAATGATGATTATACATTATTTTTCTTATTCTATTAATCTATGGTTGTTTTTTTATGTAGAGGTTTTTTTTTTAAAAATATATAATAGAAGTTAATAGCATGTTAGCGACCACAACATAGAAATATAGAATAACAAGTACAAAAGTGCATTAATTACATGTACAAAAGTGCATTAAATGTTAGCGGCCACAACATAAATGTCGTCGTAAATGGATCATGTCATCATAAATATCTTCGTCGCAAAAAGATGAATTTCGTGTAGTCTCGATCTATCTACATGACAAGCTCGAGTAACTGATGAGCCAAATTAAACCTCATTGAAACCCGATTATGATCTTTTTTAACTAATCAGATTAGTATACTTTTTTATTGTAATAGCTTTTGAATAAAAATGTGTATTAACATACTAATTAAAGTAATTCAAAGTTAAATCAAATTTCATGAGTTATTGGTTTGAATCAATCAAATTAATTACTATACTATTTTCATTGTTGCGGATGGCTATGTTTGGTAGAGAGCTTCTAAGAGCTTTTAAGAGCTTTTAGAAGCTTTTATTTTCAATAAGCTCTACTAAAATAATAAAAGCTTTGTTTGGAAGGATACATAGAGCTTTCATTTTCTCAAAAATAAGCTCTTTTTTAAAAAGCTAGTAGAAGTAGCTTTTGAAAAACTCCGGATCTTTTAGTCAAACATATTTACTTTTTTACCCTTCTATTAATCATAAACCACCACCTTTAATTAATATTAATGCCCTTTTAAGTAATTTAATACTAATAACTACAGCTACAACTACTTTTACCAAACACATTTATAAAACTAAAAGCTCTAGCTCTTTTATAAAGCTTCAGCTACTAAAAGCTCTGCCTCTATTAAAAACACAAAGCTACAGCTAGTTTTGCCAAACATACTCATAGCCTTCAATTAATTAAGCAAGCGTGCACATGCACACACACACATATATATACACTCACTACAAGAAAATGGGATTTTGCGATGACAATTGTCGTCTCGAAAAGTCAAATTGTCGTCGCTAATAACCTTCTGCGACGACAAGTCGTCGCCAATTAGTCGTCGCAGTAACCTCGTGCCTAAAACTCTTTTGCGTCGACTTTTTTTAACTTTTTGCGATGACGTTAGTCAGCAACAAGAAACAGACACGTCAGCACCTTTAGCGACGACAATGTCGTCGCAAAAAGAAGAAAAAAAATAAATCAAAATAAAATGGAAATATCTTTTGCAACGACATGTGTCATCGCAAAACATGTACCGAGACGACAAGTGTCGTCGCAAAGAATGCCAGGTCGTTGCAACAGTGTTTTTTTTTAAAAAATGTTTAACTATGTTTTGCGACAACTTGTCATCGCAAAACCTTAATTTGTCGTCGCAAAAACTCAAAAAAATTGATAGGTTTCCTTCCTTTTTTTTTACCCCCAATCGGGATTTATATAACCTGCATTTTCAACCACTACTTTCAGAACTTCTATATAAATCATAAAATGACATCCATGATCATAAAAAAAAATTTTAAAACTATAATTCACAATTTAAACAAAACAATTAATCATTAAAATAACGTCGTCTTGCATATAGAAACTAATTGACTTCATCTTCGTTTTCATCGTCCTCCTCATCCTCCTCAGATAACGATTGGGGAACAATCGTTTGAACATTTGGAATATTTATATTCGCGGACCGTAAGGCATTAAATAAAGCTTCATTCACTTCATTTTGCCGAACGAACATTTCGTTTTGCCGAGCAATAATTTTGTTTTGCCGAGCAAACATTTTATCAACTTCACTTTGTGTGTAAGTTTTTTCTTGTTGTATTTGAAGTTGAAATATTCTTCTGCAACTTTCGTCCACGTCCGCGATTGTGACCCCGTCGTTCACCGAGCACTTGTGACATTATCTCTTCGTCACTCATCGGGTTATTACTTTCGTTTTAACTGTTTCGCAACTGTTCCATTTGGTGTTGTGTAATATAAAAAATATAAAATTAGTGTCATACACACACACACATACACATGGGAATATTATATAATCTTGTACTTAACTCAAATATAATTATGTATATATACTTTCGTATGTAAAATAAAAATTATGACTTACGTAATGCATTTCTGCAGTTTCATTGACAAAATTGTCATTCCGTCTGTGCATCTCACGAAAGTTGTCAATAAGACTGGGATACAAGCCCGTAACAAGATCTCGCTAAAAAACATTAATCGATAATATGTTTAATAATGAGTATATGTTTAATGTGTATATAATTAATAATTACCAACTATATACCACACAATGCATATTATCAAGTATATATTACCAACTGTTATCAACTATATATACTATATAATGCATATTAAACAGTCGTCGTTAATTATCAAGTATATAAACAATGCGAATTATCAAACCTAAACAATGAGTAGTAGGGGTGTTCAAAATATTCCGAAACCGAAAAACCGATACGATTTTAAGGTTAACCGAACCGAATTTTCTATTATTTTTGGTTTGGTTAACCGAACCGGAAAAATCTTCGGTTTCGGTTTAGGTTCACGATTTTGGTGACGGACGGTTAACCGAAAAACTGAAAAATTTAAATTTTATATAGTTTAATGTTTATACCTATAAATATTAGCATTTATCTTTACAATAATATAAAACTTTAGCTCATCTATTAGTCCACATTAATTTTTAAATCCAAAACAACATTAGAACGACTAATTTAGGAAATATTTATAAATTGTTTTTTGTTTCTATTAGATTATTAAAGACATTGTTCAATCGTTTAAAGATCTTTTATAGATAATTTGTAGTCTTATTCATCGCATTTATTATCTTGGACTTTTGAAGTTTTTAGAAACTAAATATTGGGGTTTTTTTAATTAAAAAAATAATTTATTAAATAAAAAATGGTTAATTGGTTAACTGAATAACCGAACCGAAAAACCGGGTTTTTCGGTTTAGGTTTAGGTTTACGAAATCATCGAACCGATATCTCCGGTTAACCATCCGAAATGCACTTTCGGTTTCGGTTAACCATCCATGTCATAAAGTCTCGTATTAAAGTGCAGTCATGAAGTCTCTTTATTATGTACATGTTCATTACGATAAAATGTCTAATTTCATGTAAAAATGCTACACATGTTCAAAAGTACACATCATTTGAAATTTATCACGATAAAATGTTCTTTCATACAATAATGGAATATGCACATATACAAAAGTGCATTAATAACATGTTCACATCATTTGAAGATATGAATATTATTTAATATTTTATTTTTGCATTAAATATAATTTTTATCGTAAATAACAATAAATAATATGAACTGATCAATCATGATACACTTATAACATGTATATATATATAGCACTTATACATGAAATAAAACATTTTATCATAATAAAACTTATATTTATTATGTGATTTTAGAACTCTATTCTAATATGGGATGACATGAAACTCAACCCTATGGATACATACATACATACATACATACATACATACATACATACATGATACATATATAACACTAAATTGAAATGAAATTTGGGAAAATGACATCAAATAGCTCTGAACTTTCGACTTTGTACACATTTATGTAGTGGATTTTTTTTTGTGCATATTTAGTAGTGAAAGTTTCAAAATTGTTCAAATTTGGTAGTTGGCGTATCTGTTAACCGGTTGCTTATGGTTTCGATGCCTACATGGATAATTTTTTAATGACGTGGCTACCCGTTTTTATATTATACCATGTTTTATCTACATGGCAACCGTTTTTTAAAATCTCCCTGTTTATGTACGTACGAACGGGCCCTAATAACGTAAGTTGTTACAATAGTATAAAAAACGAACTGGGTTTATAACCGGGTGATTTTAAAAAAACGGGTTGCCACGTAGATAAAACCGAGTATAATATAAAAACGAGTAGCAACGTCATTAAAAAATTGTCCACGTAGGCTTCGAAACCGGAAGCAACCGGTTAACAGGTACGCCAACTACCAAATTGAAACAATTTTGAAACTTTGACTACCAAATGTGCATAAAAAAAAGTTCTCTACATAAATGTGTACAAAGTCAAAAGTTCAAAGCTATTTGATGTCATTTTCCCATGAAATTTATAAGCTTTTACACTAAATGCCAGCTAAATAAATAGATGTTGACATACAAAATGCTAGAAAACCATTAAATTTTTATTTCTTTTCATTGTTTTGATTCTCGTAATGTTGAGAAATAAAACAAAAAAAATAAAATTTATACTAAACTAATTCTCTATACTTTCTATCAATGAGAATCAATGTTCTGATCACATAACAAAAATGTATGTAAATCTCATATATATATATATATATATATATATATATATATATATATATATATATATATATATATATATATATATATATATATATATATATATATATATATATATATATATATATATATATATATATATATATATATATAACTTCATTACATTCCACTCCATTTTACCGTTCCAAACTTAGCCCAATTACAGTCATAAACTTTAGATCATGATGTCATATGTTACATAATAAAACGGATACATTGACATCATGCATGCCCTTATGATCCATTTGGATATATATAACCCGTTTTAACGTTTTACATGTAATTGCATGCATCATGCTGATTCATGGGTACAACCCATAATGTATACAATACAAACATGATGATGCATGCATGACCTTAATTAAATAAAATCCAAAAAAGAAAAAGAAAAACGAAACCCTAAAACAGCAGAAAATGGATCTGCAGCCTTGATGATGATGATGATGATGAGTCGTTTAGTAGTAGTATAGGCTTTGCATGATTACAAAATTTTTCTTTTTCGTTATGTTTATGATACCATCCAGAAACACAGAGGAAGAAATTAAAAAGAAGAAGATACGTCAATGTGCATGTGATCCTTCAACCTTTATGTTCCCTTCCCTTTGCCTTTTTAACTCCTAGTTTACCCATAAACAGTAATCTCCACTTCACTATCTACCTGTAATTGTTAAATTTATATTTAGTCAAACCTTTTATCATTCAATATTCAAATTTGTATTAACCTTTTACATTTTCAATTCAAGTACACTTGTCCTTGCCGATATCGATATTTTGTTTAGAGAGTTACAGGATTGTATAGCATTAACTTATAAGAGTAGATTGATCTATTTATTTTATATTCTATATATGTTAGGACATGAATAGAATCACTAGTGTGAAAAAAATCCTTCAATTAACCATAAAAAGGGTTCAAAATGTGGCTAGAAGAGAGGCCCGAGTATTTTCAACAACAATATGTGTTTCAACACAACTGCATTGAAAAACCAGGGTCTAATTAATCGAAAAACATCGTGTTTAAAGTTGTGTTTTGTAGTGATGGATGTAAATATGTTCTTGACAGAAGATCATTATATGAAACTTGAGTGTGACATCGCGTATGTAATGTGATAGAATTTTCATACTCTCAACTTAAAACTAGCTACGCGACAAATTTATTTTATTCATCATCGTATACCATTTTTCTTCTGCGTTCACTCATTTGTTTTGTAGGGCCGGCCCGGCCTGATGGTGTGTCAGAGGAACAACTGCTTATACCTCCACAGTTCATAGAGTTTATACTGAAAAAATATCAAGAACCGTTGTTTTATTTTGTTCATGGTCGGAGGAGATATCAGAAAGTGTGTGTGTGTGTGTGGCATTTTTAACATTAGCTTATGAAAGCTAAATTTTTTTAATTTTTATAAGTAGCTCTAGCTCTTTTTATCCATAAGCAACGTTTAGTAGAAATTTTTTCAGAAGCTTATTAAAGTATAAGCTAAACCATAATCAAATTTCAGTAACCTTTCTAAATAGGTTGAGGATTTAAAAAATAACATTACTAAAATACCCTAAATTAATCATTATATTAATTCGATTTATTCGTTTATATGAGTTTTTATGTAACACAAAGCTGTAGCTCCAACTAGAAGCTTCAGTTACTAGTTGCAACTATTATTTGCCAAAAAGACACATAAACACCCTTTTAAATTTATCTTTTAAATCCCAAAAATGATTATAACGGTCCTATTGTTTTGCCTCATTTAAGAGTGAATTCTTGCACACATCTCAAATTCAATTACGAGATCATACTATGTAATTACAACATTATTAACACATGCCAAGTAATATTATCAAACTTTAATATGTACTAGCTTTTGAAGTTTGAAATTTATACTTATTTGTTGTTTGATCATTAATACTTGTAAAAAAATGGTAACTCCTTTAATTTTTTTAAATTTTTTTGTAAATTGAATGTTTAAATCTATATATCTACTTGCTTTATTGAGTTTTGAATCCAAACCTATTAGATTTAAACACTCAACTTACATACCAATTATTCATTCACAACAAATAAACTTTAGAAAAAAAAAAATTATTAAGGAGTGAGAGTAATCTTTTTAGAAAGAAAAGGATAAAGAAAAGGAAAAGAAAAGTGGATAATTAAGAAAGAGAAAAGACGTAAGTATTGGACTCTTGGTGTGCTCTCCTTTTCATGCCAAAAAAAAAAAAAACTTTTTTTTTGTTTCTGTTTTTTCTAAAGTGTGTTAAAAATGGTGTTTTATTTAGTTGATGGAAAAACGTACAACTTGCATGCAAAGTCTACGCCTATGCAACCCTTTTTTTGATTTAGAAAACATCAAAGTCTTTTAAATTTGAAAAAGGGATAAAAGCACATATTCTCAAGGGTCGCATCAACAAGTTCAAAATATCTAAAGTAGCTAGCCTTTGATTCATTCTAATTAACACTACATGAAATTTAATTTTAATTTAGGATAAAATTCGATGAACCAAACAATATCTATAATCGATCTATATAGGTAGTAGTATAAGATATTCTAAGACTATTACTGACGAAAATTTGATATTTTGTTCCAAAAATATACATATGTAATTAAACTAAAAACATTGTTATTAAAACATAAAAGTGACATACAATTTATAGAGGGACGAAACTTATGAAGGACCAGGAGGGGTTTTGGCCCTCAAAGAATTTGGGCGTTAAGTGTAAATTTTACATTTGGCCCCTCCAGGGAAATTAACTAAGTTTCGTCACTGATTCATATACATACATGTACACACAGAGAGCAAAGAGAAAGATCCCATTTGACAGAGATGAAATCATAATATACAAGTAAATAATTACATAGCAATGCTAGAAGTACACACTACTACAAATGGGCTAATAAACCCACGTTAAAAGTGTAATAAAGCCCGGTTTTGCTTCGTGGTTTAAAGAGGGGGTGGCTTGATTAGAAACTAAATAGAGCCCGGTTTTAACCGGGTCCAAATCCAATTAAAGCCCGGTTTTCTTGTATTTAACCGGGTTATATGTGGGTAACTGGGACAAAAAAATAATAAAAAATAGAACCATGTTGCTTACCAAATAACTGGGTCCTGTTGTTTTTTTTTTTATTTTATTAAAAAAATTTTTTGGTTTTTCTACCATTCCCATCCCCAAGCAGCAATGGTCAGATGTTTAATACTACCAACTTCGCAAAGAATCATTGAAAAAATTTAACATGCATGAAGCAAAGAATCAAATATCAATTGTATGAACTTACAAAAACATAATACTTTCGATAAAAACAATTTAAAAGGAGCAATTGAATGATTATATGTTCATGGAGAACCACTAGATCAAAATAGTAAATGTCAAATGAATAGATAACATAAATGAGAAATGAAGAGGTTACCTCTTTCCTTATGCCCCTGTCTTTTATCACTAGGGACGTAAGTGTGACACTGTGGCAGGGTAACAAGTTCAAGAAAACTCATTCGTTATAAACTATAGAAGGTAAAGTAGACTGATCTGAAGGCATGAATCTTGATGTAGGTAAAGGATACCTCGAGCAATTCCCTGTATGATTCCAAAGCGTTGAGGCCAATCAAGCGTTGAACTTCTTGTTTCATATGTGCAATGTGAAATGCATGTGTGTGTTGCTGATGTATGTGTCAAATTGACTACAAATTTATAAGCATCACTTCATAAATATTGAAATCAAGATACTAGAAAGTGAAATTAAGGAGCTTCAAACCAAATAGAAATGTGTCCAACCTTTTATTAGGCATGTACTCATAAACTAAAATCATTACATTTCCCTGAATGCAGTATCCAAGAAGCTTCACAAGATTTCGATGCTGAAGTTTTGCAATACAGATGACTTCATTCTTGAACCCATCAAGACCTTGTCGAGATGTCTCTGAGAGTCGTTTCACAGCCACTTCTTGTCCATCTTCTAACACGCCCTAAAAGATTAAGGTTATGGTTCTTGCTAACTAGTATTTTGTATGTTTTACATAGTACTGACAAGCTTTGGATTTCATTCAACTACAATTACTAACTTACCTTGTAAACGGGACCAAAGCCACCTTCTCCGATTTGCACACCTGCAAATTGATATGTTTATAAATAGGAAACAGATTTCTAAGCGTTGTCGTGTTATGAACATGAAGATTTCTGAAGGCGACAAAAAAATACCTTGCACTGTCTTGTGAAACCCTTTCTTTCTCTTCCAACAGGCAAACGGTGTGACACCCTTGCCACAATAACCACAATCATAACACCCAGGATAAATCACCATACAAAAACCAGTACATAATGATCTGATTACTTAATAAAGTGCGGAAGCATTAAAATACATAATTAAAGTACAATTGTCAAACACCCTACGGTGCTACAAGGATCAAGTCTAAGTCTACATACTTAATATATTATTACAACATCCCCAAATATTACAACAATGATTCCATAATCCAGTTACCAAAATGAGTAGTAGATATTCTTCCAAAACTTCAAGTGTTGACCTAACTAGATGGTCCGGCAGCGGATTTCCCTTTTCCTAAAAAAAAATAAACAACTGAGGGGTAAGCAAAGCTTAGTGGATACAAATGATTTACACATTCCACAAGTCTTTATGATGCCACCCAAGAGTAACGACGACAATACATGACGTATACTCTCTACGTACTCAAAGTACGGAACCCGAGCCGCAGCTCCTTCGAGACGACGCTCGGCATAAGAAAACCAACCATCTGAGGCATAAAATCATCGGAGATGTTACAATGCTCTTTAGGACCTCACTCCGAGGTCATATAGCCTTAATAACATCATATCACAGATGCGACCTGCAGGTCCATCAAATGATGCACTACAAAGAACGGAAATGCAGCAAGCAACAATGTGCATCAACATATAAGCAAGTTAGTAGAGTGCCAAACGAAAGTGAAACAACATGCCTCAGCAGGCAAAACAAACATAAAGCAAATGCAGACATGTGAAAATCAAAGGTACTCACAGTGGGTGCGTTTATTAACTTCAAATTATATTATCTCTCTTCGGAATTTCAACCGGATTCACAAAGTACCCCACTGTGGGGTAAACAATACCACAAGGGACCTGTTACATTTTCATGGAGTAAACATATCATCAATATATGTTCGTTGGCAATTTGCTTCAAATCTTTACAATTTAAGTGTTACGACATTCGGAACCGACGTCCAAAACTTGTGTTTAAAACCGTCATTTAGTGTGCTATTATTCTCAAATAACCCTTCATTATATGCCTTAATATAATACCAAAAACATACCATAAGTTTGATTACAAAACCAGAATTTCGGATCCTTTAGACCCCATCCGAATTTTGCATGCACAGTGGCCGACTCGGCGTGACCCGCTGAGTCGAGGTCTGAATTTCGGATTCTCGGCCGTATTTCGGGTACATCCGAGTACTTTCGACCCATCCGAGTTCGGGTCCATCCGAGTTCAGATCCCTTCCGAATTTGGGTCCTATCCGAGTTCGGATCTTATACTTAGAAAATTTAAGACGATTGTTCATATATTCTTGGCGACTCGCCGAGTCGACCGACTGACTCGCCAAGTCGACCAGCAGATGTGTAGGTCGATGCTACGGGTTTTAAGCCAACAATTCACCAAACTCAATTTCTCTTACATGCAATTCAAACAATTGATATATTATCTATTGAGTGATTCTAGTCCATTTTCCCTATCAATAACGTTCAGATTCGTCCAGATTGAACCAAAAATGTGAAAACTTCTCAAGAACACAAAAACTCATAAAAAGTCAGATTTCTTACATTTTAGATCGATTCAGTTGACGATTCTTCTTTCTAAACCTTCAAGAAACTTCAATTGATGATTCCCAACTGATTTATCCAACATGCAACAATGATTTCTCTGATTTAAAAATTCAATTTTTGAACTTTAAACTCTTAAAATAAAACCTCAAGCTTAAAGACTATATTCTTACCTTGAATCCACTTGAATTCTGTTAATAACTAGCTTTAATCCACGAATTTGTTTAGTGATTTTCGATCTAGCATAGAATTCTAGAGAGAAAGAGTGTGTGTTCTTTGATGGTGTAAAGATGAAAATGAGCCAAAAATGAAAGACAAATGGTCTTTTATTCATTATTTTCGGCTTTTGTCACATTTAGCCCCTCAACTTATCTGATTTCATTAAATACTGATTTCCATTTTTTTTAATTTTTTTAAAAGTTTTTTTATCATCACTAATATTTAAAATCATCATACTTAATAATAATAATTCGATATTCTAAAATTTCTTAATTTCTTAAAGAACAACCAACTTTTAAATTTCCAAATACAATATTTCCGAATAAATAACTTTTTATAAATAATCCGACCTGATTACATAAATTTCAAAACTCAAGCTAATAAACTTCAATTACAACATTTTAAATCCGAGGATGTTACAAACGGTACCACAGGACACCCACGTACCGGACCAATGCGATCCTTTCCATTCTTCTGGGAGTTTTGGTTCAAAGCCATCCATACATTCACAAGGGGGCGTTTGGTCATGCTACATCTTTCATACGGTCCACAGAGTCCAAAACGACCACAACCTACTGCTGCATCCATATACACAACGCCGTCTTGAATTCGCTCAATACAATGCAAAATCTGTCGGATAACTCAACAGCCAAAAATATGATCTATGGACTCGAAACCAAAGCTGTCCAACAACACAAACCGATTTATCCCTGCAACTAGCCAATCGTGTGTATAATGAGAACCAAAAATTGATAAATGGGAACCACTATTTCTAGCCCTAATTTATGCAATAAACAAATCTATAAAACTTGAAATCACAAAACATGAAACTTGAAATTAGGAAACATACCTTGAGTGAGGGCAGCCGAGAAATATATAGCAACAGATAGAGAGAGTGAGTGTGCAACCGAGAAAGAGAGCCACCGAGAGAGAGTGTAGCCGAGACAGAGCTCAACCAAGAGAGAGCGCAACCGAGAGAGGGAGAGCAACAGAGAGAGAGTGTAGCCAAGACAGAGCACAGCCGAGAGAGAGAGAGAGAGAGAGAGAGAGAGAGAGAGAGAGAGAGAGAGAGAGAGAGAGAGAGAGAGAGAGAGAGAGAGAGCAACTGAGAGAGAGCTTTGTGTAGAACAGAAAGAGAGAAGAAGATGGAGACTGATGGCACATGTACTGCTCACTTCTCTAGGGCAAACTTAAATCAGAGGGGGGGAAATTGTGTAGGGAAATCAATGAGCGGGAAACAAAGAAAAAATAAAAACTCAATGTTTATGAAAGTTGCTAGGCTAATAAAGTGAGGTTTCATTCAAAGGAAATGGGCTATATTCCATTTAAAAGGGCTGTTGAAAATCTTGATAAAATATAACCCGGTTGCTTAATATAAAACCGGGCTATATTATATTACAAAAACACTGGTTTTAATAGAGCCCGGTTATTTAACACATTTTTTTAAAAAACCTAGCTATATTTGTTGGGAAATAGTTTAAGTATGCTCAAGCTGTTAGTTAGACTTCTCAGACTGTTAGTAGATTTTTCATGTAAATACAAAGTTCATGCTGCTAGTTGAAGAAACTCGAGCTGCCAGTGTAAAAGTTCAAGCTGCCAGAGTAATTAAACTCAAGCTGCTCAGTTCATGCTGTCAAGAGATTCAAGCTGCTCAACAGTTTCATAAACAGAAAGTGCTGATTTTCAGGAAAGATATCTACACGAAGATTCCAGCATATCTACTATCAGAGAAGTCATAGTCCTTCAAGGAAACATAGTCCAAAAAGCAATATAAATACAGAGAATAGGTCATTCTATTATATAGAAGTATATAGAAGTTTTCTGCATATTTTTGAGTCTGTAATTGCTTTGTTGATTAAGTTTTCTTAAGCCTCTAAGGTTGTAAAACCCTAAGAACAGTCTGTGTTCTTCGTCTAATCAAACAGATTAGAGGTGATTGTAATCATTGAATTCAACAATACAAACAGTCTTGTTTACTTCTTATGTTTTATGCTTCATTGGTTCTGAAAGTTTTTGTTAAAATAATTAAGTGTTATTCCGCAAACTTCTTAATTAAACTTTGATTCAAAGCAAGATTATTGATTTATACTCTGATAAATTTCAAATCAGTTAATCTTGGTTATTCAGTTTTAGATCCTGACAAGTGGTATCAGAGCCACAGGTCGTTCTTTGTTTTTCAAAGTCGAAAACTTTCTTTCAATTTTTTTTTTAATCTTTTACAATGGAATTTGAAAATAGCAGCAGTGGATCTGGGCAAGGACTCAAAGTGCCTATGCTCAAGCCCACTGAGTTTATCTACACGAAGATTCCAGCATATCTACTATCAGAGAAGTCATAGTCCTTCAAGGAAACAAGTCCAAAAAGCAATATAAATACAGAGAATAGGTCATTCTATTATATAGAAGTATATAGAAGTTTTCTGCATATTTTTGAGTCTGTAATTGCTTTGTTGATTAAGTTTTCTTAAGCCTCTAAGGTTGTAAAACCCTAAGAACAGTCTGTGTTCTTCGTCTAATCAAACAGATTAGAGGTGATTGTAATCATTGAATTCAGCAATACAAACAGTCTTGATTACTTCTTATGTTTTATGCTTCATTGGTTCTGAAAGTTTTTGTTAAAATAATTAAGTGTTATTCCGCAAACTTCTTAATTAAACTTTGATTCAAAGCAAGATTATTGATTTATACTCTGATAAATTTCAAATCAGTTAATCTTGGTTATTCAGTTTTAGATCCTGACAAGTGGTATCAGAGCCACAGGTCGTTCTTTGTTTTTCAAAGTCGAAAACTTTCTTTCAAATTTTTTTTTAATCTTTTACAATGGAATTTGAAAATAGCAGCAGTGGATCTGGGCAAGGACTCAAAGTGCCTATGCTCAAGCCCACTGAGTTTGAGATGTGGAAACTCAGGATTCAACAGCATATTCAATTCATTGATTATGCCATATGGGAAGCTGTTGAATTCCCTCCTGTAGTTGATCCAGAACTTGATGATGAGGGAAAACCAGTCAAAACTCCTCCAAAAACTGAACTTGAAAGGAAGGCTAGAATGAATGAAGTGAAAGCACTCACACTATTACAAATAGCCATTCCTAATGCTTATCAACATCAGTTCAAAAAGTTTTATACTGCTCACTCTCTTTGGAATGCCTTAGAGAAGAGGTTTGCTGGTAATGCCAGTACCAAGAGAAATCAAAAAGACCTCTTGAAACAGCAGTATGAAAACTTTTCTGGTGGCAAGAATGAAAACCTCACTCAAATCTTTGACAGGTTCAACAAACTGATAAGTGAACTGGAAAGTGCAAAGGTCAATCTGGATCAAGATGAAGTCAACAGAAAGTTTCTCAGATCTCTTGGAGAAGAATGGACAGTCTATGCTGCACAGTGGAGAACAAAAGACACTCTTGATGAGATAGAATTGGATGATCTATATAACAGTTTAAGAGTGTTTGAGACTGAGATTGATGCTAAAAAGAAATCCTTTTCTTATAATCACAACACTGCTCTTCTGTCTTCTGAAAAATCTAATAACTGTGATTCTTTTTCAGGTGGTGATGGCAATTCTGCTGAAACTCACTATGAGGCTTTTGTTGCCAATGATGGATTATTTGCTCTAAATGTTGAAGACTTGGAACAAATTCATCCAGATGATCTTGAAGAGATGGATTTAAAGTGGCAACATGCAATGCTGACCATGAGAGCCAAAAGATTTCTGAAAAGAACTGGTAGGGCCAACTTTCAAGCCAAGACAGAAGGCAAACCATCTTTTGATAAATCAAAAGTGGAATGCTATAAATGCCATAAGCTTGGTCACTTTGCCAGAGAATGTAGATCTCAAGGTCAACAGCCATCAAGGACTTCACAGCCCATCCAAGCGTCCTCATCAACAGCACTTGTCTCTCAAGAAGACAATGTGTTTGACTGGAGTGATCAGACAGAGGAAGAATTTCAAAATCAAGCACTTATGGCAGAAACATCAAATGTCTCCTCCACTGAACTACCATCTGAGGTAAATTCTAAACTCTGCTCTCAATCATGCAAAATGAAACACCCCGTTCTAATAACGCGGCGCTTTTACTATAATCTGTAACATGAACCTCAAATTCAGAGTACGCTAAATAAATTATCTAATTATTTCAACCAAATCAAAATTTTTAGGATCTACCCATCCCAATTACAAATTTAGAATATTTACAAATTTTGCGGAAGTCTATCTGATACCACGAGTCCTCAAACTCTTGACCCTGAAGCTGGTGCTTTGCCCTTATCAGCTAAACCTGAAACATTGCCCCCACAACCGGGGTAAGCCGTCGCCTAGCGAGTAACAGATTTAATAGCACAAATAAACATAAATAACATGAATGATACAAGTATCGGCACAAAGTCAACATGTGTAGCACCCGGCCTTCCCAGCAGTGCGTCCACGAATAGGTTGTCTGTGTAGCATCCGGCCTTCCCAGCAATGCATACACAGTAACACAGCTTGCGGCACTCCCGACTTACAGCGTATAAAAATAACATGCAGCCACACAGGCATGCAATCACCACATAAATACACAGTATGCATACCGGGGAATAAGGGTTATCATGTCACAACTCCGGGTAATGAAATGAATAACAGATATCAAAGGCAACATGGAAGTGCAATGGATAAGCATGGTAAAAGAAATGAAATTGATAACCAATACAAACACATTATAAATGATCATTCATAAAATTAAATCAATTACTCACAGTGCTGGCAAATCCGTAACCCGCCAAGCGACTAACCGAAATCAACTGAACCACCAGCGCAAGACAAATGTCTTAATCAAATCACTAGAGCCCTGATATAAAAGTACATTGCCTATTTATTAATATCCTTAACTTTATATTTTACTAGATCCGTTATATATATAATTTAGTTAATGTTATAATTTAACTTTAGTTATTCCGCCAACAATTATAAATTATTATTTGAAGTTGCATGAATAATTCATCAATTAATTAGAATTACTAAATTATTCTTACATAGAGGGTATCTAATTCTGTGTACATAGATTCTATTTCAATTTAATAAAAGATTCAACCCAAATAATAATTCTTTTGTCCAAACTAATTTTATCAAATTTATTAAATGGATCATCAAATTACAAACCTTTTTTTAATACACAAATTCGTTTGTGCATATAGTAGCCCAAACAAAATTAACATAGTCCATATTAATTTATTAAAACAATCCAATATCAATCCATTTAAACTATAATCTATCTATTAACCCAATTTAAATCTCTATTTAAAAAGCCCAAATAAAACATAAGAATGCAACCCATTTATATTTCAAAACCCAAAACTAGTTTCTAAGTTGATGAGACCCAAATAATAAACAATCTTAACCTAAAAGTAAAAAAATACAATGGGTTAACAAGTTAGAAAAGAAGGAAGGAAAAAGGAATTAATAAAATAATTAAATTAAATTAAAAAAATGAAGGGTTGCACCTGCACCCTTTTCTCCTTCTCGGTGGAACAACAACAGAAAGAATAAAATAAAAAAACAAAAACAAAAGGCAGATCATAATCAAAAGAACACAACCCACACAACAATTTAATTTAAAGCCCAAAAGAAAGTAAAATAAATAAATAATAAAAATCCAGCCCAAAATTTCTATCTCCCTCTCCTCTCTTGATGCAGCCAAACAGAGAAACAAAAAAAATAAAAGAAAAGAAGAAGAAGGCAGACAGCGCCTCCAGGCAAAACAAGAGAAGAAATTTGGACGGCGGTCGGCCACGGGTGCCGGCGTCTGCACCGCTCACCTCCGGCCGAAACTCACACACACTCTCCTTATCCATGAGTTTCCTCCCCAAATTCTCAGATTTAATCAAAGTTCAAAAAAATTCCAAAATTATCGGAACTCCCCAATAATGCCCCAAATCTCCATTTAACAATCTGAAATCATTCAAATATGATTTCTAACAAATTTTCTATTGATTTTATATAGATTTTCGGATTAAGGCTCAAAACCCACTTTAACCACCATTGATGAACATGAAGCTCTTAAATCTTAAAAATGAAGAAGATGATGATTTTTTATATTGTTAGCTATTTATTTTCAGATTAATATATCTATAAACAATCTCTTATGGGTTCTATCATTTTCTTAAATAACACATACGAAAATTAAAGTTTAGAATGATTACCTCAAAATCACAAGAATGGTGATGAAAGGATGATGAAAATGTTGCTCCAACCTTAATTTCCAGCAAAAATACCAGATCCTATAATGTATGTGTGTATGGGTTTGAGATGAAGAAAACTCTTAGGGTTTATACATATATATAGACATAGGGTTTATGAAGAAAAGTTGATTGATGATGATGATGGTCATAATGCATTCATACATGAATAGCTTCTATATATTTATTTATCTACTTTTTTTTATTAATCTAATGAGATTTGCTTTTATATTGGTGTGTGTATATATATATATATGTAATAATGATTATTTCTTAATTCTTAAACTAAAACATTTAATATTGAATTTTATATCATATTTCTTTGAATTAATAATTACATTAAATGACTCGAAAATAATTAATTACCTTGAAATTTAACGGGTGTTACACAAAAATATGGTTAAAAAATACAGAGATCATAATGAGAGCATGTGCAAAACTCTAGCTAAGATGGAAGAAAGGAGATATGAATATATGCAAGCCATAGAAGATCTGGAAAAACAGATCAATGATTATAAGGATAATGAGATTCAAATGGGGTATGATAGAACCTATCATGAATGGGAGAAAAAGGAACTCAATAAGAAAATAGAATCTCTGAATAAAAAGGTAGAAGAGACTGAACAGAAGGTGTTAGAGGCTAATAAGAAACTAGAATCTGTTAACATAGATCTAGGTAACTTCAAGTTGGCAAATCAAAAGCTGGAACACCTAATGGAAGTACAATTTAAAGACAGGGTGAAATCTCAGATTAATCCCAAAGAAGGTATAGGATATAGGGCCACTCCTCCTCCATACAACAACAAGTACATACACCCAATGAGTGAGGTTGCTGATAGACTTGTCAATGAACCACTAGATGAGTCTATGACTATTGTAGATCCTATCCTTGATAACAGTCCTGAATTAAAAGAAGATAAGAGTCAAAATAGAGACTGTGACACAAAGAGTGCACCCATAGAAGTCCAAGTTCCCAGTAAGAAAGGAAAAGAGAAGATGAGTGTATGCAATGCTACTCCACAAGTTTCTGTACATTCTAACTGTAACACTGCATCTTCATCAAAAGGAACTAAAAGAGGTAAAACTGTTTCTATCTGCACATGCCAAAAGCATGGTGTTCAAAAGTTTCCTAAACAACAGCAGGTAAGAGGAAACCAGAGAAACAAGAACCAGAAATTGACAGAAAAGTCTGGTGTTCCAATTCAAACTGTCAAAAGATGCTTTCACTGTGGAAGGAAGAATCACTTAGCCAAGGATTGTTTTTACAAACCAGCTGTTGCAAAACAGACTGTGCATCACACAAAATCAAATCCTAATCAGGCAAAGCACTCAAAAGTGAAACCTTCCACAGCAGCTCCAAAGAGAACAGTTGATCACAGATTCTCAAAAGTTAATAAAAAACAGTCCACACATCAAAAACAAGTTTTGGCAAAGCCTAAATCAAGTTTTAAACAAATATGGTGTGTCAAGGACAAATCTGTTGCTCAAACTGCTAATGCAAAAGATCAGACTGCTAAGTCAAAATCTGATGCTGTTAGTGCAAAAACTGAAACTGTTAGCACTACAAACACAGCTCAAGCTGCTGGGCATCAAACTGGAGCTGCTAGTGAATCATCTGAGACTGTCAGAAGAAAAGATGATCAAAATAGTTGGATACCTCATATTATCACTAAATACTCTCCAAAGACTCCATCAGTAGATCTCACCAAATATAAGAAGTCAAAAACAGTTTTTAGTTATGTCAATGTACAAGGCCAACCCAAAACCAATTTGGTTTGGGTTTACTCCACTACTAACTAAGCTGTTATTTGTGCAGGGCAACCACAGGTCTCCTCATAGAACAAGATGGCATCTGGACAGTGGATGCTCTAGGCACATGACAGGCAATTCTGAATGCTTGTCAAATTTCAAAGGTTTTGATGGAGGTTTTGTTGCATTTGGAGGCAACTCAAAAGGAGGTAAGGTTACAGGTAAAGGTACTGTTAATGCAGGCAACATGACATTCCATGATGTTCTGTATGTTGAACAGCTTAAGTACAATTTATTGAGTGTCTCTCAAATCTGTGACAAACAAAACATTGTTCTGTTCACAGATTCTGAGTGCATTGTTCTTTCAAAGGATTTCAAAATTCCTGAAAATCTTGTTTTACTTAGAACACCAAGAAAGGACAATGTTTACTGCCTGGACACAGCTCTCTTGACTAAATCAAATACTTTAAGCTGTTTAATATCCAAAGCATCATCAAATGAGTCTGCTCTTTGGCATAGAAGGATGTGTCACATGAACTTCAAGTCCATGAATGATTTAGTTAAAAAGAATCTGGTAAGAGGATTACCACAAAAGGAGTTCATTTGTGATGATCATTGTGTAGCATGTCTTAAAGGTAAGCAACACAAAACTTCTCATAAGGCCAAAGAAGTAAATTCAATCTCATCTGTTCTTCAGTTGTTACATATGGATCTATTTGGTCCAACATCTGTTTTGAGTTTGAATAAAAGGGCATACTGTTTAGTCATTGTTGATGATTTCACCAGATTTACTTGGGTTTACTTTCTTAGGTCCAAAGATGAAACTGCTGAGCTAGTTAAGTCTTTTATCCTTAAGATAGAAAACCAATCCAATTCCAAAGTTAAGGTGATAAGATCAGACAATGGAACTGAATTTAAAAATCAAATTCTAAACAGTTTCTGTGAGTCCAAAGGCATTGCTAGACAATATAGTGCACCAAGAACACCACAGCAAAATGGTGTAGCTGAAAGAAAGAATAGAACATTAATTGAGGCTGCTAGAACAATGCTAGCTGATTCAAATCTGCCAATGACTTTCTGGGCAGAAGCTGTTAATACAGCCTGTTATGTTCTAAATAGGGTTCAAGTAGTTCAATCACAAGGGAAAACTCCCTATGAGTTATTCCATAACAGAAGTCCCCTAATAGCTTTCTTCAAGCCTTTTGGATGCCCATGTACTATTCTTCACACTAAGACTCACTTAGGGAAGTTTGAGAGTAAGGCTGAAGAAGGATTCTTTGTAGGATACTCAACTCAAAGCAAAGCCTATAGAGTATACAACAGTGTGTCTAAAACAATTGAAGAAAGTGCCAATGTTGAATTTAATGAAAATACTGCTAATATCAAAGGCACTGGTCCTGATTGGTTGTTTGATTTAGATTCACTAACAAATTCTCTGAGCTTTGTTGAGTATACTGCAGAAGCTGATGCATACAGGGTTGAAGCTGCTAACACGAATTCTCATGCTGCCAATACAATTTCTCATGCTGTTGGCACAAAGTCTCAGACTGCTGCAGATTCAACAAGTTGGGATGATTTCACCACTCTACCACTTCTGTCTTGTGATCCTCCAGGGGTCCTGAATGATACAAATCCAGACACTGAAGTGCCACTCCAAAGTTCTGAAAGAACAGCTCCAACACAACAGGAAACAGTCCCAGATTCAAGTCAAGCTGTTTCAGAAACTGAACCATTCACTGGTTCTGATGGAGATGATACAAACCTTGGAACTTCTTTCAAACAGAGAGAGAGCCCACACTAAGAGTTCACAAGTATCACCCTCTCAATCAAATACTGGGTGATCCAAGCACTCCTGTTCAAACAAGGAAAATGGTTCAAAATGAGACTGCTGCTGCTGAACTAGCAGTTCCTGAATTCAGTCTAGCTGCTTTTGAACATGCCTGTTTCATGTCTCAATTGGAACCTAAAAAGGCATCAGAAGCATTAAAAGATTCATCCTGGATTGAAGCTATGCAAGAAGAGCTTTTACAGTTCAAAATTCAGAATGTATGGACTCTGGTGGATCTTCCTAAAGGTAAGAGAGCAATAGGTACAAGATGGGTGTTCAGAAACAAGAAGGATGAGAGAGGGATAGTCATCAAGAACAAAGCAAGACTAGTAGCACAAGGGTACACTCAAGAAGAAGGAATAGATTATGATGATGTCTTTGCTCCAGTAGCAAGAATTGAAGCCATCAGACTGTTTCTAGCATATGCAAGTTTCAAAGGATTTAAAGTGTATCAAATGGATGTTAAGTCTGCTTTCCTGTATGGGACAATTGAAGAGGAAGTGTATGTGTGTCAACCTCCTGGTTTTGAAGACTACAAGTATCCAGACAGGGTGTACAAGCTAGACAAAGCTCTCTATGGTCTTCACCAAGCCCCCAGAGCATGGTATGACACACTGTCATCATATCTTCTACAGAATGGATTCAAGAGAGGCACTCTGGACAAAACACTTTTCACTAAATCCATCAAAGCTGAGATTCTTCTTGTCCAAATCTATGTTGATGACATCATCTTTGGCTCAACTAATGATAGGTTGTGCAAAGAATTTGAGGCCCTAATGCACAAAAAGTTTCAAATGAGTTCAATGGGGGAACTCACATTCTTTCTAGGGCTGCAGGTTAAACAGAAGCCTACTGGTCTATTCATAAGTCAATCAAAGTATGTCAAAGACATATTGGAAAAGTTTGGCTATCAAGACACAAAGGTTGCAAGCACTCCAATGGATCCTCATAAACAGCTCCATACAGACAAAGATGGCATAAATGTGGACATTCATCTATACAGATCCCTTATAGGATCTCTCATGTATCTAACATCTTCAAGACCTGATATTATGTTTGCTGTCTGTGTGTGTGCTAGATTTCAATGCTCTCCAAAGGATTCTCACTTGGTTGCTGTTAAACGAATCTTTAGATATCTTAAAGGCCAACCACATTTAGGTCTATGGTATCCTAAAGACTCTCCTTTTGAACTAACTGCTTATTCTGACAGTGACTATGGTGGATGCAACATTGACAGAAAATCCACAACTGGTGGATGTCAATACTTAGGAGCAAGACTGGTCTCTTGGCAATGCAAAAAGCAAACAACTGTCTCCACATCATCCACTGAAGCAGAATACGTAGCAGCTGCAAGCTGCTGCTCCCAGGTAATGTGGATTCAAAATCAGCTAAGAGACTATGGTATGAATTTCTTATCCACTCCTATTTATATTGACAATTCAAGTGCAATTAGCATTGTGCAAAACCCAGTGAAATTCCCAAAAACCAAGCATATAGAAATCAGGTTTCACTTCATCAGAGATTGTAATGAAAAGAAGTTAATCCAAGTTACCAAAATACATACAGATGATCAGCTAGCTGATCTATTTACAAAACCTTTTGATGTGGGAAGGTTCACTTTCCTAATATCAAATATTGGTATGGTAAACATGGATTAATTGGTTTTCATTATTATCGACTCAGTATGCTAATTTAAGGGGGAGACACTGTTCCATTGAAAAGTTGCACAATTTTACACTAACAGCATGAGTCTTTTCTCATGCTGCTAGTTCATTTTCTCGGACTGCTAGTTATTTTCACTTGATCTGTCAAAGTGTGCAGGGTATTTGGATAATTTTTCAAATGTGTGCGCGGGACCCAACCTTTTCGAAACCTTTAAAGGTCCCGGTTTCGTTCAGTTGTAACTACCAGTTACATATTCTTCTTCCACGGCCTTCTGCTTTCTCTCTGAACGAATCACACATTCTTCTTTCAAACCCTACAACCATCGTTTGTTCATCCATGGAGTTCGTAAAAGAGCATACTGCCTCCCATACACCCTAAAACACTCTGAATTTCAACCGTTTCATGCAATGATGGATTTCCTCAGGCACTCCCATATTCATTATGCCCTAACCATAAACCCTACTATATACATCTCCCATATTGAACAGTTTTGGAATCATGCTTCTGTTCAAACCATCAATGGAGTGCCTACTCTCATATCCAAGATTGATGGAACTGTCATCAATATCACTGAGGAATCCATCAGACATCACTTGCATCTTCAAGATGCCTCAGGTATAACCGACCTATCCCTTCAAGCTTTACATTTTGGTCTTCAAAACATTGGTTATAGGGGTCCTGCTGATTCTTTTACTTTTCTTAAGGCACATTTTTCTCCTAAATGGAAATACCTTGTGCACATTATTCAGCAATGTTTAAGCCCCAAAAGAACTGGTTGGTCTGAGTTTTCTTCAAATATTGCCACTGCCTAGTGTGTTTTTCTACTGGCCAACAGTTCAATTTTTCTAACATGATTTTTCAGGGGATGTTAAGGCATCATTCCCAAAAGAACGGGAAATTTTTGATGTATCCCAGATTTTTGGCAGAAATCATTGCACACACCTGCACAACTCCACATTTACATAAACGGATACATGTTTCCCATAGGCACTCATTGTCTTCAATCAAAAGGCTGATAAAGCCAAGTGCCAATTTTGTCAGTGTAGATGTTCCATTGCCCTCTGCAATGATGAACATCATTTCAGGAAACAGAGGAGAGGGTCTTGAGCAGGCTCAGCCTAACATCACTGCTACACCCCCAAGACCCCAACCCACTCCTCATGATACACAAACTCCCACTGATCCTTTTGTACAGCCAACACGCCCACTCAGAAATATATACAAAAGAAAAAGGGGACCAGGAGCTCCTTCCTCCTCCTCCCATCAGCAAGAGCCATATATCCCTGTGCAGGAGGATACTCCTGCACAGCATATCCAAAGGGAACCACTAGAGGAAACTCCCATCCTCACTCAGGAGGTGAACATCTCTTCAGAGATGGTTCATATGGGTTCTGTGGCTGGCACTACTGATGTCTCTGCAAAAGAGGCACAGGACAGTGCCAACATAGCTAAGACCACGCCCATGGCAACAGCAAGTGTGCAAACACAAGCTGGAAGTCCCCAGAACCAAGAAAAGAGGGGCCCAGAGGTTTCTACTTCTGGTATTAATGTCAGTGATAGATCACAAGCACCACAGGTGTTTTCTGATCTTGAGACTAGTCTGCAACTCATGCTTTTGACGGATCCCAAGCTGAAACCTGTTGTAGCTATGTTGGAATACCAAATGTCCATCATTGCTGCACAGGGTGCACAAATAATGGCCCTAAAGCAATCAGAAATGGCTCAAAATCAGAGGATGGATTATCTTCATAAAGGGTTTACCCTTTGTGGAAATAAGCTCATTCAATTAGAGCGTTTGATTCAAACCCAAGGGGCAAAGGTTGTAGGTCCTTCTGACCAAACCAATGCTTCCAAAAAGGGGGAGAATCAGGAGGTTCCTACATCAGTCCAAGCAGCTCCAACAACAACAACAGTCCAAGTAGCACCAACAGTCCCAGTTTCTAGGCTAGCAGTCCCAACAGCTTCTCAAGCTGTTAGCCTAGAAACTCAAGCTGCTCCTTCAAAAGTCACTGGAGTTGTGATCAGAGAAGGAATTCAAGCTCCATCAAGCACAGTCCAAGCTACAACATCTGCTACAAAAGACAAGGGCAAGGGCATTCTTATTGAATCTCCAAAGCACAAATTCTCCTCCAAAGAAGCCCAGATTGCCTTTGATGCTGAAGTTGCCAAAAGGTTAGCAGAAGAACAGGATAAAGAATTAGATCAGCAAGCCCAGCCCCCAATAGATGATGATGAGACATTAGGTGATTACCTAAAGGGGTTTGTGGGCAAACAAGGTGAAAAGAAGAGAAAGATGCCAACAGGGCACACCAAGGCTGAGCACAGAAGATTCTTAATCAATTTTGCCTTTGCAGCAGGTATTCCAAAGAAAATGGCTCAGTCCATGACTACTGAAAGGCTGCAGGAAATACATGATAAAGAAATGGAGAAAAGAAAGAAAGCAAAAACCTCCCAAGAAGTCCAATCATCACAAGAACCAGCTCAACCTACTACAAGTCATATTCAAGCTGCTGCCAGTACACCTGTTCCCACTGATCAAGCTGCTCTCTCTATTCCTTCATCGGTTAAAAGGGTGCTCTTTGAGCAACAACTACAAAAGGCCATGGAGATAGAGAAGTTGATTGATCAACATGATTTTACAAAGCCTCAAATCAACTACTGGTTTGCTAAGTCACTGGATGACCGTGACTTGAAAATTAAATTTGTGATAAGAAGAGAGTCTGGTCCTGAAGAAGAATATGATACATTTTGGCAGATGGTTCAGAAGTTGACCAGAGATGAGCTTATCAGAATGCACAACATTGGGTCTGTATCACAAGTTAGATCTTCTCTACCACAAGTGAAACAAGTCATCAGAGATCTGAAGTCCATTGTTGATCCTGAATTTATTAGAAAAGATGTAGAGGATGCCAACAAGAAGGGATTGAAAATCAAGGAAGTTAATATTTTTGTCAAATCCAGGACTTACAGAATCAAATTCACAGATGGATCTGGTATGTTCTTTAATCTTGAATTCTATGATCTTCCAAAGAATATACTACTCCAGATGAAGTCTGTCAGAATATCTTGTGATAGAGATGAGATGAAGAAAGAATTTTTGAAGGCTGTAGATCAGAAACTTGCACAGTTGTAAGTTTTTGAAAGCCTTGGTTTGTGAATAACAGTTTACTTTTTCATTTCCATTTTTGTATAGAACTTAAAGTCTTGTGTAAAGAATTTAAGTTAGGGGGAGATTGTTGGGAAATAGTTTAAGTACATTCAAGCTGTTAGTTAGACTTCTCAGACTGTTAGTAGATTTGTCATGTAAATACAAAGTTCATGCTGCTAGTTGAAGAAACTCGAGCTGCCAGTGTAAAAGTTCAAGCTGCCAGAGTAAAACAACTCAAGCTGCTCAGTTCATGCTGTCAAGAGATTCAAGCTGCTCAACAGTTTCATAAACAGAAAGTGCTGATTTTCAGGAAAGATATCTACACGAAGATTCCAGCATATCTACTATCAGAGAAGTCATAGTCCTTCAAGGAAACAAGTCCAAAAAGCAATATAAATAGACAGAATATTTTATAGAAGTTTATAAGAAGTTTTCTGCGTATTTTTGAGTCTGTAATTGCTTTATTGTTTAAGTTTTCTTAAGCCTCTAAGGTTGTAAAACCCTAAGAACAGTCTGTGTTCTTCGTCTAATCAAACAGATTAGAGGTGATTGTAATCATTGAATTCAGCAATACAAACAGTCTTGATTACTTCTTATGTTTTATGCTTCATTGGTTCTGAAAGTTTTTGTTAAAATAATTAAGTGTTATTCCGCAAACTTCTTAATTAAACTTTGATTCAAAGCAAGATTATTGATTTATACTCTGATAAATTTCAAATCAGTTAATCTTGGTTATTCATATTTTAGATCCTGACACCATTAGCCTCTGTGGCTGTGGGGAAGCAGACTTCTCACCCTGATTCATCTGTTGAACCTGAAGCCTTTGAGGCTAGTCCCTCTATGGCACCTGAGACCATGGAACAAGTTAACCCCCGTGTTTCTGACCCAGTCTCACCACTAGTCTAAACACAATTCCCTGCTACTTCTCCTCAATCCCCCACACTGTCTCAATACTCCAGGAGAAAATCCTTAGACGAGAAGAAACCACCTACCTAATCCAGCCCCTCTGACTCTTCTCAACAAGAGTCAGTTGAAAAAGAAGCAACCCATGATGCCTCTCCTATTTTCGGAGAAGGACCAGCATCATTGGAGCAGGCTTCACTCTAACAATAGTCCACCCAGAGTCAGCCTAGACCCTCTGGTTCCTCCCAACAGGAACCAGTTATACATATGGAGACTACCACCTCAACTATCCCAGCCTCCTAACAGGCTGAGGGTATTAAAAGACAAGAGTTCACTCCACTCCACACTGAGTCCACACAGTCTCCACCCCATACTTCTCAAACACAACCTGAGTCTGCACGAGGTGCCAAACCTGCTGGACTAGACCATCTAGTAGACCAGCCTCAAACTTCTGCTCCTAGTGATACAACTGTTGTACACCCAACAGCTGCTGAAGGACCAACATCCCAAGCTGATGAACCACAGGGAACAGACCTGGTGAGGCTACTCCTCAAATGCAAATTCCATCAGCAGGTTTCACCACTGCTGATGTTGAAATGCACATCCCATCTTCCCATGAAGAGGCACCTATAAACCAAGGTGCTGCTGAGGGAACCACCCCAGGGTCTGATGAAGGTGCTGCCAAAGAAACAGCATCTAAAAGGCCACCATCTCCTACCCTTTCTCCTGATGAAGCAGCTACAGCCACTGCTGAAGGATCCATTGACCCTTCCAAGCTGGGCCATTTTACTTATGCCCAAGCTATGCAACTTCTATCCAAAGTATCCCTACCTTCCCCATCACATCCTCAAACACCTGCCTCATCCTTATCTCATTCTCATTCCTCCCCATCTACCCAATCAAAACAGTCCACCCATACTCCTCCATCCCACAAAGATCATCCTTTGAAGGATCAACTATCATTGCTGACCAATAAAGTTGGCTCTTTGGAAAATTCCATGACCTCACTACCATCAATAATCTCAGACTCTGTGTCTGCACAGCTCAAAGGATTCTTTGATTTGTTCAAGACTTCCTTTCCAACCCATCCTCAAGCTGATCAGTCCTCACAGTTGCTTGCACTCACTGCACAGCTGCAAAATATCTCCACTACTCTCTCATCTATCCTTTCTACTCAACAGGACTCTGTGTCCTCCATGACAGCTATCTCCCAATAGCTGTCCACTCTCCTCACCACTTGCACTACTACCCTTCCCTCTACATTGGCTAGCTTAAACACTCCCATTGTCTCTCTGTCCAACTCTGTATCATCAAACCTTGATGATGTGCAAGACTCTCTTGAACTACATCTTGCATAGCTTCAAAGTTTGTTGTTCACAGTTTCTGACCGGGAAAACCTCTCAAAGCTGTCCTCCATTACTGATTCTCAATCTACCTCTCTTCAGACCTGCCTTACCCAGCTTGCAGAGGTTAAGGACAATCTGGCTTTCTTAGTGCATAGCCTGGTTGGCCCCAAGCCTGCTGGCAAAACTGCTTCTAAGACTGCTGAATATGTTTCTCTAGACAGACCACATGTTGAAGGCTATGTGCCATCTGCTTCAAAGGGGAAGAAGTTATTTGCCTCAAAGAGTAACTCTAAGGGGGAGAAATCTTTTTCTCCTTCTAAAGAGAAATCAACATCTGTTGGTCAAGCAGCATGTATATCCAAAACAGGTCCCACTGAGGATGTCTCCCATCACACTGAAGCTGCTCAGCCAACTCATGTTGGATCTCCAAACCCTGCACACACTAAGGGGGAGGAATCCATTCTTGGGGATAGGCCAAGCAGAAGGAGGCATCTGATTCTGCAAGAAGAAGAAGAAGAGGAAGAGGCTCCTGAAGCTGCTCCCACTATAGTAGCTAAAGGAAAGAAGAAACCATCTGTAGACCCTGACCATCTAAGAGCTGCACAACTAAAGTTTGACAAGGCAATAGCTAAAGAAATGGGTGTTTCTATGGAGAAATACTATGAATACAGAGATGAACAGCTCCAAGCCCTTGAAAGACTTAAGAAAGAAGAAGCCTCTGCCAGAGCTGCAAGATCCTTTGCATTTAAAGAGGCAAGTAAAATTAAAATGCCTTCTTTGGATGTCCAAAGAAAATTGCTAGAGGCTGCTAAGGAGTCAGTGGTTAATAAGGAAGGTGAAAAGGAACAGGGTGCTCAGGTCTCAGTGACCAAGTCCAAGGAAGCATCCTCCTCTGCAAGAGCCCAGATTCACTTTGACAACCTGGCAAGGAAAAAATTCTTTAATGTTACTGACAGGATACTTGCCAGGGAACCAATTGTCAAAGTTGTTCCTATTTCAAGAAAAGGCAAACAGTGGAAGATACATATAACCAGAATGGGTGCTATAGGCCCAGAACTAGAAGCATATGAAGACACTGACGTTGCACAAATGGGATACTGAGAATCGGTGGAGTTGGCAGTTGCCCTGAGCCAGTCTAAGTCTGAAACAGCTAATACTATCAGGGCACACGTCAAAAAGTTAATGGAGAGAGTGAAGGATCTTGGCCTGATCACAGAAGAACAGATCAAGGGTACCTCAGTGGCTACACCCAAGATAAAGTCCAAGAGAAAGAGAAAGGATACAGAGCTGGAGGAACTCCTGATAATGATTGAACAAGGTGATGTAGCCGTGAAAATCAAAGGAGTAGACCACAGCCTGCCCAAAGGAGTAGAACATGAGGAAGATAAGTTGATTGAAGAACCTGAGCTGGGGGTATTTTTTGTAGATCCCCTTACAAAGAAAAAGTGCTTCCAAAGAGCATCAGACTTACACAAGGTTGGTCTCAAACAGGCGTTCAGACTTGCTAACTCCTTTAGAAATCCATAAAGTGGAGAGTAGCCATCTGGGATCAGCTCAGAGGCATTTATGAAAAAGGGGAGCTTCAACATCCCAGTTTCATGTTCCTAAGAGTTGAAATGGAAGAAATGGATGAAATCAGGGAACAACTTGAAGAGATGTTTGAAGAGGGAGTGCCATCACTGCCTTGAAGTCCATCTACTACTTGAGTAGATGAAGAATGGAAGCTGTCCATCAGTTGGACTGGCCTGCCGTTACTTGCTCCCATCATCAACAGTCCAATATGTTGAGATTTCTATGTACATTAGTTGTACTTTGTTACATTAGTTGTAACTTCTATTTTACATCAGTTGTAATCTGCATTAGTACATCAGTTGTACTCTTGTAAAAACATGTGTTGTTTATGTAATCAAAATCAGTATATATAAACTTATCTTTTACTTTACCCTAATGTTGTAATTTCATTTCAGCAAAATGTATTATAGAAATATATAGTGATTATTGATAAAATCAGCTTAGACTGATTATTGCAAATAGGAGGAGATTGTTAGGCACAAAAAGGCCTCAGGCAAACCTGATCTACATCTTAGGGGGAGATTATTGATCAAACCTGTTTGATGCACTTGAAGGTATAATTTAAGGTCTGTTAATGCCTTATTGAAACCTGAAAAGTGATTTGCAATATAAGTCAAAGCTGCTTACCCTGTTGCATTTGTTGCAACAAAGGCAGAGTGTCCAAGCTGTCCTGTCTGTTGAACAGGCTGGACATAAACTGTCTACGCTGCTCTATTCTGTTGAGCAGCTTGGAAAAATTCTAAGTGTTTTGTTCTTTGTGAACAGATGCTGTTCTTTGTGAACAGAACCTGTTCTTTATGAACAGGCTAAACACTTTATGGAATATGTTTCCAAGTCCTCATGTATTGTTTTGGACTACAAGATCAGTTTACAAGTCGAAGACAAAGTGGAAAACAGAAGATGCTAAAGTTGCATACGCTGTTCTGTTACATGAAGACAAAGTGGATATTTGAAATGCGTGACACACCATTTCTTATATCAAAATGGCCTTAACAAAAGAAAAAAGATGCAAAGTTGACATTCCTCTTTTGGTTAAAGCCTTATGCAATAGAGGAAAAAAAGGAAAAGACAAAGATTCTGCCATATGAAGACAAGTCTGCTTTATCAGAATGTGCAGAAAAGTTGTTTTGTCTTTTTGGAAAGACATCTCACTATCTCACCGTCCAATGAAGAAGCTTCACTGAGAATCTCAGTGAGAGTATAAAAGGAAGCTTCTAAGGATTGTGAGATAACCAAGAGTGAGAAATTTAGATCGTGCATTGAAGTGTGCTATTCCATGCATGCAAGTCTGCTTGAATAAAACAGTAACGTGTGTCCAAGATGTTCTTATTCAAGCTGACCATCAGTGTCTTGTAAAATCAATGAGTTCATCTTAGTGAGTGTATTCATTGTATCTAGTCTGAGTGTGTCTTAGATTAGTTGAACAGCTGTTGTATCTGTTATCTCAGCTTGAACCTTTCCGCAGTCAAGCTTGTTTGTAATTAACACTTGTTAATAATATACACAAACATTAAGAAAAGAGTGTTGAGTTTTAAACTGCTGTATTCACCCCCCGCTCTACAGCTTAGAACAATTCACTAGGGAAACCTTTGGGACCTACAACTGCTTCTTTCTGTGCCTCGTGGATTTGAGATTTCAGGTTTGACTGTATAGTCATGACCAAAGCTCGGACCCTCAGGGGTTTAACCCGTTCCTTCCGGCTCAAGGCATCAGCTACGACAAGTGCCTTACCCAGATGATAACGGATCTCGCAGTCGTAATCGCTAAGCAGCTCAACCTAGCGTCGTTGCCTCATGTTTAACTCCTTCTGGTTCAAAATATGCTGAAGGCTCTTGTGGTCTGTAAACACCATGCACTTAGTAACATAAAGGTAGTGCCTCGATATCTTGAGAGCAAATACCAGAGCTCCAAGCTCCAGGTTGTGAGTCGTGTAGTTCACCTCATGAAATTTAAGTTGCCGCGATGCATAAGCGATAACCTTGTCTCTTTGCATTAACACACAACCCAATCCATTGTGTGAGGCATCGCAGTAAACCACAAAATCTTCTGTTCCTTCCGGTAATGACAGGATAGGTGCACTACATAGCTTTTGCTTTAATAGTCGGAATGTCGTTTCCTGATCTTCACCCCTGTTGTACTTCATGTCCTTTCGTGTCAATTCCGTTAAGGAACCAGCTATTTTCGAGAAGTTTTCAATGAACCGCCTATAATAACCGGCAAGACCTAAGAACTGATAGATTTCGGTGGGAGTTCTCGGAGTTTCCTAGTTCTTAATGGCCTCGATTTTTGATGAATCTACTTGCATTCTTTGACTGTTGATCACGCGCCCAAGGAATTTCACTTCTCGCAGCCAAAATTCACACTTGGAAAATTTGGCGTATAGCTGTTCTTTCTCTAGAAGCTCCAAAATCAACTTCAGATGCTGCTTATGCTCCTCCTTGCTTCTGGAATAAATAAGGATGTCATCTATGAAGACAATAACGAATTTGTCAAGATAGGGTTTGCATACACGATTCATGAGATCCATTATTACTGCTGGTGCATTGGTCAAACCAAATGGCATCACCTAAAACTCGTAATGACCATAACGAGTTCTGAATGTTGTCTTGGGTATATCCTCTTCCCGAACCTTAACTTGGTGATATCTGGACCACAGATCAATCTTAGAGTAAAAACTAGATCCTTGGAGTTGATCGAATAAATCGTTGATTCTGGGGAGAGGGTATTGGTTTTTGATCGTTAACTTGTTCAGCTCTCGGTAATTGATGCACATCCTAAAGGATCCGTCCTTTTTCTTGACAAATAAGACCGGAGCTCCCCAAGGTGAGGAACTTGGTCGGATGAATCCTTTATTCAACAATTCTTGCAGCTGGTTGGATAATTCTTGCATCTCTGACGGTGTCAATCAGTAAGGTGCTCGTGCGACAGGTGCAGCTCCAGGCACCAAACCAATCTGAATTCTACTTGCCTAATCGGTGGAAGTCCAGGAAAGTCTTCAGGAAAGGATTTTGGGTAGTCACGAACTACCGTGATTTCTTCGAGTCACTTCTCCTTCGACTCCTTTTCCACTAGTTGAACTAACACTGCTTGGCAACCTCTTCAAAGGCATTTCAGCGTTCTCAAACCAGAGATGACGTTCAACTGACAATTCTTTCTTTCTCATTGGACTGTTAGGACTTTCTTTTTCTTAAGTGGTATTGTTACGACCTTCTTACCATATAATATTTCGGCATGGTTGTCTGACAACCAATCCATACTAATAACTACGTCGAAGCTTCCGAGTTCAACAGGCATCAAGTTTATCTTAAAGGGATGATCTGCCAATTATAGTGTGCACTCCTTAATTACACTATTTGCTTTAATCAACTTTTCGTCAGCTAATTCTACGGCATAAGCATTGTCTAATGGGGAAAGAGTGGCATTCAGTTGTTTACTAAACTTAGCAGATATAAAACTACAATCAGCCCCAGTATCAAACAGCACATAAGCATACATATCATTAAGAAGGAATGTACCCGTTACTACGTTGGGATCTAGACGAGCGTCGCCTGATCCTAACACAAAGGCTCTCCATTGAGCTCCACCACCGTTCCTTAACATTAGACAGTCCTTCTTGAAGTGCCCAGCTATCCCACATTCGAAACAGCTCATTTGTGTGCCGTTGCTGCTTCCGTTGGTGTTTTACTTACAATATTGGGTCAGATGACCGAGCTTCTTACAATTCCCGCAAGGGGTTGGACAGGGACCTACGGTATGGTAGGTGCATCGGTTACACAATGGTTTGTTGCTGATATACCCCTTCCTTGGCTCAGCTCCGCCGACAAAGGCTTTGATAGTTTCGGGCTTTTTGGACTGTGAGCTCGAACCTTTCCCTGACTTGTCCTCCCATTTCCTTTTGTTCTCCCCTGCCTTAGCCTCTATTCTTCTGGCCACTTGGTCCATTAAATTATTCGCCATGCGAATGGCGCTCTGAATAGTAGTTGGGTTGGGTGCGGTGACATTCCCTTGAATTTGAGGGGCGAGTCCCCAAATGTAGCGCTCAATACGCTTGTACTCCAGAGTGACCATTGTGGGCATAGCAGACTCAACTTGTGAAAACGGTTGGTGTACCCAGCGACATCTGCTCCCTTCATAGCAAGATTCTAGAACTCAGACTCTATCTTTTGCAGTTCGTTTCTAGAGCAATACTCATCTGTCATCATTTGCTTCAACTCAGTCCAGGCGAGTTGGTAAGCCGTGTTAATTCCCACAGACTTTGCATATGAATTCCACCATGTCAAAGCGCCGTCCTAAAGAGTGTGGGTAGCGAACTTGACCTTCTCATCCTCGATACAGCCACTAACGCGGAACACCAACTCAAGGCTTACAGCTTAAAAAACCAGTCCGACAGCGTCTTCCGTGCCATTAAAGTATCGAGGCTTACAGCTTAAAAAACCTTTAATTCCACACCATTTATGGGTTGAGTCAGACCCTCCCGTAGTGCGGCTTGCTCCTCCATCGCCGTTTGCAGTGCTATTGCGGTTGGTTTCGTAACTGGCTATAGCTGCCGCCACTCGTTGGGCGACCAGTTGCTCGATCTCGGCAGTGTTCATGGCTCTTTTTGGCGGCATTATCTTAAAGTTTAAAGAGAAGAGTATAATGTCAGAAGTTGAGTCTTAAAGATTTAAATTTTTCTTAAGGCACAGTTCTATAATCATCATACACAGATTCATTAATAACTTGAAATTTTCATTAATAATTCATAATTTCTTACATCGGGGCGGGTTATTACCTGAAAATTTTAAGTCCTACGCTATTACATAATAATTCCTAACATTACAAATATAAGGGGGGGTACTAGGGGTGGGAGTGATTGGGGGTCTCTCCCTGCTCTAATGCATTGAGGCGTTGTGTTAGCTCCCCATTGCGGGCCTCGTATTCGGCTAGTCGTTACCGAAGCTCCTCCAGCCCGTCCTGCTGAACAGTGAGGGCGTGCTAGTTGGCCCAATAGAGGTTGGAGTTTTGGAACTCCTCCCGCTCTATACGAGCAGTCATCTCTCCAATATCCTGGTTAAGTAACCGGATTTGGAGGTCGTGCCGTGAAGACCTTGCTACCAAAAGAGGTATGGTCTGATCGGCTGGCTCCTGAGTGAGCGGTGGGGTCGGTGCGGAGGATGGTCCTCTGATCTCAAATTTGGAGGGGATTCCCTCCTCCCATCTCCATTCCTAGAGGGTATTGGGTCAGTGATAAACTTGGCTGGGGAGCCGGGATTGGAATAGTCTCCCGTCTCGGTATCATCACTGTCTTTCGGGGTGTAAATAGCATCCGAGGGCCGTTGGGGTGGGGACGGTGTGGTTTAAATAATGGAACCTCGGGATGATATGGGGTGTAGGAGGGGACCATCGGGGGTGGTGGGTCCTCTCTGGATTTGTCTTCCTCCATGGGTTCCTCCTACATGGGTTCTTCCATTGGGTCTTCTTCTTCAGAGGGGTCTTCCTCTTCTGTGGGTCCTCTTCCATTGGGTCTTCTTCTTCAGAGCGTACTCATCTTCGGAGTCAGACAGGATGATGATTGTGTTGTTTGACATGTTTCTGCTATCAAGGTCCACTTATAGTCTTTTAGTTAGTTATAAAATATCTTTCAAAATTCAGTAAAACTTAAGTGTAGTTATAGTCTAAAGTACTAAGGCAACCTAGTTCACTATATCTATGGCTCTGATACCAATCTGTCACACCCCGTTACCCTGGTTGGCAACGAAGTGTGACGTCACGGAAGCATAGTCATAATCAGGTGAATGACCACTATATGGACGTTTTTAAAAATACATTGATTTAACTTCAAATATAAATATTGTTTTACATAACCAAATTAAAGCGTAAGTAGTTCGCAAATTACAGAGATTCAAATACATAACCATAATGACATTAATAATGCAATTAAATCTCCGAAGGTTTGAAAATTTATGCGACTCCAAAAGTACGGAAGCCTTGAAATACTTCCGATGCAGTGCACGTGCCTTAATTTCCTGAAAATACACGCTAAAATACGTCAACAAAATTGTTGGTGAGTTCATAGGTTTACACGTAAATATGACTTGTATGGACATCAACAGTTGAGTTTGAATTTATAAAATTATAAATTCCATTTTATGTATTACATAAATCCGTCATGCAACCGAAACATAATTATAAGTTTGCCCTGTGCAGCATTCCCCAATGTAATACCGTGATGTTAAAATATATATGCACCCCTTAGCAGTTGGAGCGAGCAACCTAGGTGGGGACATTAATCCCGATAGATCTATCCATAATATATTCGCGCTTACATAAAATGTAACTAACAGTTCATAATCCGAGGGCTGATGGAACCACATGTGTAATACATAATAGAAATGAAGTAGTTTCTGTGTCCATATGAAAACGTAGCATGTATTTCACCCCAAAACATAACAGTGTAAAAATAGGGGCTATGAAGACTCACCGTGAATGCGATGGCAAATACGAGCGTAAAATGCAAATTTGCGTTGTTTGATGGGTGATGAAACCGGATGTGTTTAACCAAGTCCTAAATGATATGAGATAGTTAATAAATCCCATATATGATAATATGTATGTATAATGGTTTCTATGTTTTAAATCACCCAACTTTCAGCTTTTTGAAGGTTTTTCGGCCTACTTTGAGGCTGTTTTTTACCAAGCTCCAAAATGATTTAGGCTTTGGTTTTCTTAGAAATAAAACTACTATATACAAAGAATTTTAAAGTTAAGAACGGTCATTTTTCGAGGTGTTTAGGTTGGGGAAAAAGCTCGTTAAAAACCCTATGTTGGCCATTTTTAAACTGTCAAACTTACAGGTTCCCAAATAATATTTGGGGGTTCTAAACTCCATATTAAATTATGAAAACCTCCAGATCTTGAGTTAAGACATAGATCTAACTTTTGAGACAAGAATCAACTCATTTCGTTAAGTTATGAATTAGTTATGATGTTTCAAAGTCGACATAATATTTCTGCCGAAAATCCGGATTTCATAAACTTGAAACAACTTGTGATTCTTGTTGTTTATTCAAAAACTACATGTATAAAAGGTTATAAAACACATTTATATAACTTCTTTTCATAATATTTATACTTACATAATGTGTTTATATATTTATAAACATATTTGAAGAAAACAAACTTAAAAACAAAACTAGTGATTTATAAACTTGAGTTTTTATAAAACTTGTTGTTGTTGGTGATTATATATATTATGCAAGACTTATATAAACATGAATGTAAGATATAATAAGTTAGTATTTACTTATTCTGGGGTATTAGAAGTATAGAAATGAGTAGAAGTTGAAACCCTTGGATGATTTGCACCAAAAACTCTTGAAATATTGAAAAAACAAAAATTGCAAAGTTTTGCTTTGTTTAGGGTGGTGTTGGCCGGTTCTATGGGAGGAGAAAAGAGATGATTTGCTCTTTGAAGGTGTGAAGAATGAATGAAGATGGTTGGTCTTATTTATAGATGGAAAAAGGTGGTTAAATGATTAAATGTTCGAGGTTGAGTGCACCTTTTATTAAAATGAGTGTGTTTAAAGTTGATTTTGATGGTGAATGAGTTAAGTAATAAAAAATGAAGTCAACCTCTAGATTTGTACTATGAGGGCCGGACACCTATGTGTATTTATGATGTATTTTATTTTTCTTTTTGTAAAAATGTATTTAGAATGTATTCTTGTATTTCCCTTTTTTTATAAATCCATAAATACTTTTGAACGCATTTGTTTAATGAATTGTTTTAGTCTTGCATAATTAATGTTAAGTAAGTGTATTAATGCATGAGTAGTGTCACTAATCTTAATTTAATGATGCACTTAGTTGAATTAATCCATCATATCGTAAATCGATCGGATTAATTGATTTGACGATTCATCGCATCGATGAAATTGATTCTTATTGAATTGAATTTCCTTGTGAACTTTGTTAATCACTTTGATTAATTGCTAATGACCACTGATTAGATTATAATTGGCTAGTAAATACTGATTAGGTCATAGTTGCTAACCTGGTTTAGTGCCGGATGTTACAGATTATCTCTTCTGGAAAGAAGATAACTCGTTATAGTATTATCCTGTTTGTAATGAGAGTCGGTGGGTCGATAAAGACACAAAGGGTAAGATGGGAGCTCATAAGGTGTTACGATACTTTTCTTTGACCCCCAAACTAGAACGTTTGTACTGTTCAAGATACACGACAAAATGATTTGGCACAGTACCGGGCGATTAGAAGAAGGTATGATGCATCATCCTGCTGATTAATCACAATGGAAAGAATTTGATATAAAGTACCCTAACTTTGCAAGAGAACCTCGAAACGTACGTCCGGGGCTTGCAGCTGATGGTATTAATCCATTTGGTAACATGAGCTCGGCTTATAGCACATGGCCGGTTGTACTCACCACATACAATCGGGCACCATGGCTATGTATGAAAAAGTTTATGTTCATGTTTTCCTTGTTGATTCCCGGTCCTAAATCACCCAGGAAAGACATGGATGTTTTCCTTAGGCCGTTGGTGGAAGAGCTTATACAGTTGTGGTACTTAGGTGTACATACTAAAGACGCAACAACAAACACATTTTTTAACATCAAAGCGGTGTTGTTATGGACAATAAATGACTTTCCAGCTCGTAGTAGTTGGAGCGGACAAGGGTACAAAGCAAGCCCGACTTACAATGAAGGCACTCCTTCATGTTGTGTAACAAATAAAATCACATATGTTGGTCATTGTTGATTCTTAGATCCTAACCACCCATGGAGAACGATTTTGGAGTTCAACGAGAAACACGAATCAAGAGCCTCTTCAAGACAATTTAATGAAATAATAGCTCAATTAAATCGTCTACCGTCTGGTACACCGGGAAAACATCCCGACTTTGGAGGAGTTAAGAGAAAATGGGAGGTTCTTGAATTGAATTGGACTAAACGAATTATATTCTTTGAAATCAAGTACTTGGCATGATAAATCTAAAGACATGTCAAAGGCATGACTTGACTTGGAAAAGCTGAACATTCGAAAATCATTAAGGTTGCAAAAGAGGGGTAAAAACCTATTTAAACCCCATCCAAAATACTCTTTCACGGATGCTGATTGAAAACTTTTTTGTCAATTTATAAAAGGCGTTAAGCTGCCTAATGGGTTCGGATCTAACATGCGCAAGAAAGTGACAGATAATGATACTAACATTGTTGGGTTGAAGTCTCATGACTGTCACCGTCTTATGCAACATTTGATACCGATTGGAGTTAGAGCTTTTTTGGGCAAAGATATATACACACCAATAGTAGAGCTTTGTACCTTTTTTAAGCAAATTTGCTCCAAAACACTATTGGTGGAGGATATGAGGAAAGCTAAGGAAGTTATTGTTACAATTTTGTGCAAATTAGAAATGATTTATCCTCCAACATATTTTGACATTATGATATGGTTCATTTATTTTTGCATCTACCTGATGAAGCGCTTTATGGAGGTCCGATATATATGAGATGGATGTATCTGTTTGAAAGGTATATGAAAAAACTGAAATGTTATGTCAGAATTAAGGCGATACCTGAAGTTTCTAAAGCTGAGGGTTATGTTGCCGAAGAAGCTTTGACATTTTCTTCAATGTACCTTCAAGATATCAAGACTAAATTCAATCGCCCTGAAAGAAATGAAGATGTTTTCTTTGAAGAAGAAAAGATGTGGGTGTTTGAGTCTAAATGTCGACCAATATGTGCAGCCAAAGTGTAACATCTTGATGTAACAGACAAAAAAGACCTAGAATGGTTTGTTCTCGATAGTTGTGAAGAAGTTAGAGAATATATATGAAGTGTTTCCATCTTTAATTTTTTATTGTCTGTTTTTTATTTTTTTCTCATTTACTAATTCTAAATCATTTTGTCGTCAATGTAGTGAATTCAAAGCAAAAAATACAAAAAGTTATTTAAAAACTAAATTCCCTAGTTGGTTCCTCCAGAAGGTAATACAACATAACAAACATATATGCTTGATTTTAATATCATATGAAACATAACACATAATTTATGTTTGGTAGGTCTTTGAGATGGAAAAACAAGATTCTCCATTATACCACAAAGAGTTGTTGGCTCTTTCATTAGGTGTGCATGTAATGGCCTATAATTACTCCGCTTACATAGTCAACGATGTTAGGTTTATGGTACATAGTCGTGATGCATAACAAACAACACAAGACTCTTGGGTTTTAGTTGAGGGAGAAATAAAGAGAAATATTATGGTCAGCTAGAAGAGATCATCGAGTTACATTATTCATAAAAGTGTTCGACTATTCTATTTTGGTATAAGTGGTTTGATACTTGAAGGGGAGTTACATGTGAAAATAATATCACAAGTATCGACACACAACGCGAATGGAACAAATATGATCAACTCATATTTGCTACACATGCCAAACAAGTGTTCTCATCCGAGAACCTTGTCGAGGAGACCAATAGCATAACATTGTTGGGTTGTTGAAAGGGTTTAATATAAAAAAAACCAACATGTTTTCATGTTTTTTGCGATTTAGTCCCTCTGTGCTATTTTTCCAAAGAAAGTCCTCAAGTTGTTGTTTTCAATTCGATTTTCGAAAAAAAAAATTGTTTCTTTTTTCATAATCAACCCAGATTTTTTCCACAAAAAACCAACATGTTTTCATTATTTTCTCCGAAAAGTCCACAAAGTTGAAGACTTTTTAAAGAAAATAAATAAAAATTCCAAAAATCATAAACAAAATATATTACTTAATGATTTTATTGGTAAAAAATAACACGGAGGGACTAAACCACAAAAACGTGAAAAATGCCAATAAATGATGGCCGCATTGAAAATGTTGACAATGACTCCATCTAGAATGTGGACGTTGTTCCTACTAGTTAATCGTCTAATTGCATTGTAATTGACTTTAGCAACTACTTTGAAAGCTTACACTTGACAGGTGAAATTGAAGTTAGTCCGCCAACAGAAACCGTGAATGAAATGCCCGAGGGTGATACTGATTACAATGAAAGCGACGCTGATTATGATAGTGAAATGTCTAATGACAAGGCTGATTACAATGAGAATGATGGTATGTATAGGTCGGTATTGGTAAAAATACTTGTCACAAGTCTTAATGAGTTCGTATGAGAGATGTATACTTGTAATTGATGATAGTGAGTTGATATAAATCATATTTACTTGTTACACGCCATGATGGATATATATAGTTTTTAAAGGTTTATTTAATTGTTATTTTAGTTTATAATAAAGTTTACTAATGTATATATATATATATTTTTTTTTTTTTTTTTGATAGCCGAAAAATTTAGATTTAGTCCCTTTCAGAACAATTGGAAGTGTTTGTCTAAAATCTCCACCAAGGACAACCACTCCCCCTAAACATACATTTCTGTTGAGTCCATAAGATATTTGAGAAGATCATTTAAAGCTTCAACAACAGTCCTCTTTGCCATAGGGGCTTCATCCATATGATCAACTTTGAATCTTTGATAAAAATTGCTAAAGAACTTTGTTTGCTTACTCTACAAACAGATCCTTCTACCATGTCAAGTGGAATTTGAATCTTGAATTAGCGGTTCTACCGCCAGGGAGTATCGATGCAACTATGCCATACATGGCTGTGGATAACACAATATGACCTTGTGATCTAACCTTTACCAATAAAGCTCTGTACAAAGTCTTCCCACTACCCTGGACCATCAACGAAAAAAGCACCACTTTTGCTTTCGTTTGAGTTAACTTTCTCAATTATAATTTCGAATGCTATTTTTCATCTTTGATTGAGATTTGATATGGCATCTAGATCTTCTTCAGAGACAATGATATTTTGTTCAGCTCTGACTTCTCTTGTTTGGTCCTGTAGGTCAACATAAGAGAAACCTTGAGACACAATGTCAAATTCATGAATGCTTTTTCCCATGGCCTGCAAAAATCCATTGACTTTTTGGAATGCTTTTTTTTTTTTTTGCTTCTCTTTGAGTCATTTGATTGGATCTTAAAAGATCTAACATTGCATCCTCATGAGTTGACCATAATTCTTTAGGATTATTAGGAGAATAAAAAAGAAGAGTGGAAAAAAGCCTCCTAAGTTGATATGGCATGTGAAATATAGAAGCTTCTTCCAAGCATAATTGTTGACTGTTATCATCTATCAATTAACCATGCAACAAAGTTGCCTCTCGAAAAGTAGGCACTTGATCACATCTGTTCATGGCAAAAAATTCAGTAAGCATAGTTTTCCTTTGAAAGAATTTACAGCACATTATTTTAGTTGTCTTTGTTCTTAGAAGTTACAAATGAATGACAACGGGCTTTATGTCACTCATTGGAAATTTACAAATCCTCTATGCTCCCTGAGGAGGAGAGACCCATCTACCTAATTGGTATTGGTCTATTTCATTTATGATTGACTTGTTATTGTTTAATGAAACACAAAAAGCTTATTCTATCACAACCTTTACATATATTTGATTGCTTTTATTGTTGTACAAATTTCCACATTGATATGACAATCAAACTTGGCAAGCAAATACAGATTATATGGAACAACCCATGCATTATCAAGCTTTGCTTTTCTAACTTCGACTGTAAGCCCATTATTCCTCCTTCGGTAAATTGGATATGCATCATTGGTTATTTGAGTGGTCTCATTAGAATAAGCTTTCGCATATGAATTCTTGCACATGCCATTTTTTTCCATGCAAACATTCGTGGGGTTCAACTTACCGCATGGACCATGAAGCATGTGTTTCACAACCATTTTATGCAAATGAGGATTCTTGCTTGCATCTAGTATTTTAGCAGACATAATCTATCACTCAGGTCTACTATACATTTTAAATTGATGTTTAAGAACATGTGCATGTGGGAGACCTCTTTTTTGGAACTCTATGACATATGTGTAAGCTGCCACTTGACCAAAAATATTCCTTTTAAAAAAGTCCTCCTTCAGTTGTTCAAGCTTTGAATGAAACACTCTTATCACCAATGTGCTTCCTGGTGTCTCATGAGATGTTCTTTTGTTTCTGGCCGGTTAAGATTGGATGTCATTATTCAAAAAATGGCTGGCTTTCCATATTTTTGAACTAATATCATTACATCTATGTATTTTGTTCTCGTATTTCTAGGTAAGCACTATTCGTTGACCAATGCTTGAACCTTCAGTCTCACGCTACCACATCGACAATTCCTTGAAGGAACTCTTTCCTTATTTCTAGTTCTTATGTCCGAAAAAAGTCAAGCCTTTGTGTTTCAAGCTTGACATAGTTGTCTGCTATATATTGTTGCAACAAATGACCAAAATATAGTAGACATGACTCTTGCGTATCTGAAGTATTATACGCATAATATTCTCTGACAGAAATAAATCTATATTCGTCATCTTTTTGCTCCATGGCCGTGAAAAGGAAGTAACATTTTATGAAAAGAAAAAGGGTTTATTTTGAAAAAAAAAAACATGTTTTCATGGTTTTTGTGTTTTTGTCCCTCAATGTTATTTTTTTTCCATAAAAGTCCTCAAGTTATTTTTTTTGTTTCATGAAATTTGACTATTAGAGTCCGGTTATAATTACTAATTACTAAACCAGGTTTTTAAAAACTAAAAAACCGGGTCCTAATAGTCAAATTTCACTAAACCAGAAAGAAAAAAAAATAACACGGAAGGACGAAAACGCGAAAAACATGAAAACATGTTGGTTTTTTTTCATAATAAACCCGAAAAAAGGTATGGTCAAATAAAGAGGAAGCCTTCAACAATGAGGGTGAGTTGTCAGCTTCTTCTTTGGTCCCGCGGAAAGTGGTATTTTTGTTACCATTCTGTTCCATGAACAATAGATGTTCAAAATTTGTAGCACCTCGAGGAGAAATAAGGTTTGATGTTATAGGGTTTGATTTTTCTCTTTTTCTTTTTTCCTTTGCACCTTTTTTAAGAATTATTCGATGCCAACCAAGTTATCCAAATGGAAAGATCAAAGGATATTGTAATGGATCATAGTGACCGTAATAATATTCAATGTTTTTACATTGATTGCTATGAGTTCTGACCTCAATATTCTTTGACCATGTTCTCCGTTTTCCTCTCCCTCGATCCCAAGTGTTGCAACTTGTGGAACATAAGGTTTATTAAACACTCTTTGATATTGTGAAGAGATTGTTTTAAGGATAATTTTATGGTCATTCAAGTCATGAACATCTCTTAAACTCAGAAAAAAGCGAGCATAAGGATTTTATATTGATGCTTTCATGCATTTTTCAAGTGTTTGTTGAGTCAATCTTGGGCAAGATGCTAAACGATTTTCTAGCTCATGTTACGTGTCATGGAAGTATAGTTTCAACTTGGCATTTTTGTTTTGAGGGAGTAAATCATTAATGAAATGATAAACTTGCCCCTGAACCCGTAAACATATATATCCCATTGTTCCTCTTGCTGAAATTGCTATCCGATTTTACTCCCATTGATCAAAAAGCAAAGAGATTGTTAGGATAATTAACTTTGCATTCATAAACGTCACGTTAGAATGCCTCACATGTATTAAAAGATTCTTGAATTGTATATGTCGTTGTGACACCACGGCGTCTAAATTTTTTGGGACTAATGTGCCACCTTAAACAACCTTTTCTGTCATATTTCCATTTCCTAAGTTGTTCAGCATCTTCGTTTATTTGCATAAACATGAGGTGTGACAACAGAACCAACAACTTCCAATGGCATAGGTGTTCCATTAGCTGACATAATAGACATAGGCGAACCAGGAGATAAAGAAACAAATGAAGACAAATGAGGTGACATATGATGAGATGCACCAGAATCCAAGATCCATAATATGACAATGGATGACGAGCCAAGATACTGTTTAAGCTGCTCAATAACCAAATGACCAAATGCAACCATTGTGACTCCAATATAAGTCACAATTGATGATGAAAAATTCCGAAAGAAGTATCATGATCAAGAACCAAAAGCCCAAACTATATCCAATACGACAATCTAATAATCTTAACTCAATCAACAAACAATTAGTTAATGATGACAATCAATACCCTTAACCGTAATCAACGAATCAACGAAGACAATAAACCCAACGAAGATGGCCGAAATACTCATAGACCAATTATGTGTGGGACGAAGCAAAGCATTCAAAAAGCAAACTCCTGTTTGAGATCTATTTTCTTCATATTTAAATCTATATTTAATTTAATTAAATTATTAAATTAAGTTTGATTAAATAAACATAATTTAGTTTAATTAAAATTATTTATCCAATTTAATCGCTTAAAATATTAGATTATATTAATATCTTACTTAATGGCAAGTCAAAAGTATATTTACTTGTTATTAGCATATTTTTAGATTAGTTGTTATGTATTGTTTGTTATCTAGGAGAGTTAATACGAAGATGTGATCTTGAGGTATAAAGTCTAAAATTAAGTCTGAAATTTAAAAGGTGACTTTAAAGCTTGAAACTTGAAATTTTAAGTTTAGCAAAACAATGGATATAAACAAACCCTGACATTAACATCAATATGTATTTGAAATGTTGTACAAAACCCTAAACCTAGAGTGGGTCAAGCCCATCGATGTCAATACATGTAACAACCATCAATGATTTCATGGTCTTTTCGCTTTATGATCCCACAGGGGTACGACTAAGCTTTATTTTGCTTGTTGATTTTGTCGGTTTATTTTTGGTTGTGCTTATTGTGAGTTAGCTCGTGTTGATTTATTTTGGTCGGTGTCAAAATTTGTATGTTGTGTCCTCCTCTTTTTATTTCTTGTAAAAATGTGAAATGTTGTTTGTATCTTTTCTTTGTGTTTTATATTTTTTGTTGTTCAAACAACAATTCACAAAACAAATCATGACCTTAAAGAGAGTAATGTGAAACAAACAATTATTAGGGTATGTCATCTAAATACTTAAAATGTATTATTTACGTAATCAGAACATAATAATAAAATAATCAAATTTAATAATTAAAATCAAACAGTCCTAATTAAAATGATCAATGTTAATAAACCAGGAAGTCCAGTTTTCACGGCTTACAAAAAACAATAAATGGGAAAATAAGGGAATAGAAAATGAGAACAAAGTTTTCTTTAACTTATCCTCATTTTAAGCAAAGAATCATGCTCTTCCTATTTTTTCCTACACTTTTAAAAATAAAAAAAATCTAATTAAATGAAAATAAAAAAAACAATAAATAAAATTACAGATTTACAGATTTACCGGTGTTGTGATCATAATCGTAATATTTAAGATACCATTTAACAAAGTTTTTCAACCCGGTTGATAAATCAGTAGTCGGTTTATACCCGAGTTCCAGTTGGACCAAACTTATATTCGCACATGTAACCAGAAAATGTCGCTATTTCCACCACATTCCACCACATTCTTCTTCGCCTTCATCTTCAAATTCTGGGCCAAAATTCCTACCAACGCCAGAACAGTCACATTATAATTCCGCAGACTGCCGAAAGCAATTTTGCACATAATCCACCGTATATTAATTTGTTTTTACAGCGAGAATAACACAAAAAATCCCACAAACCCTTTCATCTAGTCTCGTGAGCGAAGGTAAGATGGGCTCTAAAACTATTTTGGGTTGCACATAGAATATACTTAATCCCTTTTCTACACAAGGTCGATGTCACAATAGGTTGGATTCTACCAACATTCTATAATCATATTGAATTGTAAGGTGGCATTTGTATTTGTATGAATGTTTTTTTAGGGATTTTGAATCTCAATAAATTTTGTATATGGTTTTGACAGGATGTCAAGATTTGTCTGTCATGTGATAGGTTATATTTGCAATGAATTTCAAATTCTGCGTGGTCTGTAAATATATCACAATATTAAAATTTATATACTGCTAAATAACAAAACTGTCCATCATTTATTTTATTTGCATGTTCATGTCAACACCAAAATAATGTTTATGAGAATTTTCACACGCAAAAGTAATTTCACATACCAAAAAAACCTCAGAATGACCAATATATTTGTGCCGTAAAATAGCAACCATCTGATGACCACAATTTTAATTATTAGAAATAAACGCAACAGAGGTCTGTCGGTTTACTTTTTCGTAAATTGATTTGAATTTCTATCCTCAAGTGAATGATTGTATCTTTCAAATGATAATCGAAAAAATGCAACCAAGAGGCCAAATATACTAATTATTTTAACATATCACCAAACACGCGAAAAAAGATACAAACTAAAAGCCAATTAGCCAACCTAGTAACCCAATTAAAGGTAAAAAAATGCAGGCGAACAGACTAGGGACAACCGATAGAGGAAGAATAACAGGAAGCGGGTGGCTTCTGGCGGCGATGCCACTACCACCACCGGCAGAACCCCACGCACGTCACACACAAAGAATCGTCACCGTACATGCATGAAATTGAGACTTGATGAAAGATATTTTTAAATCACACCAACCACAAAACCCCAGATAGATAATAGTAAACATAAAGCACAAACATGGAATTGGAAACTCATAAACATATTTTCAACACAATTTTCAAGACCAGAATACCCTAGGTTAAAGCAAAGCGTAAGAATTAAAGAAGAGGAGGAAGATACATAGGTCAGAGGAAAAAAAGACATACCTGGAGGTTGAAGGCTGCTGTTGGAAGCAAGGCAAAGAAGCCGCTGATGAGAAGATATGTATAAAAGTCATACAGATGTTGAAAGGAGATGAAAGCACGTGGGAGGAAGTCACTAGAGCATACGATATGGTAAATGTATGATGTTCTAAAATATGTTCGAAATGCTTTTGATTCATTTGATGTCAAAGTCAAAAGGTATTTTAGAACATGTGGAAGTTCGTTCGTTGTTAGCCAGAACAATACCCCATTCTAAGCAACAGAACTTTGGTGTTTTGGAGTAAGATTTTATAGCACCATAATAACTACAATCTCCCATTTGAGGGAGTGTGTCCAAGACAAATGGCACGATCTGTAGCAAGCCTCTTCCACTTATTTGTTCATTTCCCATTAATAAAGTCTAATCATTATTTAATTTATAAAAGTATCAGAAGTAACAAAATTAAATAAAACTTAATGGATGAACGAGATTTTGGTATTCTTTGTGTTCGAGTGCTTCTTCCTTCATTTGTTTGGTTCTTTGGTGGTAAGTAACATTGTTTATCGTAAGATAATATTAAATTTTATTTTTCAGCATAAGAATGGATTTTTTACTAACCAGGTGCGTCGATTGAGGCAGTTGAAGATTGGTTTAAGGACCTATTGGTTGTGAGAGATCATTATTTGTAAAGCTATTGTTGTTTCTTCCTTCAAAACCATGTTAAGTTCTACTCTTAGATATTTTCTTTTTCTATATTAAAAAGGATTCTCTTCTATAAGCTTTGTGGTTATCAATTTGATTTCTCATAAAAGATGTATGCAATACATGCCTCATGTAATAATGTGTGCTTGGTTCTGAATGTTGGAAACCAAGAGATTTGTTCATAAGTGGACAATTACGGAAGAACGAGATCTCATTGTGTTTCATTACTGTATTTTTTGGATTTAATTATCAAGAGAAGAATTGGGATATTGAGTTCCAATGATATTTGAACCTCTTAAAACCTTATGATTATCTTGCATTCCTAGGATGTTCAATGCACTTACACAATAAGCATTAGAAGAAGTATAAATAGCAACATTGTGGTTTATATCAACATTTTTGTTACTATCTAAGCTATAAGTATTGAACAATCTACCATTGAAAGCTTCATCAAGATAATTATCAGAAAGTCGAATATTTTGTAGGTATGGCTTCTTCCTTTTCATATTTACTGAAAACTAAATGAATGGAAAAATCCTACACTAAAGCATTTGTATGAGACTTAAAGCAAATTAATGGAAGCTCATTCATATATCAAGTTTTTTTATACATACATTAGGTTATAAAAAGTAGTGTATGATGTCTTGTACTTTTATAGAGCAATACAAAAGCGTAACTATTGAAAACCAATGGAATTTTTTAGAATCAACAGCTCTTCATAAATGCAATACATCAAAAGTTGGTTTTAATTATTATAGAGAAAATTACAATTTTATATTAAATCACAATAACAAGTTAGCAAACACTACAATTTTATATTGTTGGAAGTGTATGACAAAAGATGTATGTAAATTCGTAAGGCATTGAAGAAAATATGCAATCTTCCTTGTGCAGGTTATATATTGTATAAAACTTCCAAGACCAGCCATATTAGGTGAGGGAAAACCAGAAAATGAAAATCATGTCATAATATTTACTCATGGAGAAGGTATGCAGACAATAGACATGAACCATGTACTCTTTCGGCTTCGAATAAGTTGCAATTGTAGTGTTTTAGGCAGACATAAGCCTAGGAGTTATCTTACTACATGGAAGAAGCCTTTAAAATGAGAAATTTGCTTCAAGAGTTTGTTATTAAACATGGTGTCAGAACTTCAACGATACTTGGACTTAGGGAGCATATATTCACCGGCAGGTTATGCATTTTTTGTTTAGTACATATTTAATTTATCATATGTGTGGCTTTACTTTTGTGTTCAATGACTTTACTTTATATTGTGCTTTCAGTGTTTCTTCTATTCTCTGGCATAGTTATGTCTAACCAAGAGACTAGTTTTGTTACAATTGGAGAAAGATTGTTGGCTAACCCATTAAAGTAAGTTAATTTTATGATTGACAGTTTCAAACACACACTCATGAATATATTATAACTTAAATCAACGTCAAATGTCATGGAAAGTTTTGACCCCATGACGCATGGTATTTTGACCTAGAAAGGGACCAAATATAATGATATGCTGTTATTAGTATGGAAAGCATTATTATTCCATTTTTCAAGGGGAAAGAAAGAGAATAGCGATTTAATAACTACCAAATGGATTAGGTTCAGTTCCTTTGTTGTATCGAACATTCATACATCTTTTGTTTTTTAGTTTATATTAATCTTGATACTAAATATCTAGTTCATGTGTCTCTCTCCTTCAAAGTCAGATTTCATTATGGACATCGTGGTGTGTTTAAAAGACTTTTTTATTTGTATGAGCAAAGCTTCAAAAATCGTAAACCTGAGCGAAGACATATTTGCAAGCATCATAGTTTTGGTGTGTGCGGTATATGATTCAGAAAGGTTTTTTCAATAGGTTGTTAATGAATCTAAGATTATTTTTGGAATTTAGTTTTTTAAGTTTTGAAGATACTTTGTAACCTTAGTCACTAAGCAAACTTAACCATGAAGAAAACTTAGCGGTTAAGAAAGTTCTACTATTAAGTATACTTAACCATTAATGAAACTTACGTCCTAAGTAGCTTAGCAAGCAAGAATACTTAGAGGTGAAGTAAAACAATCATGTTAAGTTTTGTAAGCCTATAAATAGGCATATTAGGTTCAAGAGTTATATATATATAAAAACATTTCAATTTTATTATAACTCTCTCTTTCATTATCAATATATAATCTTCCAAAGTGTTGATTTATTTCTATTCTCAAAACATTAGCAGTGGTATCAGATCAAGGTTCTTAAGGGGCTGTGTGAATTATCTGAGAGAAACACGAGAGGCAGTTATAACACTTGAGAAATAACTAGACATGGCATCTAGTTCGTGCAATTCCAATATTTTCTGGATTGCACTATCATATTTGGCCAGTCAAAATGAAGACGTATTTAAAGTCTCAAGGTTTATGGAAGGTTGTAGAGACCGGTGAAGATCCTTCAGCTCTTAAAGTAAATCCAACGATTGCTCAATTAAAATCTTATGAAGAAGAATTGCTGAAAATAGACAAGGCACTTGCTGACCAAATTTTCACCTCCATCATCCACTGGGAGACACCAAAGAAGTGTGTGACAAACTCCAAGAGACATATGAAGGTACTGATAGAGTAAAAGTTGTAAGATTATTAACTCACACAAGAGAGTTTTAATTATTGAAAATGAAATATGATGAACTTGTCAAATTATTTAGCAAGAGTGATGGATGTGGTTAATTGAATGAGGCTTCAAGGTGAAGATGTGAAAGAGCAAAAAGTTGTGGAGAAAATGATGATAAGCGTTCCTCAGAAATTTGAAGCTAAAATTTCTGCTATTGAAGAGTCTTGTGATCTTAGTGTGCTTACAAATTTTAGAGCTAACAAGTAAGCTCGAAGCACAAGAGCACAGAGCGTCTGTAAGATTAGATGAAAGATTTGAAGGTGCTTACAAGAGAAATTTCAAGCATTTCACAGAAATAACAAGACTGAAAGTACAAAGCAGAATACTTACAAGAGAAGAAATTTCAAAAAGGGGAACAAAGGCTCTACTACCTCACAGGGTTGTTGAAGTGCTTGAGGATTTTACTACTCATATAGGTAACAGAATAATGAAGATTCCATTGGAATCTTTTGGGGTGGTTGTAATAAATTTTGAGTATGTAGATTTAGAATGGAACCATATAGCACCGTAGCGTGTTTGACTTTAATTTAATTTATGTATTTTCAATTTCATGTATTGTACTAAGTTTACTGGAATGAATTACGACTATGGATTGTATGTATTAATCCTGGGTGACGTGTTTGTGGTTATTGTGACAAGGGTGTCACAGTTATGTGAACATTCGATCGTAGGTCATGGAGAGGGCTTTAACACAAATCAAACCGTGGATTTGTGAAAACAAAAAAACCCATAAACCTAAATCTTTTCATCTCGTTCACTCCATGTTCATCTCGATGGGCAGCAAGTAAATCGACAATGAAGTGTATTCTTCAGTTCGTGAAGATATCGATGACACACATAGAGCACAGGTGTGTGGTGGTGACGGGGGATGTTCATGCCACTGTCAAGGGAGGAGGGCTCAATGTCACCACTATCGATGAAACACATAGAGCCTTGGAAAATATCATGGTCTAGGGTTTTTTTAAGCAGATAATGAACGAGAGTGAGTGAGAGAGAATGTTGAGTCATGAGTGTAGGCATCTGTTTTTATCTTTATTGGTGGGGATGCTTAATGGTGTGTTGTATCACATGATATTATCGTGTGCACCTATATATCAAAGGTCTAGATTATTTCTCTTCCTTTCTCACGTTAAGTTTCTTCCCACCCGATCCAGATTCTTTATATATATATATATATATATATATATATATATATATATATATATATATATATATATATATATATATATATATATATATATATATATTCAAGATCAATGGGGTACCATGTTAGACTAGGGTACCGAGGAACCATTTATACCAATCATTTATCATTAAAATCATTAAATAAAATATAAATTTTGCTTAAATTTTTCCCGCATTAATTAGTGTTGGGGGTAAAATAGGTATTGAAAATTTTAAATTAGATACGAAAATTCAGTGTATCCCATGAAAATTTACATTTCAGTTTGTATAATTCCTTACACCCTACTAAACATGTGCAATGATGACTACACACACCATAAACCACGATTGAACATGTTTAATAGTAATGTCGTCAATATTGGTTTATCACCAAAAGGGTTAACAGTGACTAAAAACACAAAAAAACCCGATTGCACATGTTCAATAACGTGTATATGAAATTAAACCTTCACGAACGGTTTGATGAAAATAATAAATTTGACACCTCGGTTGAACATGTTCACTAAAAACCCATTTTCGAATCCGATTGAACATGTTCACTAAAACCCATTGTGGAATCTGATTGAACATGTTCACTAAAACCCATTTTGAAATTTATTAAAAATATTGTTATGGAATTAAATCTCTGTAATTAAGAGATTTATTAATTCGTTAGTTGTCATCTATTTAAAATTAAGATAAACCTAATTGACTATATTACCCTTTTTTAGTTATAACCAAACATGGGTGGACTCCGGTTCCCCAGTCTAACATGGTTCCCCATTGATCCAGACCCTTATATATATATATATATATATGAGGCTCTTTTAATAACTCAACGATCGTAAGAACCTAGGAACTCATTAGAGCCGTTGGATCAAAAGTGTATTATATATATATATATATATATATATATATATATATATATATATATATATATATATATATATATATATATATATATATATATATATATGAGGCTCTTTTAATAACTCAACGATCGTAAGAACCTAGGAACTCATTAGAGCCGTTGGATCAAAAGTGTATTTTTGTAAGAAAAAAAAGTTATCTTTCTCTCTCCACCTTTTTTATTTTCGTGCATCTCTCTCATCTCATTTTCTCTCATCTAAGGTTTTATCATATTCCATTTTCTCTCAAGAATATGATCAACCACCACATGCATCTTCCTGGTTTCATTTTTTCTCATGTAGGTTTTATCATCTCCCCTTTTTCTCTAAAGAATATGAGCCGCCGCCACCTCCAATCATCACCGTCGCCGCCGCCGCTACCACCACCAACCATCGCTAGTACACGCTCTTCCTTCTCTCCTTCGTCTCTTTCTAGCGATTTAGAAGATATGATGATGAAAAATGAATTTTAGAAGCCACAAAGGTTGTTTTTAAGATTTAGATGTATTATGTTTCATTTTTTTTACTCAAATATGAAGATTTTTGTTATTTAAATATGTGTTTTTGGTAAATTTTTGTATAAGTTACTCACCAAATGTTTGATAAAATGTCTAAATGAAATATTATTTGTTGTTTTAGTTCGTCTACAACAATCTATGTAGAATATATAATATTCTACATAGAATACATGATACTTTACATAGAATACGTTCATCTGTTTTCGGGGTTCTGGTTCCTAAAGGGGTTTGTGTCTTGATGGTTCTATGTATATATATGTATTATACGTAAAATTAGTTTGTATTTTTATATAAAATATTTGATACTTTATATAGAAAATAATATACTACAGAGTTGATTGTAGCAAGTATGTATCTATATAAAATATATGACATTTTATATAGAATATATAACAAAATTACGTAGATTATTGTTATTATTGTAACGGTTAATTTATTTTTTATTAGACTTTATATTAAGATCATGTGGATTTAATTTTGTAATAGTTAGTTTACTTTATTTCAATGTAACTTATTTCAAGTATTTATTTCTAACGTAATTTCCTTTGTGATTTTATAAGTAGAGGGTACTGTATGTAATATATTCAAAGTCATATTAATTATGTAAGGAAACCCCACCTAGGGTTTCCCACAACATTAGGAATACATGTGCATGTATTAATGATGTTAAAGAGATCATATATATATACATATATGTTATTTAATTTGACTAAATGTATTTAATTAGAAATGTTGGTCAAACAATAAAATTTTGTTATATATACGTTTAATATGTGTATGTATTTCACACACACACACACACACACATATAAATATATATATATATATATATATATATATATATATATATATATATATATATATATATATATATATATATATATATATATATATATAGATGGGATCATTGCAGAACCTTAATTTAGTGTAGAACCGTAGAACCAATATCGTCCATAGATTAGATTAATCTAATGGTCTTGATTAAAACCATAAAGTTTGAAATTAGTGAAAAAAAGATTGACATTAGTGATTTTTTAATTCGGGTAAAAAAGGAATAGATTGAAAATAGCAAAAAGATTGGCATTAGTAAAATAAATATCCTTTTTCTTTAAATTAAAATAACATTAATATGATTAATTGTTAAATCAAAAAAATTATACCATAAAAACGAGAATTTTATACTCTTTAAAACGAGACCGGTCATGATATATTTTTTTCGAAAAAATTTTACGTGTTTATTTTTCGTAAAAAAAAATTACTCAGACCACCATGCAATGTAGCATGGCCGGTATCATTCAATGTCGAATGACCACTTGATATCGTATATTCAACGTCGATGCAACACTGCATGTACATTCAAAATTAACAAAACCAAAATAATGGTCAAAATTAGTAGTCAAAAGTTGGTTGATTTAATTAGAACAGTAATGACATATTTTTTACGAAAAAACTTTACGTATTTTTCGTAAAAAAAAATATTACCAGACCACCATGCAATGTAGCATGACCGATATAATTCAATGTCGAATGAACACTTGATGTCGTATATCCAACGTCGATGCAACACTGCATGTACATTCAAAATTAACAAAACCAAAATAATGGTCAAAATTAGTAGTCAAAAGTTGGTTGATTTAATTAGAACAGTAATGACATATTTTTTTCGAAAAAATTTTAGGTGTTTATTTTTCGTAAAAAAAAATATTACCAGACCACCATGCAATGTAGCATGACCGATATAATTCAATGTCGAATGAACACTTGATGTCGTATATCCAACGTCGATGCAACACTGCATGTACATTCAAAATTAACAGAACCAAAATAATGGTCAAAATTAGTAGTCAAAAGTTGGTTGATTTAATTAGAATAGTAATGATATATTTTTTTCGAAAAAATTTTACGTGTTTATTTTTCGTAAAAAATTTTTTTTTACCTAGACCTCCATTCAACATATTTTATAGAGATCATTCAATGTCGAATTACAGTTTATATCACACATTCAACACTGCATGTACCTTCGATATTAAAAGAGTCAAAATGGTCAAAGTGGACAGTCAAACTTGGTAGGCTACTATTCTTTCAATGTTAATTGCATAATTACCATATTATCCCTAGTGTTACATAATAATCTAATGGTTTAGATTGATTCTATAGTTCTGCACTAAATTAAGGTTCTGCAATGATCCCAACCATATATATATATATATATATATATATATATATATATATATATATATATATATATATATATATATATATATATATAGACACACACATACATACATACATATGAACCAGTGGGTATGTATATGTATAAGTGTGTGTCACACACATAGCACGCTTTAAATTTTATATGTGTGTGTGTGTGATCTTTAATATCGAATCCAAATTATTGAAAGTTTATTTAATTCTATTATAACAGATTCGTCTATCATAAAGTACAAAATAATAATTAATCGAGAAATGTTATTAATAAATACAGACAAGATTAATGAGTAATTGTATCATTAGAGATCGAATCTAAAATTATCCTTGATAAAAAATGTGTTGAATTTTAAGTAAATTGTTTTATGATCCTTGTCTAGAGAAATAAAAAAAATTAAAATTATGAAAATATGTTTGGTACTAGTGGGTTAATAGTGAACTCAACTATCTAGGCGGTAGTGGAGTGGGTATTTAGTGGGCAAGTTTAGCACTACTAAGTAGATACAGTTTGTTGATCGAAGAACAAGACTTTATTGCAGGCGCTGTGAGTAACAGATTACTTTCTTAAAAATGTATTAATGTTCATATCTGCTTGATTACCTTATTATACTTGTTTATTGTTACCCATCATTTGAGCCTATATTTGCTTACCATGTTATTGGAGTTATCCCTCGCATGCATGCTATATACTTTTCACGGCTTAGCTTTGCTACTTCGTGTGGCATGCAGGACGCCCGTATTTCGAGTCACAAGAGTTTGATCTCAGACGATACTTGAGATCTGACTCCTGATGATACTTGGAGTCTGACTCCTGATGATACTTGGAGTCTGTTCTCGGATATACCTAGAACACATCTATCAGGGACTACAGACGATACTTGAAATCCTAAATGACCACTAACATGATATTACGATGTTATATGAACATATACTTGTTTATGACTGTTAATTATTATTCAATGAGTCTGGCCAGCTTACCCCGTTTGTGGGCAAATTATTTTACAGGGTTAGACAAAGGTAAGGGTGCAGCAGCATCAAGTTCTGGACTATGATCAGTGACATCACATCATGACATTGCTAGAGAGTTACTTTAGCGTTTTGGTCAATTCTGTACTTATTGGGTTTATATAGATTCCTTAGACTTTATTGGCACGCACTCTATTATCAATTCTTAAGACTTAAACCTTATTTTGGAGACTTAGTAGTTTGATATCTCGAGGAATTAGTGGTGTCAACCTAATAAGTTTGCATGTGATGTATTTTGATGATGTCATTATTATCCTTATGTTGTATTGACAAAAAAAAAATAAAATTAGTTGTCCCGTATTTTGCTGATAGTTTATTTTAGATCTTGGGTAAAAGTTTAAAATAAATAAGACAATTGTTTCAATATGGTATCAGAGAGTCTGAGGGAATTAGGTGCAGTTGAGCACTTAGTCTTGGACTTAAGATGCATACTCATATAAGAACTTAATCTAGGACAGATACAGGACTACTAGGATTGGCATTTCCTTAATGACTCTAGGAGTGGTAGGGGTTAAATCAAGAATGCTCAATAGAATGCTTATATGAATATCAATCTATCATAAATCACTACTAAATAATAAATCTTAATCTCCAATAATTCCAAGTCCATTCGTTCGTTCGCTTGTGAATTTCATTCACGAAAAAACATGGATGACCAAGGAAGCCAATGAATATTGCATGTTCAAGACAAAGAACCGAGTGATAATATTCACGATAATCCTGAAGGACACTTTGAGGGACCGAGGATGATGTCATCTTGGAACACGAGTCTACCCGAGTCGGAGATAGAGTGAGGGCCTGTTGTAGAGGCACGTATCATGAAGAAAGTGACTCGGTTACTACGTTCGGCGATGGCAAAAAGCCACATGAATACTCAGAGAGGGTTTCAGGAAATTCGTGATTTGATTACAGCAACAAGACCAGCAGAGGGGGAAAATGTTCAATCGAATCCATCCAGGGAAAATAGGATTGGTGGGGCTAATACTCGAGGACCTGAGCGTGTAAAATTTTAAGTTTTTTCAAAGATTGTGGTGGTAAAGAGTTTACTGGCGTAGCCGAGGCAATCTATCCTATGGAGTGGATTGAGCAGACAGAGAAGGATTTCTGTGTGAGTCACTATTGGGAGGTAGATATGGTAGAGTGTGCCACTGGTATGCTCATTAGGCGAGCAGTGACATGGTGGAAGAATACATCAAAGGCTATCTGTGACGATCTAATTAACGGTATGACATGGGAGCAGTTCTTGACTCGATTTAAGAAACAATTTGTCTAGCTGATTTAGTGAAAGAGATGGAAAAGCAGTTTATGTACATCTCCCAAGGTTCTGCTAGGGTTTCTAAGTATGAAGCACTATTTACAGAGAAATTACAGTTTGGATCACATCTTGTGTCTGATGAAGAGAGTTAGATTGAACACTTCATCTCAGGGCTGAGGCCTCAGATCAGAGAGTTTGTTAAGTGACAATATTATCCATCATTCGAGGAGGCAACTATGTGTGCGTGGAGGCATGAACGTGCACTACCTGGTTGTAGCGGGGGATACAAGCGAGTTGATTGTCCTATGTATCTGTTGACTTGTTATGAGTGTGGTGCCTTGGGTCACTATTCTAGCTCTTTCCCACGTTGCACTCAGAATCAGAGTTAAAGCCTAACATCTATTCACAAACTAGTTCTTCGAGCTTCATCGTCACAGAAGAAATCAGAGGCGCCTAAGGTCAAGGGATGAGCTTTTCAGATTATCGCTAACGAGGCACGTGAGACTCCAGATGTCGTCACTGGTATATTTCTTCTAATCTCCTTACCTGCTCGTATATTATTTGATTCTGGTGTGAACAGTTCTTTTATATCTGCTATATTTGCACGACATCTTGGTATAGAACTCCAATTTCTGTGGAGACTGCGAATGCATCTGTTGTGTTATTATCTGAAATTTATAAAGGTTGTGCCTTAAATCTTGAGGATCGTGATTTCTCTATTGACCTGGTACCGATGACTATCGGAGGGTTTAATGTTATTGTTTGCATAGATTGGCTGTCTGCCAATAATGCCAGTATTGTATGCAAGAAGCGCTTGATTCATATCTTTCATGAGCATGGTAGTGCTATTCATTTTTATGGTGAGCGTCGATCCGGTGATCTTGGTTTGATCTCGATGATCAAGGATTGTCGTCATATTTCTCGAGGATGTGAGACCTTTATAGCTTATGCCATTGATTCATTTCTTGTCAATAAATCGGTCGATGATGTTCACATCGTTTGTCATTTTTTCGATATATTCCCTGAGGAATTTCTTGGTTTCCCACCCGACAAGAAAGTCGAATTCCACATTGATCATATACCGGGTGCAGCTCCGATAGCCCGTGCACCTTATCGTTTAGCCCCTGCATTGATGAAAGAGATGATGTCTTAGTTGCAGGAGCTTTTGGGTAGTGGTTTTATTCGACCGAGTACTTCGCCTTAGGGTGCACCGGTCTTATTTGTAAAGAAAAAGGATGGTACTTTTCTAATGTGCATTGACTACCTGGAGCTTAACAAAGTGACCATCAAGAATAAGTATCTTTTCCCCGAATCAATGATCTTTTCGATCAGGGTGCTTCAGTTTTCACAAAAATCGATTATCATCAACTTAAGATCCATGAAGAGGACATTCATAAAATGGCCTTTCATACCCGATATGGACATTATGAATTCTTGGTGTTGCCATTTGGCTTAACTAACGCCCCTGCAGCATTCATGGACCTCATGAACAGGATTTGCCAACCGATGCTTGATAAGTCGGTAATTGTGTTCATTGATGACATTCTGGTGTACTCTAAGTCAGAGGCCGAGCATGCCAAGCTTGAAGAAGTTGTTGAAGTTGTTGCTCCAAGAACAACTCTATGCAAATTTTCTAAGTGCGAATTCTGGCTTCAGGAGGTGCAGTTTCTCGGTCACACGATCAGTGGCGAAGGGGTTGCAGTTGATCAATCAAAAGTGGAAGCTATTCTTAATTGGAAGCAGCCTTGTAATGGATTTGAGGTTTATAGTTTTCTTCGTCTGGCGGGTTATTACCATCGATTCATTCAAAATTTCTCGAAGATTGTTGTTTCCTTAACTTCTATGACACGTAAGAATATCAAGTTTGTGTGGAGTGAAGCTCAAGAAGAAGCATTGTAGACACTAAAGAAGCACTTAAGTGAGGCTCCAATCCTTTCTCTTCTCGATGGAAATGAAGACTTTGTGGTCTACAGTGATGCATCGATACATGGTCTGGGATGTGTTTTGATGCAACGGGGAAGAGTTATAGCCTATGCATCTCGTCAGCTCAAGGACTATGAAAAGAATTATCTCACTCATGTTTTAGAACTTGCAGCTGTGGTTTTTTCTCTTAAGTTGTGGCGACACTATCTTTATGAAACTCGTTGCCAGTTTTATACCAATCACAAAAGCCTTAAATATATTTTTGATCAGAAGGAGTTAAATATGAGGCAGCAGCATGCAATGGAGTTAATTAAAGATTATGACTGCGAGGTTCTTTATCACCCAGGTAAAGCTAACGTGGTCGTAGATGCCTTAAGTCACAATTCGTACTCTGGGGTGGTGTGTTGTGCTAATGCACGGGTTCCAGCTAAAGATACGATGATTGATGATCTTATCAAGTTTCAAACGAAGCTTTTACGGACAAGCATATTAGGTTTGAGCGCGTGGTCAGTTTTGTCGATCGACTATCCCTGGATAGCGGAGGTGTTTTGTTATTTGACACGCGAATATGAGTACCCAAGAGAGGAGGTCTTAGAGAGTTAGTTTTGTCAGAAGCTCATAATACCCGACTATTAGTTCATCCAGGCAGCACTAAGATGTATAGAGATTTATGTGCGGATTTCTAGTGGCCGTGTATGAAAAGAGATGTTGGAGATTATGTTCAAAACTGCACGACCTGTTTGCACGTCAAGGGCGAACATCAAAAACCATATGGCAGTTTGCAGCCGGTAGACATTCTGCAGTGGAAATGGAAAGCAATTTCGATGGATTTTGTAACTAAGTTACCAAAGACTCTTGGACAGCACGATTCCATTTGGGTAATTGTTGACCGTCTTACAAAGAGTGCTCACTTTATGCCAGTTCGAGAGAACTATTCTATGGAGCGATGGGCACAAATATTTATTGATGATATTATTGCTAGGCACGGTGTTCCTAAGAAGATTGTATCTAACAGGGATTCTCGGTTTACTTCCAGATTCTGGCAGAGTTTTCAACGTGAGTTGGGTATGCGTGTCACCCTTAGTACCACGTTTCACCCATAAATGGATGGTCAGAGTGAATAGACGATTCAAACGCTCGAAGATATGCTACACGCCTAGTGTTTGAGTTTGGTGGAAATTGGAATACACACTTGTCGTTGATTGAGTTTTCTTATAATAACTCGTATCACTCTTCTATTGGCATGACACCTTTCGAGGCGTTGTACGGCCGTAGGTGTCGTACCCCTTCCTGTTGGCATGAGGTTGGTGAGAAACCTATTGGAGAACTTGAACTGTTACATATTACACATGATAAGATTCAAATTATTAGAGAAAATATGAAGGCAGCTCAGGATAGACAAAAGAAATATGCAGACAAGAAGCATAGACCAGTGGATCTTGAGGTTGGAAGTATGGATGCTTAAAGTATTACCCTGGAATGGAATTATGCGATTTGGAAAGTATGCAAGCTCAGCCCTCGATTTGTCGGTCCGTACAAGATCAGTGAGCGCATTGGTAAGCAAGCCTACAGACTTAAGTTACCACCAGCGTTAGCAGGAGTTCACGATGTGCTCCATGTGAGTTATCTGCGAAAAATGTCTCAAACATGGTGAAGAGATGGTGCCTACGCAAGACGTTCAAATTGATGAAAGGTTGCGATACGTCGAATAACCTGAGAAAATTATCGACTCCAAGGTCAACAAGTTGCGTAACAAAGAGATAGAAATGGTGTTAGTAATGTGGAGACACCATCACGGTACAAACTACACGTGGGAGACCAAAGCAGAAATGTTAGTCAAGCATCCCAATCTATTCCATACTGCATGATCTTCAAGACGAGATCAAGCTAACGGGGAATAGGTAATAATTTATACCACTTTTTGTGTATTAGATAAAATGGAGTTATTTTATGATGTCTTAAATTAAAAATAAAAAAACGGAAAGTCAATAAATCACATTCATCTTTTCTTTCCCCATTCCTTCCCCCCTTCCTTTGATTTTTTTTTAATTGAACCACCATACATCTTTCTCCATTAAATCAAGCAAGCAACCTCTGAAAATGTCTATAAATTCATATCTCAAATAATGTGTTAATGAAAGATTGAAAAAATACTAGAAGGTTGGAAAGGACATTTGTCATATTTTCTCCATCATCCTTTTAATTTCAAATTGAGTTAAAATTCTTAATTCTTTTCATTTTTATTATTTTAAGAATCAAGATTGGATGAAGTTTTTGATAGATAGTAATCTGAAATAAATATTAGATATTCACTGTTTTCATCATCTCTCCATTAAAAACTTAAAACTCCATTGATGGAACAAAAACTTCATTTTTATTAAAAGCTTTAAAATGAAGGAATAGTCATAAAAGTAGAATCACAATCAAGTTTATAACTTTTTTTGTAACTCATTAGTTTGGGGTTAAATAAATATGTTACTTAATTTGACTAAATGTATTTAATTAGAAAAGTTGGACAAACAATGAAATTTTGTTATACATACGTTTGATATGTGTATATATTTCACACACACACACACACACACACACACACACATATATATATATATATATATATATATATATATATATATATATATATATATATATATATATATATATATATATATATATATAGACATACACACACACATACATATGTACCAATGGGTATGTATATGTATATGGGTGTGTCACACACATAGCATGCATTAGATTATATATATATATTTGTGTGTGTGAGATCTTTAATATCGAATCCAAATGCATTAGATTATATATATATATATATATATATATATATATATATATATATATATATATATATATATATATATATATATATATATTTGTGTGTGTGAGATCTTTAATATCGAATCCAAATTATTGAAATTTTATTTAATTCTATTATAATAGATTCGCCTATTATAAAGTACAAAATAATAATTAATCGAGAAATGTTATTAATAAATATAGACAAGTTTAATGAGTAATTGTATCGTTAGAGATCGAATCTAAAATTATCTTTAATAAAATAATGGTTTGATTTTTAAGTAAATTGTTTTATGATCCTTGTCTAGAGTAATAAAAAAATTATAATTGTGAAAATACATTTGGTACTAATAGGTTAACAGTGAACTCAACTATCATAGAGGTAGTGGGTATTTAATGGCAAGTTTAGCACTACTAAGTAGTTGTAGTTCGTTGACAGAAAAACCAGACTTTATTGCTGGCGCTGTGAGTAACAGATTTACTTTGTTAAACATGTATCATTGTTCATATCTTCTTGATTACGTAATTATCACCTGTTTATTGTTACCCATCATTTGAGCCTATATTTGCTTACCATGTTATTGGAGTTATCCCTCGCATGCATGCTATATACTTTACACGGCTGAGCTTTTCTACATAATGTGGCATGCATGACGCCCGTATTTCGAGTCACAAGACTTTGATTTCAGACGATACTTGAAATCTGACTCTAAAGGATACTTGGAGTCTGTTCCGGAAGATACCTAGAACATCTATTAGGGATATAGACGATACTCCATGTTATATGCACATATACTTGTTTATGACTGTTAATTTTTTATTCATTGAGCCTGGTCAGCTTACCCCGGATGTCGAGATACTATTTTACAGGTTTAGACAAAGGTAAGGGTGCAGCGGCATCCGATTCTAGACTATGATCGATGACACCACATCATGACAATGCTAGAGAGTTACTTTAGCGTATTCTTCAATTTTGTACTTATTGCGTTTATATAGAACCCTTAGACTTTATTGGCATGTACTCTATTATCAACTCTTAAGACTTAAACCTTATTTTGGCGACTTAGTAGTTTGATATCTCGAGGAATTAGGGGTGTCAACCTAATAAGTTTGCATGTGATTTATTTTGATGATGTCATTTTTATCCTTATGTTGCATTGACAAAAAAAATTAGTTGTCCCGTATTTTGCTGACAGTTTATTTCAGATCTTGAGTAAAAGTTTAAAATAAATAAAATGGGTGTTTCATTTAAGAAGAAAAATAGTGGTATCGTAATAGCATATAGAGTATATTATAAACAATGTTTACGATAATACAACGATAATCAAATGTGAGTCACCTAAGGATTAATTAATTTATATTTAAATGTGAAGCCAATAATAAACATGATAGGATAACTATACCAAGAAGTTAAATTATAACGACATGTTCAATCTTTAAAATGGTGGCTTCAAGATATAAATTCAGTCCTCGACCTTGTTAGGATGGATTTTATTTGTATTAAAAGAAGTCAAGTGGCTAAAATGTTATTTTGTAATCATTTGAATGTAATCATAAATAGCTAGTTTTAAGGGTGATTGTTGTAACTTTGCTATTATTCTCAATTTGCATGAATTTCATCAGAAATATAATTTTCTCATTCATAACTATTGAACATATATTGAAGATTGTGATTTCTATGAAATTACTCTTTGATTGTACTTAAAACACGTTAAACATTTGGTATTAAGCTATTTTGGTGGATTTTTTTTGTAGATTTTAACAACAAATTTTGATGATTTTGTCTTTTTTTTTCATGAAAATAAATTGTTCGTAAAGATTTTTTTGGGGGTTCTAATTGAGTTGATTAACTAATCTAAGATTTAGATCGAAAGTTTCTTGGGTTTCTAATTGAGGTGATTAATTAATCTAAGACTTAGATCAAATGTACGGATTTACAAGATGAATCATTGTTTGGAATTTTAGGTTCCAATTCCAAACACATTGATGTTAATTTAAGTCTTTTCAGATTTTCATGTCCAAAGAAGTGTTCTTGGTGTTTTTGGTTCATAACCCCATTTTGATCCAAAACTACTTACTTTCTTTACATCCAATATTATACTTACTTTCTTCACAAAAGTTCGTTTGTGATCACTTTTTATTTTGAAGTCATTTGAGTGAAACTTTATGAAAAATCCATTTGGAGTGTGTTGGTAAAAACAATTACACTTCTCGAATAGTATTAGCATTTGAGAAACAAGCTAAATGATTTGATAAATTTTTTTAAGTGTTGTATTCAAGAACACGTAAGGTTTTCAGATAGTTGATAAAGGATCCGAGAAACTAGATTCAACCTTCGAGACAAAAGTTGAATGTTTTGAGAAATTAATTAAAGAAGTTTGAAAAATTTTCTAATTGATAGAAGAACATTGTAGTACTTAGCTCACCGAGGTACACAATAAGTTTTATTAAGTGTTTGAGAAACAAGCAAAAGGATTCGAGATAGTGGTTTTTGCCTTCGAAATAGTTAATGAAAATACTTCATTCATCTATCGAGAAACTTACTTAAGCTTGTGAGAAACATCCTTAATCCTACAAGATAGTTGTTTAACCATTCAAAATAATTTCCTAAGCTCCCAAGAAACTTGCTGAAGTGTGCAAGGTACTTCATTAATCACTCGAGAAACTTCATTCTACCTTTCATCCTTCGAGAAAACTTCCTTCAATCTTCGAGATATTCATACTTTGGACTTTTTCTAAGTTTTTGTCAAAAGATGGCCATTTTGTTTTCGACATAGGATATGTACTTTTTGTGCACATTTATTTAAGTTGTATACTTTTAAAGTGTACCAATTTAGTAGTTCGGCTACCTGTAAACTAATACTACCCCGGTTACTATGCTATGTGTGCTTTATTAATGTGTTTGATTTAGGTTATGTATTTTTAAAATTGTTTTGTTTTAGGTTTGATACAGTGCAAAGTGTTTAAATTTGATGGTCGGACAACATAATAAATTATAACTTGTATTAATATTTTGCCCATTGATGTTTCCTTCCCACTCGTTCTTACAACATTTTTAATTACTCTCACATGTCTTCTGGATTATAATTAACTCATTTGAACAAATTGAGATATATCATCTCTAATTAATAATAAATTGATTGATATTTAAAAGATGTTAAATATGTTCACTTTTAGCCATAATGTACTATTATAAACCAAAACAATGGTTTAATTTTTAAATGACAAAATAAAATGTTTTAAGTTCTTTGAATGCCTTTAATTTATCAAAATTGCTCAACTACTAAATCAAAATACTTTAAAACTACACATACTAAAGCTACACAAACTTAATCCGTATCATGTAACATTGGTTTTCAAATAGCCGAACTGCCAAATAAAAAAAATAGAAGTACATGGCCTAAAGATAAATGAAAAATGGTCAACTCCTAGATATAACGATAATTTTTTGTTGTTTTTCGTTTATAGCTATGTTATATATCTATTATCAATAATGTTTTTTTTGCTAAAAACTATATAAAATATATAAGTTGATGCTATTAACAGTTAATAAAAAAATAATATTGCTATAAATGACAAAAAAAAAGTTCTTTCTCTTTTTGTCAATTCGCTTGAAAAAATTTAGGATAATGTCACAAAATAGTTATTTATTTTCAAGTTTGGTCCATTTTAGATATTACTAGGCTAAAACCCATGTATTACATGGATTGATATAAAAAACTTTGTTATATATTAATTATTTATAAAAATGTGGGATTCCTAAAGAACCTTAAATATTTTTTTTGAAATTAATATACAATTAAAACCAATAAAAAGATGAAATACAGGCAAAATCATTGAGTCAATGGTAAAAGATGATGACTCTAAGTCATGTTTAAATCAAAAGAAGATGGTCAAAATAAGATTCAAAATACTTAAATTTTTATTTAAATATAGTATTTTTTGACTCATACATGTGCGATTCATTTCAATTATCTTCTTATTACTGATTTAAAAATGTTGAACCTTTATTCTGTTTTGTTTGTTATTGTGTTATCATCAATAAACCCATAGAAAGCAAATAAATTTTAAATGATGATTATTTTATAATTTTAGTTTTTATTAAGTATGTAACATCCCGGATTTGAGCCTGGTACGTGGATTTAATTTACTGGCTCTTTATTTTAATATTATTGCGTTGTTCCAATTAAATCCCGTTTCGTGGATTAAACGTGTCGAGATCGAGTGATACGTATCCCCGAGTTAATAATTAGCGGAGTATTATTAATTATGAGATCGTGGATTTAATTGGGTCGATTTAATATTAATTGTGAAAAAGGTGATATCGGGTTCGGATTTGGCGGGTCCGGGCTTTCTAAATATAGAAACCGTATATATGCGAGCTTTCCTTGAAACGCTCCTCTTTTCCTCCCCTTTACAATTTCAGAAAGTTTGTGTGAGATTCGTGTGGGTGTGTATCTGATTTGGAGCCACAAAGAGGAATCAAAGCTGGGGTTTGATCTTCATCTCCTTGGATTGAAGCTCTTGAAGATTGGAGGTAAAGTTTCATGGTTTAGGTTGCTGAAATTCGTATATATATGTATGTGAAATCAAGAGTTTTGGTTTCTGAAGTTGTGTGTGCGAATATGTATGAGTTTTGGCGTGCTGATATTGCTGATAATTGAGTTGGGGTTTGATTCCCCTGGATTTCCGCCATTTTCGCGAACTGCACAGCTCTGTTACAGCGTGAGCGCGGCCGCGATGGCCTCGGCGCGACCGTAATCGCGGCGCGACCGAGTTGCCTGAGCGCGGGCCCGCGATGCGACGGCTGGCGGTGGGGGTTTTGGGACAGCGGTCGTTCGTTCGGGATGGTTCCGTGGGCTATGTTTGGTTGTGATAAATATGTTCGAGTTTTGTTATCCGTCGGTCGGGTTTGTATTAATCTGTTGGGATCCGTGTTAATTACAGGTTTGAGCCGACCGCGTTCCGACTAGTGTTAGAGTTCCGGATTTGCTGTTGATTCGGGTAATTGGTGAGTACTCGAGTTCTTTAAAAAGCGCTCGTAAACTTTTATGAGTCATATATATGTCGTGATATATTGTGTATGAGACCGAGTATAGTGCGCAGGTATGATCTATTCTACCATATACGTGCTACATGTGTTTGAGTTGCAGGTGTCCGCGATATGTGATCGCGCAGGCTGACTGTCCCTAACCAGTCACGAAGTATGAGACTGTATATATACAGCAGTGTTATCGCCAGGTCGCTCTTGTGCCTATTGTGAGCTAACCGCTGCTGTGTGCAGCCTGTTAGTTGGGGAAATGGCGTCCCCTTCTGAGCAGAGATATGTGTAGTGTATTGAGCCATGTTATGTGTATTGAGATATATGTGTTGTGTATGCTATATGTGTTTATCTGCAGAGTCTAACCCTCGCGTACTCACGAGCTTCCCAGCTTATGTTTTCGAGTCTTCCGTGTCTCAGGCAGCCATACCGTGGGATCGCTGTCGCAGTCGCAGCAGCCGAAGTAGTCAGAGGCTGTGGGTGCTTATCAGTTTGTGATATTAGACTTCAGAACTGTTATCTGTATTTTGTACTTGATCGGCACTGTGTAGCCATCGGTAGTTAGTGTTTATCAGATAGCTCAGTTATGTATGTGTATATCAGCATATGACATGATGTATAACGCTATGTGTATTAAAGTTTTTAATTAACAGTGTTTTCTGCTAATCCCGTGACATGTGCCTTACGAGATGCTTGCGTTGTTGCCACTTATGATGATATATTGACGTGGCATTTGTATAAGAAATGTGGGTGTTACAGCTTGATATTAGAGCTTGTGGTTTCAGTATTGAGTATCAGTGGATGCTTGAGCTTTTACCGTGTTCAGATCCATGGGATTCTTCCTTGAGACTGAGTTTAGCGGAATTAACTGACCTAGCTCTTTGTATAATGCTGGGTGGTCGATCTGTTATCTTACCTTTGTGATATGTGCAGGTAGTTATGGCAGACCATGGAGAGGGATCTGGGCTCGAGAGACCAGCGGGGGATGAGTATATCCGTAGGTCAGAGATGTTAGCGGGTTTGACTGAGTTCTACAGAGAGAGGGATCGGCAACAGAGATCAGATCCGCCGCCAGTTACTAGAGTTGAGACAGGGGTTGGGGCATCTTCTTCTTCTGATCCGCGAGGTGGGTCCTTTAAGGACTTTATGGCAGGAGTCCCACCTCAGTTCCGAGGCGGTGGTGAGCCGGGTGCGGCTATGGCGTGGGAGAGAGAGATCGAGGCGGCCATCCGAGTCGCCCGCGTTGATCGAAGAGATATGGTCAGTTACGCGACCTACTTGCTGAAGGGAGGGGCTTCACAGTGGTGGAAGTCCATTGAGTCATCGATGACTACAGCTGCAGCGTATGCTATGTCGTGGGAGCAGTTTTGTCCTATCTTTGAGCTTCAGTGTATTCCCCGCGATGAGCGTCGGGAGATGGAGCGTCGTTTCTTACATCTTCAGCAGGGTAGCATGTCAGTCCAGCAGTATGTAGACCGTTTTAATGATTATGCCCAGTTTGCACCCCAGCACGTGGATTCAGAGGTTCGTAAGGCTGATGCCTTTATTGATGGTTTGCGGGCGGATATTCAGGAGTTTGTCGGGCTTCACGACACTCCTACCTTTGCGCGAGCCTTGGAGTTGGCTCGAGTTCGAGAGAGGGAGATAGAGAGATAGAGGGGTCAGCCTCCGACCCAGAGACAGAAGACAGGGACGCCTGAGCGGTCCCATAGCTATTACCGAGAGCCCCAGGAGGCCCGGAGAGAGAGAGAGAGCCTGAGCAGTAGCAGGGTTAGGGTCAGGGACAGGGTTCGGGGTCCCGTAGAGACAGAGGCAGAGACCGCAGGTCCAGGAGGTCTGGCCAGTATCAGGGGTCAGGGACGGCCACTCAGAGTCAGGGGCAGACTTCCCATTATAGTGCTCCCAGCCAGAGTCAGAGCAGCGTGGGACAGGGGTCCCAGTCATCAGGGAGTCAAGCAGACAGTTCAGCCGGGGAGAGAGACTGTCAGAGATGCCGCCGCCGTCATTCCGGTTCTTGTATGCCGGAGCAGCCCAGATGCTATTGTTGTGGACAGTATGGCCACAATTCGTTCACCTGTACCTCGAGAGATTCCCTGTGCTTTCGCTGTGGGAGGCCAGGTCATGTTGCTAGAGATTGTCCAGACGCGCCGTCAGCTGTATAGGGAGCGAGTACCAGCGGTGCTAGAGCAGAGCCTTCATCGAGCCGTCGAGAGTCAGCGCCCAGAGGCCGGGGTAGAGTATTCCAGGCTACGGCAGAGAAGGCCCGCGAGTCTAAAGATGTTGTTTCTGGTACGTACATCCTGAACGGGCTTAGTGCTCGTATTTTGTTTGATTCTAGAGCGGATCGCTCATATGTGTCTGTGATATTCTGTGCGTACTTTTCTTTGCCTTCTACTGCTTTATCTGTTCCGTTAGTGGTTGAGAGAGTAGACGGTAGTACAGCGTTAGTGAGTCGGGTTTTTAGAGATTGTGTTTTAGAGATTGATGCTCACCGGTTATCTGATCGACCTACTACTGATAGAGATTAGCAGCTTTGATGTGATAGTGGGTATGGATTGGATGACAGCCAAGCAGGCCGACATTCTGTGTGCGAAAAAGATGATCCGTATACCCATTCCAGACAGTGAGACGGTGACAGTATATGGCGAGAGGCGCCGAGGTGAGATTAGTATTGTTTCTATGGCTAGAGCCCAGAGATATGTTGCGAAGGGGTGCGAGACCTTTCTGGCTTATGTCGTTGACGCCAGATTAGAGAAGAAGACCATAGCGGATATACCTGTGATTCGAGAGTTCCCTGAAGTATTCCCAGAGGAGTTGCCTAGGTTACCGCCAGATCGTCAGGTCGAGTTCCGTATCGACCTTATCCCTGTAGCGGTGCCGATTGCAAAGACACCTTATAGGCTGGCACCTACTAAGATGAGAGAGATGATGTCGCAGCTTCAGGAGTTGCTGGATCGTGGATTTATCCATCCGAGTTCGTCCCCGTGGGGAGCTCCCGTGTTGTTTGTGAAGAAGAAGGACGGTTCTATGCGGATGTGTATAGACTATCGAGAGTTGAATAAAGTGACGATGAAGAACCGTTATCCGCTTCCACGCATCGACGATCTGTTTGACCAGTTGCAGGGTTCGAGTTTCTTTTCGAAGATAGATCCGAGATCGGGGTATCACAAGCTGAGAGTTAGAGACGAGGATGTGCCGAAGACTGCATTTCGGACGAGATATGGCCACTATGAGTTCCTAGTGATGCCCTTTGGACTGACTAACGCACCCGCGACATTCATGGATTGAACAGGGTGTGTAGATTTATGTTAGATCGGTTCGTGATAGTGTTCATCGACGACATCCTGGTCTACTCGAGGAGTGCCGAGGACCACGAGCAGCACTTGCGAGAGGTTTTATCCGTGCTGCGAGAGGAGCGACTTTATGCGAAGTTCTCCAAGTGCGAGTTCTGGTTACGTGAGGTCCAGTTTTTGGGGCATGTCGTGAGCGCCGATGGTATTTCGGTAGATCCAGCAAAGATAGAGGCCGTCATGAGTTGGGAGCCGCCAAAGACCGTGCCTGAGGTCCGTAGTTTTTTGGGATTAGCCGGATGCTATCGCCGCTTCATTCAGGACTTCTCGAGGATTGCCAGGCCGTTGACGAGATTGACACGGCAGTCCGTTCCTTTTGTATGGTCCGATGAACAGGAGTCAGCGTTCAGAGAGCTGAAGTCCCGGTTATGTCAGGCTCCGGTATTAGCATTGCCCGAGGGTACAGAGGATTTCGTAATCTACTGTGATGCGTCAGGTACCGGTTTGGGTTGTGTTCTGATGCAGCGGGGCAAGGTGATAGCGTATGCGTCGCGACAGCTGAAGACCTACGAGGAGAGTCATATCGTGCATGATCTCGAGCTAGACGCGATAGTGTTTGCGTTGAAGATATGGCGTCATTGTCTGTACGGGTCTCGATTTGTGGTATATACAGATCATAAGAGTCTTCAGTATTTGTTCAGTCAGAAGGAGCTGAATAAGAGACAGCGGCATAGCCTCGAGTTGCTGAAAGATTATGACTACGAGATTCAGTATCATCCAGGCAGGGCCAATGTGGTGGCCGATGCGTTGAGCCGCAAGGCGTGCGGTCAGACAGTGGTTTCCCGAGCAGCGAGGCTCGAGGTCACCTCGACTCTTGTGGATAGTTTGAAGATGGATCAGTTAGAGGGTTTGCAAGAAGAAAACGTGAAAAGAGAGTGACTTGCAGGGCATCTTGATGTGTTGAGCAAAGACAACAGAGGCTTATACGTGTTTTACGATCGAGTCTGGGTTCCAAGAGTCGGTAATCTGCGGCAGCTGATTTTAGATGAGTCACACCGATCGAGGTTGTCTATCCACCCCGGGAGCACGAAGATGTACAGAGATCTGCGTGAGTATTACTGGTGGCCTGGGATGAAGAGAGATGTGGGCCGGTATGTTGAGGAGTGTATGACTTGTCTGCGCGTCAAGGCCGAGCATCAGAAGCCTCACGGGCATCTGCAGCCTCTAGAAATCCCCGAGTGGAAGTGGTATCATATCACGATGGATTTTATCGTTAGACTTCCACGCACAGTTCGAGGCAATGATATGATCTGGGTGGTTGTGGATCGGTTGACCAAGAGTGCCCATTTTCTAGTGGTTCGGGGCACCATCACTATGGATCAGTTGGCTCGGTTGTACATCAATGAGATAGTTTCAAGGCACGGTGTTCCGATGTCGATTACGTCCGATAGAGATACGCAGTTTACTTCGAGGTTCTGGCAGAGCATTCAGCGTGAGTTGGGGACGAGAGTTCAGTTGAGCACGACGTATAGACCTCAGACAGACGGGCAGACAGAGCGGACGAAGTAGACTCTCGAGGATATGCTCCGAGCGTGTGCGATCGATTTCAGTGGTAGTTGGGATGTTCATTTGCCGTTAGTCGAGTTTGCATACAACAACAGCTACCATACCTCTATCAAGATGGCTCCATTCGAGGCACTGTACGGGCGTAAGTGCCTAACCCCTGTGTGTTGGGGCGAGGTCGGCGAGCGACCTATCAGTGGGCCCGAGTTGCTTCAGGAGACGAGCGACAAGGTGGCGGTTATCCGCGAGCAAATGAGAGTGGCACAGAGCCGGCAGAAGAGTTATGCCGATCGTCGTCTGACTGAGCTTGAGTTCAGTGTCGGGGACCGCGTTATGTTGAAGGTATCGCCATGGAAAGGAGTTATCAGATTCAGACACCGAGGTAAGCTGAGTCCGCGGTACATCGGTCCGTTTGAGATTATTGCCAGAATCCAAGATCAGGCGTACAGACTGAGATTGCCTCCCGAGTTGGCCGGAGTTCACGATACATTTCATGTGAGTCACCTGAGGAAATGTTTAGCCAAAGACGACCAGTTCGTGCCGCTATCCGAGATTACCGTGGATAATCATCTGAGATATGTCGAGCAGCCTGAGGCGATTACCGACCGGAAGGTGAAGAGATTGCAGAATAAAGAGATCGCGCTAAACTCGTTCAGTGGAGGCATCATAAGGGTACTAGTGCCACCTGGGAGCCCGAAGCCGATATGAGGAGCCGGTATCCGTAGCTATTCCAGAGTCCGAGCTAGATTCCGGGACGGAATCTTTTTAAGAGGAGAGGATTTGTATCATCCCGGATTTGAGCCTGGTACGTGGATTTAATTTACTGGATCTTTATATTAATATTATTGCGTTGTTCCAATTAAATCCCGTTTCATGGATTAAACGTGTCGAGATCGAGTGATACATATCCCCGAGTTAATAATTAGCGGATTATTATTAATTATGAGATCGTGGATTTAATTGGGTCGATCTAATATTAATTGTGAAAAAGGTGATATCGGTTCGGATTTGGCGGGTCCGGGCTTTCTAAATATAGAAAGCGTATATATGCGAGCTTTCCTTGAAACGCTCCTCTTTTCCTCCCCTTTACAATTTCAGAAAGTTTGTGTGAGATTCGTGTGGGTGTGTATCTGATTTGGAGCCACAAAGAGGAATCAAAGCTGGGGTTTGATCTTCATCTCCTTGGATTGAAGCTCTTGAAGATTGGAGGTAAATTTTTTATGGTTTAGGTTGCTGAAATTCATATATATATGTATGTGAAATCAAGAGTTTTGGTTTCCGAAGTTGTGTGTGCGAATATGTATGAGTTTTGGCGTGCTGATATTGCTGAAAATTGAGTTGGGGTTTGATTCCCCTGGATTTCCGCCTTTTTCGTGAACTGCACAGCTCTGTTACAGCGTGAGCGCGGTCGCGATGGTCTCGGCGCGACCGCAATCGCGGCGCGACCGAGTTGCTTGAGCGCGGGCCCGTGATGCGGCGGCTGGCGGTGGGGGTTTTGGGACAGCGGTCGTTCGTTCGGGATGGTTCCGTGGGTTGTGTTTGGTTGTGATAAATATGTTCGAGTTTTGTTATCCGTCGGTCGGGTTTGTATTAATCTGTTGGGATCCGTGTTAATTACAGGTTTGAGCCGACCGCGTTCCGACCAGTGTTAGAGTTCCGGATTTGCTGTTGATTCGGGCAATTGGTGAGTACTCGAGTTCTTTAAAAAGCGCGCGTAAAATTTTATGAGTCATATATATGTCGTGATATATTATGTACGAGACCGAGTATAGTGCGCAGGTATGATCTATTCTACCATATACGTGCTACATGTGTTTGAGTTGCAGGTGTCCGCGATATGTGATCGCGCAGGCTGACTGTCCCTAACCAGTCACGAAGTATGAGACTGTATATATACAGCAGTGTTATCGCCAGGTCGCTCTTGTGCCTATTGTGAGCTAACCGCTGCTGTGTGCAGCCTGTTAGTTGGGGAAATGGCGTCCCCTTCTGAGCAGAGATATGTGTAGTGTATTGAGCCATGTTATGTGTATTGAGATATATGTGTTGTGTATGCTATATGTGTTTATCTGCAGAGTCTAACCCTCGCGTACTCACGAGCTTCCCAGCTTATGTTTTCGAGTCTTCCGTGTCTCAGGCAGCCATACCGTGGGATCGCTGTCGCAGTCGCAGCAGCCGAAGTAGTCAGAGGCTGTGGGTGCTTATCAGTTTGTGATATTAGACTTCAGAACTGTTATCTGTATTTTGTACTTGATCGGCACTGTGTAGCCATCGGTAGTTAGTGTTTATCAGATAGCTCAGTTATGTATGTGTATATTAGCATGTGACATGATGTATAACGCTATGTCTATTAAAGTTTTTAATTAACAGTGTTTTCTGCTAATCCTGTGACATGTGCCTTACAAGATGCTTGCGTTGTTGCCACTTATGATGATATATTGACGTGGCATTTGTTTGAGAAATGTGGGTGTTACAAAGTATATTAATTTAAATTGTATAAATTTGTTAAAAACCTTAAATTAAACCATATACAAGTTTTCTTATTGAATGTGTTTTAATTAATAATAAATATTTATTGCCTAACTGATTAAAACTTTACACAACAATTATAGCGTCAACTTAATAAATAAATATTAATTAAGATTATTGGAATTTAGATTACATTGTATACTAAAGTATTTAATTATTATTTCATAAAGTTTAAATTAAATCAATAAATGATATGCATGTTACTTAAATTAATGTTCATTTTTATTTCTGGAAAAAGAGCGCGAAATAGAAAAATTTGTGTATTAGGAGGATGACATGTGGCACTAATTGTTCTCATTTATTATAATATATAGATATAGATTGTAACACCCGTAAATCTCAATTATTCGATATATGAATTAGATTGAATTCATTAAAATATGAAATTTCCATAAAGGTCATAATTAAATGACTTTGATATTTAAAATAGAATGACATGTTAAACTGATGAAGAATTTCTATAATATTGATATGGATTATTATTTTGTGAGGTATCTAGTGAAGAAAAAAAAAATTATACATTAACACATACATCATTTGAATGGAGTCAATAACACCATATTTCTTTTACTTCTTCTTCACTTATTCCCTTCCCCATGCCAAGTCCCTCTTTTCCATTGAATTTCCTTGTACATGAATTGAATTCCAACCTGTACATGAATTAGATTTCAACCTACATCTCTAACCAATACTAAAAAACTATCTTCTACCTTCTCCATCAACCATATTAATAACTAAAAATTAAACTCGAGTTCCTTCAAATTTTATTCTATGAACCAGGTGCCACGTTATTCTCATTCGTAATAAAATCAATATTATTTAAATTAAAGAAAAATCATTTAGAGTGTCTAGATGGTGCTCGATGCATTAAGTTGGAAAAGAAAACTTCATTTTCATCACTTGTCCACATTTTTAAGGTATCCCTTCATATTTCATATTTGTTTATGAATTTCACTGAGTTTAAGAATCTTTAATCTAAGTGCATAATCATGTTAATAATCTAAAAATGGGTTTGAATCTTTATCTTTTCATCATCTCTTCAAAGGAGTTTTAAAAGTCCATTAATGATGTTTAATAGAGTTTTCATAGATTTAAAAAATAATCAATATGTTAACAAAAGAAATGATAAAAACAAGATTTGAAATGTGTTTTATAGAGTTTTCATAGATTTTTAAAATAATCATGTCTTAGAATCAAGTGACTTTTGTGATTATTATAAATAAAAAAAATATTTGGTTGATTGTTGAGAATTTAAAAGAAATCAAGGGTTAAAAGAATGATTGAAAATATTGCATGGGGTTGGGTCTTGATAGATTTCTTCCTGGCCGGAGGCAGGTTGGCTGGCGCCGGCGGCATGGCCTGGCGACATTCTGCCGACCTCTTTCTCTCACCGGTAGTGAAACAAAATGAGTGATTATTTCTATTTTTTAATTTCTTAATTTGTTGTGAGTAGAAATTGTGAGGCGGTCAAGATAGATCCAATATTTTCTTAAAAATTAATTTAGATATGGCTGTGACTTCAGTTACAACGAGGGTCATGCTATACACACACACCCATAATTAATTTTCATCTAATTATACATTCTCCTCTCTCACATTATTTTTCTTAATAACACGGGTCTCACTAATTAAACTTAATCAATTTTCTCAAATTTGAAGGAAGGTGTGTGTAATTAGCAAATTAAAGAGAGGAGGTGTGTATTTAGAATCATCCTATAATAATTATGATGGAACTTAAATGTTAATTAAGTCCAAATTTGATATTAGTTATTATTAGAGTTATTTACCAAAACATAGTGATTTGAAATTTTATTTACCAAATAGTTTATTACCCTCGTATTACGCGAATATTTTTAATATATATAAAATATAATGAATTAAAAGGTAAATGTATAGATATTTTTTTTAAACAAAAAGTATATAAGAATGATATTATTCTTTATTATGACCTATTAATTTTATATATTTCTAAATATATATGAATAGTAATTATTTTCTTATATTTTTTTAAAACTTATATTATATTATATTATATTTAGTTAGTTAGTAGAGTATTAGATTTTATTTGATTTGATTTGAATTCAAAAGTAGATTATATTAGATTTGGATAGATATAATTTAAATTTCTTTATTATTTTTAAAACCTGTAAATGTCACGTGTCGATTCATGGTGATGCCCAGAATTGAGTATAGTTACTCTTTTAATAGTATTTCGTTGATTGTTGAGAATTTAAAAGAAATCAAGGGTTAAAAGAATGATTGAAAATATTTTTTTTAAACCTGTAAAAACCTCACAATTTTATTACACCAAATCACTATGTTTTGGTAAATAACTCTAATAATAACTAATGTCAAATTTGGACTTAATTAACATTTAAGTTCCATCATAATTATTATAGGGTGATTCTAAACACACACCTGCTCTATTTGCTAATTACACACACCCTCCTTCAAATTTGAGAGAATTGATTAATTTTAATCAGTGAGACCCGTGTCATTAAGAAAAATAATGTGAGAGAAAGAGTGTATAATTAGGTGAAATCTAATTATAGGGTGTGCTACGCGCATGGCCTCGTTATAACTGAAGTCACGACCATATCTAAATTAATTTTTAAGAAAATATGGGATCTATCTTGACCGCCTCACAATTGTCTACTCACAACAAAGTAAGAAACAAAACAAAATAGAAATAATAACTCATTTTGTTTCACTACCGGTGAGAGAAAGAGATCGGTAGAACGTCGGCAGGCCATGCCGCCGGCGCCAGTCAACCTGCCTCCGGCCAGGAAGAAATTCGACAGGACCCAACCCCATGCAATATTTTCCATCATTCTTTTAATCATTGATTTCTTTTAAATTCTCACAATCAACTAAATATTTTTTTATTTATAATAATCACAAAAGTCATTTGATTCTAAGACATGATTATTTTTAAAATCTATGAAAGTCCTATAAAACACATTTCAAATCTTGTTTTTATCATTTCTTTTGTTAACATATTGATTACTTTTAAAATCTATGAAAACTCCATAAAACATCATTAATGGACTTTTCAAACTCCTTTGAAGAGATGATGAAAAGATAAAGATTCAAACCCATTTTTAGATGGGATAATTGTCAAAAAACCACTAACTTGTCAGGATTTTGTGATTACAACCCCAAATTATTATTCGTTGCATTGAAAACCCCGAACTAACTAAAAATCAGTAAATCAAGGTTTTATCAATGGATAACTAGCTGAAAACGGTAATTTATCCTATGTGCACCGGTAAATAACCAATCGGAGAAGAGAATTTAGACCTAGACTTCTTATTTGATTTATTATATCCACACTCTAAGTCTAGTCCTAACACTTTTTCAAAATCTGATGCAGATACAAATGAAGTCAGTCCAAGCTCAACAACCCTTGACATATCTGAGCCCATACCTACTAACACCACACCTCAATCACCCAAATCCTCAACCGGTTATTCTGTTCCTAACTTGAACCTCGATATAGCCCTAGAACCTTCTACACCGGTTGATGCTCCCCAAACCGATTCAACCCTGTCTGATTCACCCCAATCCGCAGACGATCTCGTACCCGTTCTACGCAAATGGACCTTATCACACCCCGAATCTCATGTCATTGGGGATAAGTCTGCTCCGGTTCAAACCAGAAGAGCAACCAACGCAAAATGCCTATTCTCTACATTCCTGAGCAAGGTCGAACCTACATCCATCACCGAAGCTTTACGAGATCCAGACTGGGTCAACGCAATGCATGACGAGCTACATTAGTTCAAACGCTAACGCGTCTTGAGGTTAGTCCTACGACCAAAGGATCGATCCATCATTAACACAAAGTGGATCTTCAAGAATAAACATGACGAGAATGGGATTCTCGTTGGCAATAAAGCCAGACTTGTGACGAAAGGTTATCGACAACAAGAAGGAATCGACTATGATGAGATGTTCGCTCCAGTAGCCAGACTTGAAGCAATTCGCATCATCCTGGCGTACGCAGCACACAAACACTTAACTGTCTGTCAGATGAACGTGAAGACGGCGTTTCTCAACGAAGTTCTAAAGGAGGAGGTGTACGTTTCTCAACCTGAAGGTTTTGTCAATGAGTCTCGACCATCATATGTCTATGCTCTCGACAAAGCTCTATATGGGTTGAAACAAGCACCTTAGGCATGGTATGATAGCTTAACCGAATTCCTGCTCGATTACGTTTTCTCCAAAGGTACGGTTGACACAACCCTGTTCATACGGCATAATGGTAATGACATCTTACTCGTTCAAATTTGTAGATGACATTATTTTTGGTTCTACAAAACCTTCACTATGTGAAGAATTTTCAAAATTATTGGAATCGAGGTTCGAGATGAGTATGATGGGGGAAATGAATTTTTTCCTCGAAATACAAGTCAAACAACATCCTGACGAGATTCTCATAAATCAGTCAAAGTACATCCATGATCTCATAAAGAGATTTAAGATGGAAAATTGTACAACTATGAAAACTCCCATGTCCATTTCCTCAAAGCCTGATGCCGATCCAATGGGTAAATTCACTGACATCACAACTTATCGAGGAATGATCGGCTCCTTACAGTATTTAACTGCTAGTAGACCGGATATAATGTTTTCTACATGTCTTTGTGCTTGATTTAGCTGATCCTAAAGAGTCACATTTGGCTGCCGTGAAACGAATTTTTCGTTACTTAAAAGGCACACCTGATCTTGGTCTATGATATTCGAAAGGAACCAGTTTCGAACTAACTGCCTACTCAGATGCAGATCATGCAGGTTGCAAACATGACAGAAAGAGTACATCGGGTCACATTCAGTTCCTCGGAGACAAGCTGGTAAGTTGGGCATCGAAGAAACAATACAGTGTTTCTCTGTCCACCACTAAAGCTAAATATGTTGCCGCTGCAAGTTGTTGCTCACAACTGCTGTGGATGCGCACTCAACTCCGAGAATATGGTTTCAGACTTAGTCAGATTCCAATCTATTGCGACTCCATGAGCGCAATAACCATTACTGGTAACCCTGTACAACACTCTCGTTCTAAACACATAGCTATTCGGTACCATTATATTAAAGATCACGTTGAAGAAGGTACCGTAGAATTACATTTCGTAAATACTGAAAATCAGATAGCTGACTTGTTCACAAAACCTTTGGATGAAAAACGTTTTAATTTTCTGGTGAACAAGTTAGGTATGTTGAATTTGTTAACATAATTTAATTTAAAATGAAACATTTTTGCAAAGTTTATCTGCCTTCTCAAAGACAGATTTTCTTTACGCTAATGTTACATTTTCTTATAAATTATGTTCCGTGTTTATGTTATTTAATTCTATTCTTTGTGCTTGTTAATATTTTTTTCTGTCATACTTTATCGGGAGGCATCCAGTTAAGTCTCCGAGTGTTTTTAAATTTCTATTTATGCACACTCGGAGGGGGAGAAAGTACAATGTTAGTCGGTGTATTTAATAATTTGTGTTTAATATTTCTTATTAAGTTTATTTATTTTTTCTCGTTTAAGTTTAAGTTTGTTAGTTTATTTAAAAGAAAACCCAAAAAGATTTTATTGTTCTTTATTTAATTTTATGTTTGTTAGTTTATTTAATAGAAAAGACAAAAAGATTTTATTTCTATTTATCTTATTTTATTTTTAATTTTTTACTTTAAATTATTTTTTATGTGAGATATTTTTCTTGGGTATGGGTCGGATCCTCCTCATCGGGTTTGGGGGTAACCGGTTTTTCAAACATATATAAATACCGCCCAAAATCATTTTCTTCACTTTCATCTTCTTCATCCCTATCATCTTCAAGAACACGCACAAAAAGTATTTTAAAGGTCACAATGTTTCATCATCAATCAGAGTCTAAGAAGTGTTTAAAGCGATTTCGTGTTTAAAAGTGAGTACGGTTTATGTTTTCTCACATTATTTCACACTTTCTTGTGGATAACAGTTCCATTAATCGAGTTTAATGAGGGTTTTTATGGTCTAAAACTGGTTATCTTCGTGTTTAAGAAACCAAAAGGTTTTTTCAAAAACCCCCTTTTTGATCGAAAATGCTAAAACTGAAAATTGTTTGTGGGGATTTAAAATGCCTAAGTCTAAAACATTCAAATCATGCCTTGTACCTATCATCCGCATTGCAGCATCATAAATTTTTCTAAGTTACTCATGCAAATCTTGCGTCCGCGAGTTGCAACTCGCGGATAACTCTACATCCGCATGATGAGTCTAAACTTTTCTAAGTCAAAAAAGTTCATGATGCTTAGTCCGCGAGTTGATAATCCTCCACACGCACAAACATTTTCAGAAGTTCTAAAATGTCTAAGTCAAACACTTGGATATAGCCTTATCCGCGAGTCACAACTCGCGGATAGCACTCCAACCGCAAGTCACTATCAAAGAGGATGTTCCTATCAAGGGTCTAAGTTAGACCTGCGATGAAAGGTTCATCCGCAAGTTACAACTCACAGGTAAACCTTCATTCGCAGGTTGGGAATGTCAAGACTTAGAATTAAATGACAAAAATTGAACTTTCACTCAAAGTTTCATCCGAGAGTTGCAACTCTCGGATGACACTTCATCCGCAGGTTTTGCACAAATTTTTCTAAGTCTGGATTGTCAAAGTGTTGAGCTCACTTGAAAGTTCACTCGTTCAGAGGTTTTAAATCTTGTCTAAGGTTGTTTCTTGTGAATTAATCTGAGTTGGGACTGGTCTTGCAGACTTTGGTTCTTCAGATGGACTTTTCTCACCGAGAAGTCCTCTGTAGAAGCCCTTTAACAGATCAGATTAATTCTAACAAACGCCTGAAACAAGAAACATCTCTGAACAAGTCAAATATTCACTGCAAACACATATCTGACTTTCAATTGTTTTGACAGGTTTAATGGACTCTCATTCTCACTCTGGAGAGTATGTACCACACCCGAGCCCACAACATTCAGACCCTAACCAACAATCCGACGAGGAAATAACCTCGAGATCGGTAGCCCTACCCCCCAGAGCCTCAGAGCAAATCTTCCCAACACAAATGTGGCTACCAATAAAACCAAATAATTTCCTCCTGGATCCAGCTTTCCTAAATAAAACCGAGGAAGACACTGACATCCGCCTATCTAATTGGGTCGTCAAAGAGATCCTAATGGGCCACCGAATGCCCTTACCAGCCGACCGAGACCTCGTCCACGTCAAGTCTATGTCCAGCAATTCTGGCACACCCTCACCTAATACCCCGAACCCAACAACGATCATATTACCAGTGACATCGAGGACCACACCATAGAATTTCCCTTCCAAAAATTTCGCCACATACGCCTCCCTCTTCGCCGTGATTTCCCAGGCCGCCCTGAATATGACGAAGAGTTGACCGAGGAACAAATTTGCAGAGAAATTCAACGGCTAGGCTATGATGGCCAATTCCGCAAAGTGTCAAAATTCTTCCGCCGAAAACTTCTAGGTCATTGGTACTACATGTACTCAATTCTTGACCGATGCCTCACAGTGAAAGCCTCCGGCGCCGACAGAGCAAGTCTCCGAATACTCTGGATCTTTCACAGCTTAGCCTACAACCGCCATCATAATTACGCTTGGACGCTGTGGACCGAACTGATTGAGGTAATTCAAGCAAAAGGGACACGCCGAGCAAGGAAATTTGTCCCAGCACAACGATTCCTACAACTCTTCATATCTCATTGCATGACTCACATTCTAGACATCCGTCGCAGAGATCACGCAACCGGGGTGAGAGATTTCCAAATCAAGTACTTTCACAATCCTATCTCTCCCCTTGAAATCCAAGTCAGTCCAATCCCAAAAGAGCTTCTCGCATACGCAGATCGAGAATCCTTGGCCATTAGGAGTTTCAGAGAGAGCTGCTCCAATGGCTCAGCTAGGACCGGCTGAGCCTGCCCAAGGAGCCAACCCTGAGATGATAGGTTTAGGGGGAGAGCAGAGAGAAAATGAAAATGAGAGGGGCGATGAGGGTAGAGGGCCTGAGGTAGCCGAAGCAGGAGATAGAGAATGTGAGGAAACGCATACTGCACATCTTTCACCTCTAAACATTCCATCTCCTGATAATGATGACCAAGATGATGATGATGATGATGTCACTCCCCCCACCCAAGTTCCAATTCGCTCTCTTGCAACTTTGCGAGAAATAATCAGAAGTCGAGTGGGAGTTAGGACCATAGCTGAGAGCTCCCAGCCTCCGATATTCGGGCCGCCACATCTGCTACTGGCGCTCATGTGTTAGGCGCCGGTATTGAAGTAGACACCACTAGCCCAGTGGTTCAAGCACAAACCCCACCCAGCCACTCACCAGTTTCTCAACAAGCCGATGTTTTATCTTCCCACCGGTGATGGTGACTGGAAGTCCTGTCATGGCCACATCAATGCCAACCATGAGCACAGGCCATCAACAGATCTCTTCGGAGTCTCCCGAGATGCGAACGGAGAGCCTAAGTGGCCCCGAGTTACACCCGGACTCTGTGTCCAAAATCGAGTTTGCTGAGTTTAAGGCGCTCATGTCACAACAATTAAGTGACATGTTCACCTTTATGACTCAGCAGCGGGTCATTCCATAAGCTCCTACTCTTGACGAAGCAAAGCGCTCCTTCCACTCACTTCTTAAGGCTTCATCAAACCTATATTCAACGAATGCATTACTCCTGGAGATATAGAACAATGAAGCTTCCGAATCCTCCTCTTCTCTACCAACAAACCCTATGGTTACTCAAATAGGTGAGCGTCTCAAAATCATTGTTGAATCTTGTTACGCCACTGCCCAAGGAACAAAGAGAAAGAATGATGATCAGGATGTTCCTGATTACCATGAGGGGGAGAAAAGAGCCAGAGCCATTGGCAAACCTCCAATGATAGTTGAAGAATCAGCTTCACAAAATTCCAAATCAATCTGCACCATCCCGCCAAGCAGGGTCCTAGGAAGCAGAAGCTGAATTCCCGGCTGAGTCTCTCGAGGAATCAGTCTCAGGAGCTCAGCTAACTCTCGCTGTCTGGGAAGAACCCGAAAATCTAACAGCCTTCGTTGAAGAAGAGGAAATATTAACTGCTGTTCCTCTGAGGATATTCGATCCGTCAGAAGTTATTATTATTAAATTCAATGAAGAGGAACAGGAAGCAAGAGAGGTTCAATTGAAAGAGTCACTGCACATTAGATGTGCTGGTGAAGAAGAGGTAGATCCACAAGAATTTGAATTTGAGTCCCTTCTAATGATCCAGTATCATCTTCACCGTCTCTGTCTCTAGTGCAAGTGCCAACGTCTGTTCCTTCTCCAGCTCCAGTTCAACCAGTCCAACAAAGCTCAGCCAGTCCTTTAGTAATTCCAGTGGTCCCCGACCAATCTTTCGAGCCAGCTGGATCTTCACGAATATTTCCTATCTTTCAAGAGTGATCAAATGTTCCAACTCCTTCCTCTGTTGCCCTAAATGTACTTAAAGAAATTTAAATGTTGCATGCAGGGACGTCTAGAGGTGCTAGTTCTTCCCAAAATGAGAAGAATGACACATTGAAAGGCTAACTGCCCAAGCTATTGACTGGGTAAAGCAGAGGGTCAGGAGCCCATATATGGAAGAGAAGTACGAAAAGATGTTTTTCCGGCAAATAAAGACTATCAGAGCTGACCTAATCTGGTCCGTAGAAGGAATGGAGCAAAAAGACAGATCCGTATATGTTGCTATGATCGGAAATTTGAGAAAGAGCACAGAAACCGTTAGAAGCTGGTCGCCAATCGTCAAAGCGATAAAAATTAAGTTCGACAAGTTCTTAAGCATATTCTATCCTATTTTTGAAGTTGAACGAGAAGACAAAACTTTATCTACTTTTAACGAGGCAGATTTCCCTAACTTGTTCTTGCAGAATCTTGAGTTTCTACATCTTCATCTTCTACATAACAAGAGCAGAGATCCTATACATATGAACACTCAACGATGCATTATCATGTTTCTTCGCCGCAATCTGACATTGTCTCTTATCTTTGATTTTGAAATGGCGTTAGAAGCAAGACAACGTAAAGTTAATCTACTTGCACCGAATCAAGATACTCTGGGCCATGAACGCTTCTCAGTTTCAAAAGTAATTACATCGCCAACGGTCGGAGTAGTCTATCTGAATTCACAAAGAAAGAAGGCGCTTATGAGGAGAGATGAATTGGAGAAAAATTTTGATGGGACTCTATACATGGTGAGAGAAAGATGCTTATGATCAGAATCGATAATTTGAAAGAAGCATTAAAGCTCGGTACCAGAATCTGGGAACTTAAAGCCGTACTTTAACTCGTCAAAGACTTCCAACAAGATGTCCAAGACAAGCTAGAGTATAGGATGACTATCAGACGCCTTGACCGATATTTTGATCAGAGGAAGATAATCACCAACTTGAAGCTGAGATTTGAAAGCTAATCATAAAGGGGGAGAATGTTAGATCCAAAAGTTCTGATAGAAACAGTGGTAAAAATGTAAATGTTGAAACTTAGTTTTGTGCTCATTTTGTAAGGATTCAAAGTTTATTGTAAATGGGTTAAAGGACCAAAAGGTCAACCCATGGGTATGGATAGTTTTGGATCCGTTTAGTTGTCTTTATATAGGTTGTTTCTATGTTTCATTTGTAATCTTTTGGCTGAATGTACGTACGTGGATTGAAGTGCAATTAAGGTTTTTCTAACCTTGAATGTTCTTATTGTTCTTGATATTATTCATATATTTTTCATATTGTTCTTCATGTTCATGATATTATTGATAATCTTGTTGAACGTTGAATGCATGCTTTTAATATGGGAATTACATCTCCTTAGAGATGAAATCAATTTTCCAATTAAAGTTCATTACAGTGATTTTTTTAACATCTTTTCTTGATTCTTTTCTTGAATCTTCTTATTCTCTTTGATCTCTGAATCTTCTGATAAAACTTCATCTTCATTGTCTCTCTTTGATCTTCATAACTCTTTATCTCTGATCTTCTCTTTTCTTATGAACACACTCCCCCTTGAATCGTGAACAACTTTTGAACTTCTCCCTTGATCACTTGTCTTGTATTTTTTATTGTTCCAATTATCTTCAGGCTACTCAATAGTTTTCTCTGAAATATATATTTACTCCCCCTCATGATGATCATATGGATTATGAACATCATGCAAAATCTTCAGAGACTTAGAAGCAGTAAAATTACAGTAGCAGAAAATACAATAACAAATACACCTGAAAATTTTTACAAAAATTCATTCTCCCCCTCAAAATGATATCCTCCTCCCCCTATTCTGAACAAAATTTATCACTCCCCCAATATTGAACAAAAATTTCACTCCCCCTCAAATTAATACTTTTTCTTTACAAAATGAAACAAAGCTTTTCAACTTTGGGGAAAATGAAACAAATTCATTTGTGAAATAACGAGTCCAAGTCCACATAGGATTCCTGTTTGCATAATAGTCATAATCTATGTGACCTACGTTTAGTGCTGGCGTGACGTTAACACTAGTAGGATTTCCAAATATTCATCGTGAAATCCTTTATCATGAAAGAATCACTCTTATTTGTTCCGGCTTAGTCACTTTGGACTAGCAGTTTATAGTCACGCAGACTGTTAGACTCGATGTGTTCTAAAAGTGTATATAATCATCTCTAGACACAATGTGCATCAAATGAAGTCGGAGACCGGAGCAAATGTCTTCCTTGTTTCAATATCAATAATATCCAAATGATATTTTGATAGAAATGTGATATATCTCCGTGATTATTGAAACAGGATTCTTTTGAGAGAAAACTGAATGGTTGGTGGGGTTAAGTGCATGCGTCATTGGTTCCATGACAAGATCAAATCAACTACCTAAGATTAACTGGTTTGAATTAATCAGAGTATAAACCAATAACCTTGTATTGAATCAAAGTCCAATTAAGAAGTTTGCGGAATAACACTTAATTGTTTTAAGAAAAACTTTCAAAACAAATAACACATAAACATAATCAATAATCAAAGATCACTTGTATTGCCAAAATCAATGATTACAATCACCTCTAATCTGTTTGATTAGACGAAGAACACAGATTGTTCTTGGGGTTTTACAACCTTAGATGCTTATGAAAAACTTAATCAGAAAAGCAATTACAATTGAAAAAATAAACTTGTACGTGCAGACTTACAATAGAAAAACCTATTCTATGTATATATACTGCTTTCTGAATTGTTTCCTTGAAAAACTTTGATTTCTCTGATAGTAGATATGCTTGAATCTTCGAATATATCTTTTCCTGAATATCAGCACTTTCTGTTTATTGAGCTGTTGAGCAGCTTGAAGTCTATGTGTTGAGCAGCTTGAGTTTGAACACTGGCAGCTTGAACTTTTGAACTAGCAGCTCGAACTTCTTCAGCTAACAGCTTGAACTTTGCAATTACACAGAAAATCTACTAACAATTTGAGAAATCTAACTAACAGCTTGACATACTTAGAATATTTCGCAACAATCTCCTCCTAACTTAAATTCTTTACACAAGACTTTAAGTTTCTATACAAATAAGGAAATAAAATAAAGTAAAACTGTTATCTACAAACTAAGGCATCCAAAAACTTACAATTGTGAAAGTTTCTGATTAACTGCCTTCAAAAATTCTCTTTTCAATTCTTCTCTATCACAGTATATCTTCACTGAGCTCATTTGTTCTAACCATGCCCTTGGAAGATCAAAAAATTCAAAATTGAAGAACATACTGGATCCATTTGCAAATCTGAGTCTGTATGTCTTTGATTTCACATACAGATCAACCTGTGCAATCTTCATCTCCTTGGCATCTTCTATATCTGATCTGATTGACTCTGGATCAGAAATGCTTTTTAAATCTTTTTTAGCCTGCTTGACCTGGGGAAGTGAAGACCTAACTTGACTCACAGATCCAACATGCTGCATTCTAGTAAGCTCATCCCTGGTCATCCCTTGAACTAGGTGAACTATACTATTATATTCTTCCTGAGGACCAGCTTCTCTCCTGACTACAAAATGATATTTTTAATCAATGTCATTTATTGACTTAGCATACCAGTATGTAATGGGAGGTTTTGAGAAGTCATGTTGGTCAAGGGTCTTTTCAATCTCCATTACCTTTTGAAGTTAATGTTCAAACAACACCTTTTTCACCTGATCAAGCTTTGCTTGAGAGATTGCTTCTGATTGAGGATTAGTAGCAACAGCTTGAACAGGTGGAGAAGGATCATTGACACCAGCTTGACTTGGTTCCTGTTGGCTTTGGACTAGATGGGAGACTTTGACTATTTTTCATTTTTCCATCTCCTTGTCATGAATTTCTTGCAGCCTCTCTGTATTCATTGACTGGGCCATCTTCTTTGGAATCCCAACTGAATAAGCAAAATTGATCAAAAACCTTCTGTGCTCTGCCTTTGAATGCCTTGTTGGCAATTTCTTTTTCTTCTCATTCTGTTTAACCACAAACCCTCTTAGGTAATCACCTAAGGTTTCATCATCTTGCATTGGGGCATGGGTTTGCTGGTCTAGAAGTTCATCCTGTTCTTCTGCTAACGGTCTGGCAAATTCAGCATCATGAGCAACCTGGGCCTCTCTAGATGAAAATTTGTGCTTTGGAGATTCTATGAGAATGCCCTTGCCCTTATCCTTGGTTGCAGAAGATGTAGCTTGGACTGTACTGACAGGAGCTTGACTACCTTCTCGGATAACAATTCTTGTTGTTCTTATGGGAGCAGCTTGAGTTTCTAGGCTAACAGCTTGAGTAGTTGTTGGGACTGTTAGCATAGAATCTTGGACTGTTGGAGTAGGAGATGGAGCTGCTTGGACTGAACTAGGGATCTCCTGATTCTCCCCCTTTTTGGATGCATTGGTTTGGTCAGGAGGACCTACAACCTTTGCCATTAGGGTTCGAATCATCCTCTCAAGTTGAATGATCTTATTTGCACAGAGGGTGAACCCCTTATGAAAATAATCCATTCTCTGATTCTGAGCTGCTTCTGTCTGTTGGAGTGCTATGATTTGTGCCCCCTGTGTAGCAATAATGGAGTGATAATATTCCAATACTGCTACTACAGGTTTCAGCTGAGGATCCGTTAAAATCATAAGTTGCACACTAGCCTCAAGATTAGCAAAAGAGTGTGGTGTTTGTGATCTATCACTGGCAGGAATTCCAGAAGTAGAAACTTTTGGGCCCCTCAGTTCTTGGTTCTGGGGACTTCCAGAAGGTGCTTGCACACCCTCTGTTGCCATGGGTGTGGTCTTAATGATGTTGACACTGTCCTATGCCTCTTGTGCAGAAACAGCAGTAGTGTCAGCCACAGAACCCATATGGACATCCTCTGTTGGGATGTCCACCTCCAAATTGAGGATGGGAGTGTCCTCAGTGGGTGCCCTTTGGATATTCTGTGCAGGAGTGTCCTCCTGCACAGGGACATTTGGCTCGTGTATTTGGGCTGAGGAGGAAGGAGCTCCTGAAACCCTTTTTCTTTTGTAGAGTATAAGTGGGGATGTGGGTTTGATAGAAGGATCAGAAAGAGTATTTGTATCATGAGGAGTGGGTTTGGGTCCTGGGGGTGAAGCAGTGATGTTAGGCTGAGCTTGCTCAGGACCCTCTCCTCTGTTTAGGGGATTGATGCCCAACATTGCAGAAGGCAATGGGACATCTACACTAAAAAAATTGGCACTTGATTTTAAAAGACGTTTTATGGTTGGTAAAGAGTGCCTATGGGAAACATGAATCCTTTTATGTACATTGAAATTACTGCAAGTTCTTGCAATAATTTCAGCCAAAAACCTAGGATACATCAAAATTTCCCATGCTTTAGGGCATGATGCCTTAACATACCCTGAAAAATCATATTAGAAAAATTGAACAGTTGGCCTGTAGATAAACACACTAAGGCAGTGGCTATGTTTGAAGAAAATTCTGACCAACCAGTTCTTTTAGGGCTTATGCATTGCTGGATAATATGTACAAGATATTTCTACTTAGGGGCAAAATTAGTTTTAAAGAAAGTATAAGAATCAGTAGGGCCCCTATACCCTATAGCAAAAAGGCCTTCATGTAAGGCAGTAAGAGATAGATCGGTTATACCTGTGGCATCTTGAAGATGCAAGTGTTGGCATATGAGGTCCTCAGTGATGGTGACAATGGTTCCATCGATCTTGGATGTCAAAGAAGTGACTCCATTAATGGTTTGGACAGAGACATGTTTCCAAAATTGCTCTATATGAGATATGTATATTGTGGGGTTTATGGTGAGAGCATAATGAATTTCGGAACTTCGAAGGAAGTCCATCATGTCGTGGAATGGTTGAAGGTCAGTGTGTTTGAGAGTATAGGGGAGACAGTTATGTTCTTTTACAAACTCCATTGACGATCAATAGGTGATTTTAGGGTTTTAGAGAAGTGTGTGTGAATCGCTCAGAGAGAAAAGAAAGGTCGTTGAAGATATTTTGCAACCGGTAGTTACAATTGAACGAAACTGGGACCTTTAAAGGTTTAGAAAATATCTAATCCCGCGCACACACTTATGGAAGTTACCAAATTACCCTGCACTCTTTGACAGATCAAGTGAAACAACTAACAGTCCGAGAAAATGAACTAGCAGCTTGAGTCTCTTAGTTGAAAAGTAAGCATATTCTAATGAAACAGTGTCTCCCCCTTAATCAAGCATATGTAATAGATATATTATTCATAAAATAAGAGAGAATAATGAAAAACAAATTAATCCATATTAACCATGCCAATGTTTGATACTAGGAAGGTGAATCTTCCTACATCAAATGGTTTTGTAAATAGATCAGCTAACTGATCATCAGTATGAATTTTGGTAACTTGGATTAATTCCTTCTCATTACAATCCCTTAGAAAATGAAATCTGATGTCTATATGCTTGGTTTTGGGAAATTTCACTGGATTATGTACAATGCTTATTGCACTTGAGTTATCAATACAAATAGGAGTAGATAAGAAATTCATACCATAGTCTCTTAGTTGGTTCTGAATCCACATCACTTGGGAACAACAGCTTGCAGCTGCTACATATTCTGCTTAAGTAGATGAGGTGGAGACAGTTGTTTGCTTTTTGCACTGCCAAGAGACCAGTCTTGCTCCTAGATATTGACATCCACCAGTTGTGGATTTATAGTCAATGTTGCATCCTCCATAATCACTGTCAGAATAGGTTGTTCGTTCAAGAGGAGAGTCTTTAGGATACCAGAGGCCCAAATGTGGCTGGCCTTTGAGATATCTAAAGATTCTCTTAACAACAAATAGGTGTGAGTCCTTTGGAGCACATTGAAACCTGGCACAAACACAAACATCAAACATTATATCAGGTCTAGAAGATGTGAGGTACATAAGTGATCCTATCAAGGATCTGTATAAGTGAATGTCCACATCAACTCCATCTTTGTCTGCATCAAGCTGCTTGTGAGTGTCCATTGGAGTACTAGCAACTTTGGTATCTTTGTAACCAAACTTTTCCAGTATGTCTTTAACATACTTTGATTGACTTATAAAAAGCCCTGTAGGCTTCTGCTTGACCTGCAATCCTAGAAAGAAGGTGAGTTCCCCCATTGAACTCATTTGAAACTTTTTGTGCCTCAATGCCTCAAACTCTTTGCACAGACTGTCATTGGTAGATCCAAAGATAATATCATCAACGTATATCTGAACAAGTAGAATCTCAGATTTGATGGACTTTGTGAACAATGTTTTGTCCAGAGTACCTTTCTTGAATCCATTCTGTAGAAGGTATGATGACAGAGTGTCATACCATGCTCTAGGGGCTTGGTGGAGTCCATAGAGGGCTTTGTCTAATTTGTAGACTCTGTCTGGATACTTGTAGTCCTCAAATCCAGGAGGTTGACACACATAGACCTCTTCTTCAATTGTGCCATACAGGAAAGCAGACTTCACATCCATTTGATACACTTTAAACCCTTTGAAGCTTGAGTGTATCCCTGTGCTACCAATCTTGCTTTGTTCTTGATGACTATCCCTCTCCCATCCTTCTTGTTTTTGAAAATCCATCTTGTACCAATTGCTCTCTTTCCTTTAGGAAGATCAACTAGAGTCCATACATTCTGAATCTTGAATTGCAGAAGTTCTTCCTGCATTGCTTCAATCCAAGATGGATCTTTCAAAGCCTCTGATGTCTTTTTAGGTTCTAACTGTGACATGATACAGGCATGTTCAAAGGCAGCTAGACTGAATTCTGGAACTGCTGATTCAGCATCAGTAGACTCTTTGTGAACCATTGTCCTTGTCTGCACAGGAGTGCGTGGATCACCCATTATCTGATTGAGAGGATGATACTTGTGAACTCTGAGTGTAGGTTCTCTGTCTGTCTGAAAAGAAGTTCCTAGATTTGTATCATCTCCATCAGGACCACTTGATGGTTCAGCTTCAGGAACAGCTTGACTAAAATCTAGAACTGTTTCCCTTTGTGATGGAGCTGTTCCCTCAGGACTTAGGATTGGCACTTCATAGTTTGGATTTGAATCATGTTGAGTATCCAGTACCCCTGGTGGGTCACAAGACAGAAGTGGTAGAACAGTATACTCATCCCATTGAGCAAAATCTTCAACAGTTTGAAACTTTGTGCCAACAGTTTGAACATTTGTGCTACCAACATGAGAATTTGTGTTGGCAGCTTCAACCCTGTTTTCATCAGTTTCTGCAGTATACTCAACAAAGCTCAGAGAATTAGTTAGTGAATCTAAATCAAACAACCAATAAGGACCAGTGCCTTTGACATTTACAGTATTTTCACTAAATTCAACATTGGCACTTTCTTCAATGGTTTTAGACACACTATTATATACTCTATAGGCTTTGCTTTGAGTGGAATATCCTACAAAGAAACCTTCTTCAGCCTTACTTTCAAACTTTCCTAAGTGAGTCTTAGTGTGAAGAATGGTGCATGAACAGCCAAAGGACTTTAGAAAGGCTATTAAGGGGACTCTATGACGGAATAACTCATATGGAGTTTTCCCTTGTGATTGAACAACTTGAACCCTATTTAGAACATAACAAGCTGTATTAACTGCCTCTGCCTAAAAGGTCATTGGTAGTTTGGAATCAGCTAGCATGGTTCTAGCAGCCTAATTTAAAGTTCTGTTCTTTCTTTCAGCTACACCATTTTGTTGTGGTGTTCTTGGTGCACTATATTGCCTAGCAATGCCTTTAGACTCACAGAAACTGTTTAGGATATGAATTTTAAACTCAGTCCCATTGTCTGATCACCTTAACTTTTAAGTTGGATTGGTTTTCTATCTTAAGAATAAAAGATTTAACTAGCTCAGCAGTTTCATCTTTAGACCTAAGAAAGTATACCCATGTGAATCTGGTGAAATCATCAACAATGACTAAACAGTAAGCTCTTTTATTCAAACTCAAAACAGATGTTGGACCAAAGAGATCCATATGAATAAGATGAAGAGCAGATGAGATTGAATTTACTTCCTTGGCCTTATGAGAAGTTTTGTGTTGCTTGCCTTTAAGGCATGCTACACAATGATCATCACAGATGAACTCCTTTTGTGGTAAACCTCTTACCAAATTCTTTTTGACTAGAAAATTCATTGATTTGAAGTTCATGTGACACATCCTTCTGTGCCAAAGAGCAGACTCATTAGATGATGCTTTGGATATCAAACAGCTTAAAGTACTTGATTTGGATAAAAGATCTGTGTCCAAACAGTAGACATTGTCCTTTCTTGGTGTTCTAAGTAAAACAAGATTTTCAGGTATTTTAAAATCTTTTGAAAGAACAATGCACTCAGAGTCTGTGAATACAACAATGTTTTGTTTATCACAGATTTGAGACACACTTAATAGATTGTACTTCAGCTGTTCCACATACAAAACATCATTGAAAAGCATATTTCCTGCTTTGACAGTACCTTTACCTGTGACCTTACCTCCCTTGGAATTTCCTCCAAATTCAACAAATCCACCTTCAAAGCCTTTGAAGTTTGACAAGCAATCATAGTTGTCTTTCATGTGCCTAGAGCATCCACTGTCCAAATGCCATCTTGTTTTGTGTTGTGACCTGTGGGTGCCCTGCACAGATAAAAGCTTAGTTAGTAGTGGAGTAAACCCAAACCAAGTTGGTTTTGGGTTGTCCTTGTGCATTAACATAACTAAACACTGTCTTTGATTTCTTATACTTAGTGAGATCCACTGGGGGATTCTGTGAAGAGTATTTAGTTAAGACATGAGGTGTCCAAGTGTTGTGTCCAGACTTTGCATTAACAGTTTCAGATGATCCATCATCAGTCCTAGTTTTAAGCCTAGCAGTTTGAACTGAGTGTTTAGTGCTAACAGCTTCAGAATTTGCACTACCGGTTTCAACTTTAGGTCTGGCAGTTTCAACATTTGTATCAACAGTTTCATCTGAGTTTTTGCCCTTAACACACCATATCTGTTTAAAATTTGATTTGGGTTTTGCCAAAACTTGTTTTTGGTGTGTGGACTGTTTTTTATTGACTTTTAAGAACCTGTGATCAACTGTTTTCTTTGGAACTGGTGCAACAGGTGGTTTGACCTTAAGATTTTTTGTGTTTTAAACAAATACCTGTTTCTGAACCACAGTCTATTTTGCAACAGATGGTTTGTACAAGCAATGTCTGGCCAAATGGTTTTTCCTGCCACAATGGAAACATCTTTTGACTGTTTTGATTGGAGAACCAGTTTTATTGGACCATAACTGGTTCTTGTTCCTTTGATTTCCCCTTACCTGCTGTTGTTTGGGAAACTTTTGGACACCATGCTTTTGGCATGTGCAGATTGGATCAGTCTTACCCCTTTTATTACCTTTTGAGGAAGATGCAGTGTTACAGTTAGAAGGTACAGAAATATGTGGAGTAGCATGGCATACACTCATCTTCTCTTTTCCTTTCTTACTGGGGTTAGATGTTTCTATAGGTGCACTCATTATTTTGTGTTCTCTCGCAACTGCTTTGCACTCACAGTCTTCATTTAGAATATGTTCTCCTTTTGATTCAGGATTGTTTTCAAGGATAGGATCTACAGTTGTCATGGACTCATCTAATGGTTCATTAACAAGTCTATCAGCAACTTCACTCATTGGATGAATGTATTTGTTGTTGTATGGGGGTGGAGTGGCTCTGTATCCTATACCTTCTTTGGGATTGAGCTGAGATTTTACCCTATCTTTAAATTGAACTTCCATTAGGTGTTCCAGCTTTTGATTGGCCAATTTGAAGGTTCCTAGATCTATATTAACAGATTCTATTTTCTTGTTAGCTTCTAATACCTTCTGTTCAGCCTCTTCTAATTTCTTATTTAAAGACTCTATTTTCTTATTCAGCTCCTTTTTCTCCCACTCATGATATGTTCTATCATGTCCCATTTGAATCTCATTATCCTTATAGTCATTGATCTGTTTTTCAAGATCTTCTATGGCCTACATGTTCATATCTCCTTTCTTCCATCTTAGCTAGAGTTTTGCACATGCTCTCATTATGATCTCTGTACTTTTTAACCATATTTTTGCATGTTTGAGAGCAGAGTTTAGCAATTACCTCAGATGGTAGTTCAGTGGAGGTGATATTTGATGTTTCTGCCATTAGAGCTTGATTTTGAAACTCTTCCTCTGTCTGATCACTCCAGTCAAACACATTGTCTTCTTGAGAGACAAGTGCTTGTGATGATGAAGCTTGATTAGGTTGCTGGGGTCTTGGTGGCTGTTGACCTTGAGATCTGCATTCTCTGGCAAAGTGTCCAAGCTTGTGGCATTTAAAGCATTCAACTTTTGATTTATCAAATGCTGGTTTGCCTTCTGGTCTGGCTTAAAAGTTGGATCTGCCAGTTCTTTTCAGAAACCTTTTAGCCCTCATAGTCAACATTGCATGCTGCCATTTTAAGTCCATCTCTTCTAGATCATCTGGATGGATTTGTTCTAAATCTTCAGCATTTAGAGTAAACAGTCCATCATTGGCAATAAATGCTTCATAATGACCTTCAGTAGGGTTACCATCAGCACCTGAAAAGGAATCACAACAGTTAGATTTATCAGTTAATGCTGATGATAGCAGAGCAGTGTTATGATTGTATGAAAAGGATTTCTTTTTGTTTTCAATCTCAGTTTCAAACACTCTCAGGCTGTTGTAAAGATCATCCAACTCTATTTCATAAAGAGTTTCTTTTGTTCTCCATTGGGCAGCATAGACTGTCCACTCATCACCAAGTGATCTAAGGAATTTTATGTTTACTTCATCTTGATCCAAGCTGATTTTGGCACTCTCCAATTCACCTATCAGTTTATTAAACCTGTCAAAGATTTGAGTAAAGTTTTCATTCTTGCCACCAGAAAAATTTTCATACTGTTGTTTCAGAAGATCTTTCTGATTCCTTTTGGTGCTAGCATTGCCAGCAAATCTTTTCTCTAAAGCAACCCAAAGGGATTGAGAAGTATAAAATTTTTTAAACTGATGTTGATAAGCATTAGGAATGGCTATCTGTAAAAGTGTAAGAGCTTTCACTTCATTCATTCTAGCCTTTCTTTCAAGTTCAGTCTTTGGAGGTGTTTTTATGGGCTTGCCCTCAGCATCAAGTTCAGGATCAACTACAGGTGGAAATTCAACAGCTTCCCAAACGGCATAGTCAATAAATTGAATGTGCTGTTGAATCCTGAGTTTCCACATCTCAAACTCAGTGGGTTTGAGCATAGACACTTTGAGTCCTTGCCCAGATCCACTACTGCTATTATCAAACTCCATTGCAGAAAATTAAAATTTTGTAAAAGAAAGCTTCTGACTTTGAAAACAAAGAATGACCTGTGGCTCTGATACCACTTGACAAGATTAAATCAACTACCTAAGATTAACTGGTTTGAATTAATCAGAGTATAAACCAATAACATTGTATTGAATCAAAGTCCAATTAAGAAGTTTGCGGAATAACACTTAATTGTTTTAAGAAAAACTTTCAAAACAAATAACACATAAACATAATCAATAATCAAAGATCACTTGTATTGCCAAAATCAATGATTACAATCACCTTTAATCTGTTTGATTAGACGAAGAATACAGATTGTTCTTGGGGTTTTACAACCTTAGAGGCTTATGAAAAACTTAATCAGAAAAGCAATTACAATTGGAAAAATAAACTTGTACGTGCAGACTTACAATAGAAAAACCTATTCTATGTATATATATACTGCTTTCTGATTTGTTTCCTTGAAAAATTTTGATTTCTCTGATAGTAGATATGCTTGAATCTTCGAATATATCTTTTCCTGAATATCAGCACTTTCTGTTTATTGAGCTGTTGAGCAGCTTAAAGTCTATCTGTTGAGCAGCTTGAGTTTGAACACTGGCAGCTTGAACTTTTGAACTAGCAGCTCGAACTTCTTCAGCTAACAACTTGAACTTTGCAATTACACAGAAAATCTACTAACAGATTAAGAAATCTAACTAACAGCTTGACATACTTAGAATATTTCCCAACATTCCATGAAGTCTTTTTCAATATCAAGTCACCTAGGGCTTGATAGATTATGAGGTTTACCCAACCGACACAATGTAGGTAGGATTATCTTTTCTTCAAATCCTTTCTCAACTGTTAGTTCTCATCAATTTTTCAACTAAGCTCCCTCTGGCTCACTTTTGAGAAATAAATTCAGTCAGCTTTATAGCGAAAGCATGATCTGATGCACCAACATCTCCTATCTATATACCCCTCTCATTTACATTTTACGTCTGCTCGACCCTGTCAGTATCCCATGATAACTGGCACTTCTCAACTAATAGACCTAAAAAACCCTCACCCACATAAACTATAGATGGTTTGCTCCTTGGGTAGGTCTTCCGGTTCTAGTTAGACCATAGAAACGATGTTTATGCCTATCACACAGTTTGGTGCATAATCAAAGTCAGCAAAAATAATGTTAAGCATTTCAGCTCATGAGAGATCATACAAAGAAATGATTAGGATTTTAAGCTCAGATAAATTAGCAGATGTAATCAGAATGAATATTGGAGAATGATAAGTTGGAATATCAAAAAGAAATGACAAATATGATAGAAGATATGAAATGAACCAGATTTTTACTAAAGAATTAACTCATGAGAGATTATGAGAGAATTCGGTATGAATGAATTGGAAGAAAGAATGCATGAAGAGAATCACAGAAGCAATGAGATAATGAAAATCAAAGAGATTAGAATAATTAACCTCAATGATCTATTCAGAGAATCAGAAATGAATATCCTTAAAAAAACTTATTCTTTTCAGCTCAAAAATCTTTTTATGTGTACACAAAATTTTTTCGTGAAAAATACACACAGTTTTGTGAAAAAGATGTCATCGTCAAAGTGAATCTGAAACTCCCATGGAAATAAGCACACAAAGTTAGTCAACTCATGGAAAATAAATCAGGAGCAAAAAATTGTAAAAATAAAACTCTCTCTTTGTCAATACAGCTTCAGAGTTGTATACAGGGCAGGATTTTCAGAAAGATTTGTCTTTCAGAATCGAGTTCTAATTTGTAGTGATTAAAAGCCTTTGTTGCGAAAGCTCAGGCCTCAGACTAAAGTAACTGAAAACCAATAGAATTTAAGATCGGGTTCTGCACTGATGTGTACAGAGTCCATTTCCATTGAAGTCCAGGTTCTAGTCTGAATTGACTAGAAATCTTTCTCCAATGAGGATCGGGTTCCACTCTATTGTAAGTAGAAGCCTATTGAATTGAAGACTGGTAACTAGTCTGAATTAACTGGAAACCAATAACCTGCAAAATTTAAGATGTCTTTGGTATCCAAACAGATTTGGATCCAGACTTGTTAGCACTTTTGGGTACCCATCTTAAAATGGGTTTTGGTACCCACTGGAACTTGGGTTTAGGTACCCATTGCAGATTATATTTCTTAGCTTCTCTCTCAAACTCAGAAAGCAAGTTCCTTTTTGTATGATGAAACTAAATGTCTGAATTACGAAAGAAACTTGAATTTGATTTATCAAAATTTTGCAAATTCTTATTTCTCCGTTTCTAGCCTCTTTCTGATAATACTTGGTTGTTAGACATTTTATTTCGATCATAGGGAGTTGTTTTGTAATAAATATTAACTTAGTAGTTTCCTTGTATTTTATTTCCTTGTAATTTATTTCTTTGTAATAGTCAAGGGACCAAAGTTGTCATTGTTCCATACTTAATTAATGGAGCCTAGAAATAGGCTCCTAGGGTTTTGTAATGCTTCACGGTTGACATATTAAAGAAAAAGAGCAGCCGCCACTTTTAACATTCTCTCTACATTCTTATTGTACTTTCATCATTGCACAATTATTGAGTTGACATTCTTCTTGTGAGTGATAAAGAATCATTGAAGATGCTGATATTTACGGGAATACAGATTTACAATTGGTATCAGAGCCCAAAAGGTGGATTTCAACTGAGATTTACGGATTCTGCTGGGTTTTTTTAAGGTGTTCTTCGTGTTCTTCCTCATTTCATTCGGTTAGATCTTCATTTCCCTCTGTTTTCTGTGTTTCTTGTGTTATAATAGTCATATTATCACCATAATATCATCCTCTACTGATTTCAAGCTTATTCAGTTCCACATTTCCATTAAAATCATCAAGAATCGGATATTTCATCAAGTTATAAAAATATGGGTTTTTAGTGGGTTTTAGCTTGTTCTTTGCTGTTTTTTAAGTGTTTTGGTTTATTTTAAATCACCACAAGTGTTTAAAATAGTTTATCAATCATTTAGAAATGCTTTTTGTGCTTTAAAACTGAAAATCGAATTCTGCTCAGTTCTGCCTTAGAAATCTGAAAAAAACCTGCTGTAATTCGGACCTATCACTGTAGCAATTCGGACCTCTTAGGATCCTAATTTCGGACCACATCCATCCTAGTTTGGACCTTACTTCAGTCCAATTCGGACCATTTTTAGGTGAATTTCGGACCTCCATCTGCCTATTTCGGACCCCACTTAGGTCCCATCCGAAGTTCAGATCAGGCATTTCCATTTTTGTGGACTTGTGCTTAAATTTTTAAATTTCAATTTCGGACCATATCTATTTCGAACCATCCGAATTCGGTCCCCACCTGGACATTTTCCTTCGCCCTGTCCACTGTTCACCCGACTTCGGACCCTCCGAATTCGGTTCCCATCCGAAGTCCTGCTGTCATCCGAATCCGGTTCCACCCAATTCGGTCCTTCAGACTTTTCCCCATCCGAACCAGTATCTCATCCGAATTAGGACCCTATCCGAATTAGGGATCCATCCGAATTAGGACTTCAACCGAATTAGGTATCCATCTGAATTAGGACTTCATCCAAATCACTCGCCCATCCGAACTACTGTTCATCCGAAATCAGTTCATCCGAATTCCCTGTTCATCCGAAATCAGTTCATCCGATTTACCCATCCATCCGAAATCAGTACTGTTCGTCCTAAGTCCAGCCCATCCGTGTCAAGTTTCCACCTCTAAGATCTTCACTTTTTACTCAGCACCCATCATCATGTCTCGAGAAGCTCTAGTACTCGGATCTGAGAACAGACCACCTGTTCTCTATCCAGATGAGTATTAACAATGGAAATCCCGGTTCCTTAAATTTGTTGGAATGCAACCGCTTGGGAATTTGATGCTTCAGTCCATATCCGAAGGTCCCGTCATCTACTATCGGGAAATAGCAGCCCGACCTGAGGCTGACCCCCCTGTCTTAGCCTCAAAAGTTGAACGCGAACCGGCCAATGACGCCGAGAGAGACAGGCAGCATGCTGATAAGAGGGCAGAATATCTGATCTATCAGGCCCTCCCCACTGATATTCTGGTTGGCGTAGACAGCAAAATGTCTGCCAAAGAAATGTGGGACGAGCTGGAAGTCCAGATGCTGGGGGCAGATCTCGATGATCGTGCCAAGATTGAGGAGGCCAAAGCTAAGTTTACAGAATTCCGTGCAAAAGACGGGGAATCTCTGCAAGCCACGTTTACAAGGTTCTGTGCAGTCCTAAATGAGTTGAACAAACTGCACATAAAAAAGGATAGGGATGACATCAACATCCAGTTCTTTGCCGCCTTAGCCCCCGAGTGGCAGCTTGCTTGTCGGGCCACGAAAAGAGTTCTGAACATTCCTGAGGTATCAATCAACGTCGTCTTTAAGGAGCTCAAGAAGTATCAAGGGGATGTATATCAACAAAAGCTGATGGCAAATCATTTGGCCTCTCTACTGCTCTCAGCCAACACCGGATTGAAACCAAATGATTCACTCGCCTTGATCACCAACAAGAATATTCTGACACCTTCTTTTGCTCACGGTTCATCATCATCGCAGTGCAGGTATGCCTCTCCTCCACGTGAGGTACTTGATGAGGAAGAGGCCTCTATACAGGAACAGATAGCTTTGTGGACCAACCGTCTCCAACAACGACGGTTCTCCAGCAAGACTAACAATCAACTCCGTTATGACACCGGTCCGCGGAGGTACTCTGATGATAGAAGGGATGAACGACGCGATGATTATCGCAGGGAATATTACCGAAGGGATGATCGCGACGACAGGAGGTATGGCGATAGACGCGACTATCGAGATGATCGCCGTTATGAAAGGCGAGACGATAGGCGCGAGGATAGAAGGGATGACAGGCGGGACGATCGACGGGATGATCGTATAGATTACCGCCGCGAAGAGAGGAGAGAGCCCGAAAGAAGGGAAAGGGGAAGAGATGACAGTCGAGAGCATCGCCGCGCCGATAAGAGGCCGGCGGAGAGAAGGGATGAACGGCCAAGAGCGGACGAGCCGAAAGCCACAGATGAACGTCTCTGTTACAAGTGTGGTAAACCGGGCCACTTTGCTCAGGAATGTAAGAACAACTTTGACAGAGACGTCGCCTACTATGAGAGAAAGCTCGACGCCGCCAAGAAAAGAACAGATGCGTTAGCCCTCGTCACCCAGGTTGACTACTGGATGCTGAAGACACCGACGAGGAGGATGACAAGGGCAAGAACTGTTACATGGTTGATCGTATTGGGTTGGAGAACTGTGCTGTTTCCACTGCTGAAAGTTCAGATCATGCTGCTGAGGGGGAGACTTTGAAAAATTCACCAGCATGTCTGATTACCACAACCAACGATCCTGAATGCTCTACATCCGGTTCTGAGTCACATGAGGTATATTCCTGTTACATTCCTGCACATGTAAATAATTTATTTGTAGATAATGAATATACACTGCACACACAAATTCTTGATCTACAAGCTAGATTAAATGCTGAAACTGCAAAGTGTGTACAGGCTGAACATCAAGCTCAAACTCTAAAAGAATCATCAGAATTATATCATTCAAAGTGGTTAACTAATCATAATGTTATAAAACAGATGTTAATAGAAAAAGTAGATGTTCAGGATAGGAATATATATCTTGAATCTTGCATGGACACGCTATCAAAAGAAAAACTCTCTTTAAAAGAAGAAATTTATGTACTTACAAAACAATTAGATGCGGTAGATATGGAAAATATAGACAGTTTAGAAAAATACAAAATGATTGAAGAAGAAAGGATAAGTTTGTACTCAAGAATAAAGACCCTTGACGATGCATTTTTAAAAAGGGGTCAAACAGAACAAACTATCCACTTAAATCAGCCCAAAGAAACTAGGTTTTACCATTCTAAACAAGGAATTGGTTTTACAAAACCTAAATATTTGGAAAAAGCACAAAATGTTTTACTTTTATTTTATGACATGAATTATATGGGAGCCGGTCTTAAATCTTTCCTTTTTTTAGTCATCAAAAGAAGTTTTAAACCAAGAAAATGAGAAACGTGTTGCTCGTAAAGATAAAGAAATCTCTTTTCAATATGAAGAACTTAACGAGAGTTATTCTTCTAGAGTACCCACTTTAGAAGAAGACCTCTTGTCAACTTATTCAGACGCTGAATTGAAAACAGAAACCGTTAATTCAACTCCTCAACTTTATATTCCTGCAAAAGTTCTTCAAAAAAAAATCACTGTTTTAGAAAAGAAATTAAAGTCGTCTCAAAAGAAAGCACTTGATCTTCAAGATGCTCTTCTTAAGAGCGAAGAAGAATTGGTAAATTAATCTTTTCAAAAATCTGTGGAAGTAACTGTCTACAGAGAAAATTTTGAAATGGTTTCACAAAAATTTGAAAGATTTTTCAAAAGAACTAACAGCTTCTCATTCCTCAAAAATTCCACACGTGTCATCAAATAAAGGTAAGGCCAAAGCTGAAACTTCTTCTGTCATTTATAAAGGTGAGTGTTCAAAACCTTTCAAAAATGAGGTTTCTAAAAAGACTCACATCAAATCCAAGTCTTTTAAGAAACCCACTCACCAACAAAAAGAAAATTCTATCAAGTCTAAATCTTTCATGCTTACTGACTCTAATCGTTTTGTTCCTACAAGTCATATAAGAAGAGTCCCAAAAACTACCATGCTGGATTTTACAAGTTTTTTTATGAAGAAGGCTTTAATGCGAAATGAATTTGTTACTAGAGATAGGATGTCTGTAATCTCTAAAGACAATTTGTGTAACAATGTGTGTGACAATGCTTGTAATGATGTACCGAATTCTGTTGTTCCTTTAAAGTACTCTTTCAGTGATTTATTTAATCTATGTCCAACTAGATATAGACGACAGGTTCCTGAAATGAATGCTTTTGTGCCATATCCTGTTAAACGAATTCGGAAAAAGAAAACAAAAAATGTTGCATCATTGGCCTCAAATAAAATTGAGACTTGTCCGTTGCCAAGGTCCAAAACCAAAGCAACGGTCAAAAAGGTCTCAAAAAGACAAAAACCAAAGGCAATTTCAGCGCCGATGGTTTCAAAGCCCAATAAATCCAATCTTCAATGGATTCCATAGGGTTATGCATCCGGACCACACACAAATGCTAAATGGGTTCCTAAAACTGTACACGTGCCATATGAATCTGGAAATCCTAACAAAAAGGGACCCATATTGAGGTGGGTACCCAAGGTTGTGTGATCTTTATGCAGATGGTTCTTGGTTACTTCTGATCAAGACCCGTTCTTCAAAGAAATGGCTTCTAGTTACCATAGACTAGGACCCGTTCTTTTGCTTGTCGGTTGTGCTTAAACCGACACGTTTGGCTTCTGTGCACACAGCCCAGGACCCGGTCTTAACTCATCATGTTTTCTGAACATCTCGGTTTAGAACACGGTTTGATTGTGAATTAAAAAATGGATGTGTTTGAATGCATATAGATTTTCATTATTTAAATTTATTTGCTTTTCAGGCTAAGTCCATTTGGTATATGGATTCGGATTGCTCCAAGCACATGACTGGAAGAAGAGAATTGCTGTCCAATGTTGTTGAACAGTATTGCGGAACTGTAAAATTCGGGAACAACCATCAGGCTCACATCAAAGGATACGGGGACTTAGTTCTAAATAATCTGGTCATCAAGGACGTTGACTATGTTGAGGGGTTATCACATAATCTTTTTAGCATAGGACAGCTCTGCGACAAAGGACTAGAGGTAACATTTAGAGCTAAGAACTGCAGTGTTAAGAGTATGGATGGAAAAGAAATCCTAACAGGTTCCCGAAACTCTAACCTCTACACCATTGACGTAGCTAAGCTAATAGTGAAGGATAACATTTGCCTACTATCAAAAGCCTCTTCGAAAGACTCTTGGTTGTGGCATCGAAGATTATCCCATTTGAACTTTGATAATATCAACAAGCTAGCTGCAAAACAATTGGTTAAAGGACTTCCTGAATTGCGCTATGAAAAGGACCATCTGTGTGGAGCTTGTGAGAAAGGAAAAATGAAATGATCATCTCACAAACCAAAGCCCGAACCATCAACAAAAAGAGTATTGGAGTTACTTCACATGGATTTATGCGGACCAATGCGGACTCAAAGCATAAACGGGAAACGATATGTGTTGGTTATCGTTGACGACTATTCACGATATACCTGGGTCAGGTTCTTGCGTTCCAAGGACGAGACAGCTCAAGAAATCATAGATTTTATCTAGAGTGTCGAGACCCAACAGTAGCTGTCAGTGCAATCAATCAGATCAGATAACGGCACGGAGTTCAAGAACTCGGTAGTTGAGGGCTTCCTTCGATCCAAAGGTAGTCAACATCAATAATCTGCTGCTCGAACACCTCAAAGGTAGTCAACATCAATAATCGCTCCATTATCCATAAGCGCTTTAACAAAACTCCTTACCAACTCTTTTTGAATAAAGTACCATTTATCAAGTACTTACGTGTATTTGGTTGCAGGTGCTATGTGCTGAACGACAAAGACAACCTCGGGAAGTTTAACGAAAAGGCGGATGAAGCGATCTTCATTGGATACTCATCCAACTCGAAGGCGTATCGCGCATTCAATACCCGAACCAGAACTGTCAATGAAAGTGTGCATGTCACATTTGATGAGTTGGCTGAACTGGCACCCGAAGTTGATCAATCAGGACCTCGCATTACTCAAATGCCTGGAGACTCTTCTAATAACCCCATTTCTTTTTCTTCTTCTGATCTGGTTAATTTGTTTGATCCTTTTTATGTTGAATTTTTCGGTCCTAACGCTAGTGTTTCTAATGTTGTCAATAATGTAGGTAATCCTTCCAGTTCAACTGCGCCTCAAAGCTTCTCCGCTCCATCTTCATTAACATACCCTCATCCATCTACATCATCCACCGATACATCATCAGTTGAATCTACTCCTATACTACCCTCACATATAATACCAACAATTCTCCCTTCACCTGAACACTCGGGATTCGAACCGGAACCAGTGGTACCTTCATTTGAAACCATTGACCATGAATCTTCATCCATCCCCACATTATCCACAGAGGTTCCATCCCGAGAACCCCTTCCACATGAGATTAAATGGACCCGAAGTCACCCAACAGATCAAATCATTGGTGATGTTACAACAGGTGTCCAAACTTGTAGGGCATTTGCTAATGAATGCCTCTTCGCATCATTCCTTAGTATGATAGATCCCGCTCGTGTGGATGAAGCACTGACAGATCCAGATTGGATAGTTGCAATGCAAGAGGAACTCAACCAGTTTGAACAGCTAAGAGTATGACGGTTAGTTCCCAAACCAAAAGACCGTACAGTCATCGGAACAAAGTGGATCTTTAAGAACAAACGAGATGAGAACGGCATTCTGATAAGGAATAAAGCAAGACTTATTGCCAAAGGCTACCGACAACAAGAAGGGATAGATTATGATGAGACCTTCGCTCCAGTTGCACGGATCGAAGCAATTAGAATCTTCTTGGCGTACGCGACACACAAAGATTTCAAAGTGTACCAAATGGACGTCAAGACTGCCTTTCTAAACGGTGAACTCGACGAAGAGGTGTATGTTGAACAACCACAAGGCTTTGTTGACGCACATAAACCTGACCACGTTTATGTGCTAGATAAAGCCCTCTATGGTTTAAAACAAGCACCTCGAGCATGGTATGATAGTCTTTCAAATTTCCTTATTTCTGTCGGTTTCTATAAAGGTGTGGTGGACACAACTCTGTTCACTAAAAGGGAAGGCCCACACATAATGCTAGTACAAATATATGTCGACGACATTATATTTGGATCAACTGACAGTAATTTGTGTAAGGATTTTTCAGCCCTAATGGAGTCCAGGTTCGAGATGAGTATGATGGGGGAAATGAACTTTTTCCTCGGATTACAAGTCAAACAACTTGAGGATGGGATTTTTGTGAACCAGTCGAAATATACTCTTGACATTCTCAAGAAGTATAAGTTAGACTCTTGCACGAGTATCGCAACTCCCATGGCCTCCAACTGTAAGTTAGACACCGATCCTTCTGGGAAAAGTGTTGATAATACAACTTCCAGAGGGATGATAGGATCCTTACTATACTTGACTGCCAGTAGGCCGGATATAATGTTTTCAACATGTCTTTGTGCTAGATTTCAGGCCGACCCAAAAGAATCACACCTAACTGCGGTAAAACGCATTTTTCGTTATCTTAAGGGCACACCCGAACTTGGTCTATGGTATCCAAAGGGAACCGATTTTGATCTTACCGCGTTTTCAGATGCTGATTTTGCAGGTTGTAGAGTTGACAGAAAAAGCACGTCGGGAGGAATACAGTTTTTAGGAGATAGACCGGTGAGTTGGTCTTCCAAAAAGCAGAATTATGTTTCCACATCTACAGCTGAGGCTGAGTATGTAGCAGCTGCAAGCTGTTGCTCTCAAGTGCTGTGGATGAGAACACAATTACGCGATTATGGATTCTCACTCACCAATATCCCAATTTACTGTGATTCTCGAAGTGCAATTGCCATCTCTTGCAATCCCGTGCAGCACTCTCGAACAAAACACATAGATAGCAGGTATCATTTTATTAAAGATCACGTAGAAAAGGGAACCATTGAGTTGTATTTTGTTGGCACGGAATATCAACTTGCGGATATATTTACTAAAGCTTTAGACGAACCTCGTTTTCAGTTTTTAGTATCCCATATCGGCATGTTGAATCCACCTTCTAGTTAAATATCAGACATTGTCTAAAATAATTATATTTCAATCTATCATGATTGAAATTCCTTTATTTTAGAAAATATCTGTTATTTAAATTTAAGGATTGTGTCACAACTTTGAAACTCAATATTTCCTTATCTGTGTACATTTTTAATAATTAAAGATCCTGACAATTTGTTGTGTGAATTGTTCATCACGGAGTGGGACGCAAACAATATCCAGGTTTGTCTGTATTTTTAAGGCTAAAAGGGTTAACGAGCTTAATCAGAAAATCAAAATGAAAAGAACCTGTATATATTTGAGGGGGAGTATAGTTAGGATGTTAATCTTTATAATTCTTTGTTTCTTTTTAGTTTTATTATTTCTATTAGGTAAATGTTTAAATTTTAGGTTGGTTATATTTTTTTATTTTTGAGTTTAATTTAATAGGTCAGAAAATCCCAAAAAGATTTTAATTGTTCAAAATTATCAAAAAGCCAAAAATATTTTATTTTATTTTTGTCTTAACTTAAATACTAAAAGAAAATATCAAAAATATTTTACTTTGTTTTTGCTCATTTTTTTTGTTTCAAAGAAAAATACAAAAAGATGTAATAAATTGGGCCAAATTGTTTTCTTATAAATCTTGTTTCATTTCTCTTTTAAAAGCCCAATATTTTTTAAGTTTTGTGTGTGTTGTGTGGTAAACACCGGCGGCCCATCATCGGGTTGGGCGCGGATCCTATGACCCGTATCTGACCCGGCTGTCAATAAAAAGGGGTAGTCAACGGTCAACTACCCATTACTTCATCTTCTAGATTTTCTTCTTCTTCTTTGCTCTCGTCGACAGCCACCGCCAAACCTCCATCACCACCTTCCAAGCTTTAGGAAACATCATTTTCTTCAGTTTTTCTTGCATTTTCCAACTTCGGCACTTCCAGGTATCCTATTTCTACATTTTTTTTCAGTGTTTAACCTCATATATTGTGTGTTTGATTTTCAAAATTTTAGTAGTTCTTCATTTCGGTTTTTCTTAATTTTAGGACATTTAATGTGTTTGTTTAGTTAGTAGTAGTTATATAAAGTGTTCCTTACATGTTTTTAGATTAGGATCTGTAATTTCATGCATTTTTGTCACAATCATCACTGTTCACGTTGCATACTGCATGAACATCATAATAAATGAACTGCTGCACTTCGGACCATCCGAATTCGGACCAAGCCCCGAATTCGGATGTGGCCGTTAGAATAATATCCAAAATTTTTGCAACTGTACAACCGAATTTGGACACTGTGCATCCGAACTCGGATCAACTGTGCACCCGAATTCGGTTCTTCAAAAGTATGTTCAAATTGTCAAAATTTTTCTAAGTTAACATTCATCATACACTGTTCATCCGAATTCGGTCCCCATCCGAATTCTAGATTCCATCCGAAATCTGTCCTTTCCATCTCATTGCATACATCTACTTCGGTCCACATCCGAATTCGGATTATGCTCATGCACCATCCGAATTCGGACCACCCACATCACCCCTTCCATGCATTTCGGACACCAATCCGAATTCGGCCAACACTGTCACCTCATCCGAATTCGGACCCCACACAAACCTTTCATGCATCATCCGGATTTTGGCTTGATCCGAATTCGGTGACACTGTTCATCCGAATTCGGACCACCCGAAATCCAACACTTAGCATTTTTTTTTACATCTTTCCATTTTTGCATCCTTTTATATAAATTCAAAAATACAAAAATATTTTTCTAAGAGTGCACCATTGATTAGAGTTAGGACTAGTGTTTGAGTGAAAAGGTCTCATCTAACATCGGTCTCTTAACGATTGACTTTGGACTTAATTAGTAGAATTTTATTCTACTAATAAAGACCCGATGCTAAACAGATCAGGCAGTTTCTATTTCACACTAATCTAGACTTCACATCAATGCCTTATCAGTTAAGTCTTCTTATTCTAACTCTGATGCACCTTGCAGGATGATGGAACCAGCAGTTGTTCTTACCATACCCCATCCCCCCATCCCAAACAATAACGCCCAACTCCCAGAACAATCCATCCTCCCCAACGCCGAGTTTGTCGAGTTTATTCCGCACAACTGGCAACTCGACGTTTCCATCCTGACCAAAGAACCCCAAACCCTTGCATTCGACATCCTCACTCGCCACCCGATCTATTATGCCTTATCCACCGCCATAGCTGTTCCCCAGATTTATCTGCAACAATTCTGGAACAGGCTACAATACTTTCCCGACCCTGAACCTCACTTTACATCCACCATAGACTGTGTTCCAGTCAAACTCACCATATCCGCCATACGCCACATCCTTCATCTACCCGCAGAATACTACCTTCCAACCCGCGAACATTTTGATCCCAACCCATCCATCACCCAAACCCTATCTGAAATCCGAACACTGGGTTATGATGGCCCTCTTTCCAAACCCTCAGATTTCCGAACCAAAAACCTTCAATCTCACTGGCGGATACTTTTTGACGTCATCAACAAATGCTTCACCGCCAAGCATTCCGGCCACGACTCTGCATCGGCTCAGGTACTAGCCACGTTCACAGGCTTTGCCTTTGACCGACATGTGGACTATGCTGCTTTCCTCTTCGAGGAACTAAAACGAGTCCACGTGGAGAGGGGAACCAAGAAAGGCAGAAAATACATTCCTCTCCAACGGTTTTTGCAGCTAATCATCCAATATGCAATGGACCATGATGACGATATTCATGAACGTCCTGAGGCAGACGTTTACCCCACAGTGGCAATTCAAAAGTTAACTCTGCCAAAGGGGGCCCCCACAGTGCCGATAATGAAAATACCTTTATCTTTGCTAATGAGGTCAAGGGGGTTGGAACGGGTTAGGGCATACAAGAGAGTTATCTGGATGAGTCTCAGTCACAACCGTCTGAGACTAGTCAATCCGAAGGCGAGGCGAGCAGGAGTGAGAATGAGGGAGCTCGGGTGGATGTTCAACAATCTCTGGGTATGGGTGAGGGGGAGCCTGTGTTGGTGAGGGAGGAAGCAGGGGGTGAGGCGGCAGAGACGGCAGATTCAGAAAGAACCGTCTCTGTCGTACGAGCCATAAGTGTTCCATCCGAGGGTGAACTAAGCCCAATTAGCCGGACTCCCCACCATAAGACCGTCCGTCCAACGGTTGAACTACCCACCACCACCCACTTGGTTTCCCCTCATAGGGAAACCACTTCATTTCACGGGGTCATAGCTCATACTCCATCGCCCTCTCATTCGGAGAGTGGCGGTGTTGAAAGAGGTCACACTCCTCCCCAAGTGATCGCACTTCATTCTTTCACGATTCCATCCCCCATTATACAAACACCGCACGATGCCTCCGTGGCATCCCCAAGAGCTGCCTCCGTGGCAGCTCCTCAAACTTCCAGATCTGAGCGTTCTACACAGGAGCCAGAAATGACGGAAGGAAGACCGGAAGTGGCTCAATCAACGCCATCCACTTCCGGCCATCTCCCAATAAATTTGAAGATGTTAACGGCGGCTCTACGTGCTGTCGGCGTGATTACCCGGGCTGACCTGGACGCCCAAAGGGAAGCTGCCGAGGATCGTCACACCGCCCTTCTTTCACTCATAAAGGGTAAGGGTGTCGCTTCCGAAGCTGGCCCCCCACCAAGTTCCCATTCAGTTCAAAATCAGATCTCAGAGCTCTCCGAAAAGATCGATGCACTTACAGGCCTGATCCTGCAAGTCCAGGAACAGATCAATTCGAGAATGGATCGCCTTGAGTCGGCGGTCATCGAACTCCAGTGCCGCCCTCAAGCAGAGGCCATGAAAAGGAAGCATGACGATCGGGACGACCCTGATCGTCATGAGGGGGAGAAAAGGCAAAAGGTTCAGCATGAGGAACCCGTAATGTTTATAGGGGGAGCAGAGACCACTGAAGGGACAGAGTTTCAGGGCTCAGGGGAACAGAGGCAGGAGGCTCAGGAATACCTATTAATAGAAGACGAGCCCATGGTCGAGGGTCCAGCTCCACTGGATCCGATGACAGCTATGGTAGAATTCGAGGAACCTCATGAGAAGGTTGAAATCATATTGGTTTCTAATTCAGATTCCGATATTGATGACAACGAACCCTTATTAATTCCTAAGCATGAACCCGAATCTCCAACGTAAAAATCTTCATCCTCTTCCTTTGACTTCCTAAACTCACCACCTCCAGCCCCTCAAGAAGAAATCCTATCATCCATTCAAGTTCCCCAGTCACTAAAAGAATCCCACATAGTCCTAAGCCCTCCAACATCCCCAAGCCCTCCTCCAGTCCAACAAACCGAACTTCCAGGTCCTTCCCAAACCAAAAGGGTCGATTGCTTCGATGAAACTCCAGAAGGCCCTGGTATTTATAGAAGAGATGATTTATTCTAGGTGGACCATTATTCAAAAGGAAAAGTTTAAACACTGCCTCAAGAAGAAAAGGACAAACTTCGACAAGAACGGCGGGGGACAATCATAAAGCTTCTTGAAGCCAAAAAGGATGAAATCGAAGAACCCCCCGTTCAGGGCCTTAAAGAATTCTTGCAGAAGTTTCCCCCGGAGCAGTTTCAGAACCCGTACCTAGAAGAAAGATTCAAAATGGTATTCAGAAAGAAGCCTGGATCCTTCAGCAGACGCCTACTTATGGAACTTACAAATGTTACCAAAGCTAAACAGACCGAATACTATCAACTGATGCTCCGGGAAAGAAGGTCAAAAGTGTCCAAATCGAAGATAAAGAAACTCATTTCTATCACCATGTGCAAAAGGGCAAAAGTATACTACCCCGCCTTTCAAGTAGAAAGAGAAGATGGCACTGCAGATGAGTTCTTCGAGAATGACCTAGACTTCATAAATGTGGACGACGTCAAATTCCTACACGAGCGATTGAAAAATCGCATTAAAGGACATATGACTCGCATGACTGCTTTGGGTGCCTTAGTTCAAAGCATGAACCGTCGCTCAATCATTACGTGCCTAAGAGACTTCTAGATGGCTATCGAGAGCGAGATGGTTAAAGTGGGCCTACGAGCACCAGAACAAGATAGCTTCCTACTAGCCCACCACCCGGCTTACAGAGTTGTACTTTCTTGAGACCCGGGTGTTATTTTTGTCAATTACAAGGGCTATAAGAGATACATGCGCTTTAAATATCTTCCCTGTTACTCCGATGGTACACTCAGATTGGTTCGAGCTGCGCTTACACAGAAAGTTCAAGACTTTGACGCTCAACCAGATCCACAACAAAGATGCTCACCAAAGGAGATACAGGATATCCTCAGCGGCATTGAATACCTGAACGAACGGCTACATTTGAGACAAGTGACCAGACGCTTCGACGTCATCCTTGGACTCCGAGAATCAACAGACCATGCAAGAGTTCCAGGACCTCCTAAATGATCGAAAAGGGGGAGATTGTTAGACATTTTATTTCGATCATAGGGAGTTGTTTTGTAATAAATATTAACTTAGTAGTTTCCTTGTATATTATTTCCTTGTAATTTATTTCTTTGTAATAGTCAAGGGACCAAAGTTGTCATTGTTCCATACTTAATTAATGGAGCCTAGAAATAGGCTCCTAGGGTTTTGTAATGCTTCACGGTTGACATATTAAAGAAAAAGAGTAGCCGCCACTTCTAACATTCCCTCTACATTCTTATTGTTCTTTCATCATTGCACAATTATTGAGTTGACATTCTTCTTGTGAGTGATAAAGAATCATTGAAGGTGCTGATATTTACGAGAATACAGATTTACATTGTTGTTTTTCTGTGAAGATGTCTTCTGATAAGAATAACCAGTATTTTTAGAAACTTTTGAATATTTTGATTTCGAAGATTCACTAGTGTAAACCTTGACCAGAAGATTTTCAATTATTTTATCTTTGCCTTTGTGTATCTTTAAAAGATACTTAAGTTTAAGATCTGAAGGTGAATCTAGATTAGGAGTTTAGTTAGATTCTTATCATTTTCTAAAAATAAATCAGAATGATCAACTTTATGTGTCAAACTATCATTAGAATTATTAACTTCTGATTCATTTGAAGAAGGAGAAACATGAAGTTGTTTAGAAAGGTGAAGTATTTGATCTTTAAATCCTTTGATGATGACCAAATATGAATTTCTGTCATTATCAAACGATTGGTAATAAGTTTTGAAAGATTGTTCTTTAATTAAGAACACATTTCTTTCATCTTCAAACACTTTAGAGTTCGCTTGGAAATCTTGTTCTTTAAGTAAGAACTCATTTCCATCCTTCTCAAGTAAATCTTTAGTTAACGAAAACTCTTTTCAAGAGCAAAAAATTATTAAGATTTGTTTGAATCGTAATATTGATCAGAAAGATTTGTCTTTATGAGTGTTTCTTCAAGATCTTTAACTTTCTTGTAAAGGGCAGATCTTTCAGGCAAAAGATATTTTAGTTGAGTTGCATTTTGAAAATTTGCTTGTTTAAAATCGTCAAGTTCTTTTGATAATTCAGATATTTTCAATTTAAGCACATATATCTCAGAATTTAAAACTTTCTGGTTTTCTTCAAAATTTAAAACTTGTTCTTTCAATCTTTTGACATCATGTAAAGAAGATGCTTTATCTGTATTTAATTGAACAAGAACATCATAATTGCTCTTACGAATCTGTTCAGATTCAGTAAGTTTTACAATTAGCTCAGACTTTGAAAAATGTACATATGCCATGTTGAATTGCTTGAAACTAAATTTCCAAGATCTTTTATGGAAAATTGAGTGATTTACTGATTGAAGCCCTGAAAGATGTAACTTTGTTGAAAATCAGCTCTGAATTAAGTTTTTGACGTTGAAATTTCAGTTTTTCTGTAGAAAAATGCCCGTAACTTTTTCTCTTGGAGTTGAATTAGGCATCGAAAATTGCCTGAACCGGATTTTCCTGTTCTAGAAATCGTAGATCTTGGTTCAAGCTTCGATTTGACGTATGGTAGGCCCTCTAACAATGTTCCGGTCAAAACTTATGACCAATTTAAGAAGTAAAGGTCAATCTCAGATGATTAAGAATAAAACTCGGATGCTTAATGATCAAATTCAGTTAATGAAGTGTAAAACTCGATTCAAGAACAATAAAACTCGAATATTGAAGAATAAAACTCGAATAAAGAAGAAACAATCTCGATTTAAACCTTATGAAACTCAATTGACACTATATCAAACTCGGATGAAAAAGAAACAAACTCGGATGTTGAAGTATGAATCTCGAATGATTAACAATAAATCTCGAATGCTTAACAATGAAACTCGAACAAGTCTTTATTAAAACTCGATCAATGCTACAATAAACTCGGATAACAAAGCATTAAAACTCGATATATCCTTGATAAAACTCAATGAATGAAGTCTAAAACTCGAATGACAAAGCACCAACCTCTAATACAACTTTATAAAACTCGAATATAACTGAATTTTCAATATAATATGAGTTTTAACAGTTGGGAATTCTCTTTGTCTTGATTTCACTATTTTCAACAAAAATGATCAAATTGACCCCAAATTGCAATCGAAGGTGCAGATTTCACACATAAACACTTATTGAAAAACAAACCTAAAATCAGATCAAAACCTAGAATTTTGGCAAAAACTTGATGAACTCGACTTTTTCCAAAAATTCAGAAAGATCCAAATTAAATCTTGTGTGTTTGGAGTCATGATTTAAGACTTATATCATCATATTCGAAATCAAAAACGTCACATTCGATCACAAATTCACTCCATATCATCCACAAACTCAAAAACCAAAAAAAAAGTTCCTAATTTTTCAGAATTTGCGATGTAACAATATTCAAAATTTTCAAATTCAGATTTTGAAATTCACTAAATTTTGGCCATAGTTGGCTCTGATACCAATTGTTAATTCACATTTCATGTAATTCATTCAATAATAAACACAATCATATGAACATTAATCATAAACACAGAATACCGAATGCTTTATTGAGTAGAGAGAATATTACATGAATGTTCTTGAGCTTTCTTGCAAAGCAATCCTTCTACTAACCACTGTGTATGTACAGTCTTTGATTCGTTCATCAACAGTGTACATACTATCCTATTTATACTCAAATACACAACTATTAAGTAATTACAAAACAAACCTGAACATTTAATAATATTAAATTCACCTCTATAAATGTTCCCAACAATTCCCAACAATATATGTGTGTGTCTATATATATATATATATATATATGTGTGTGTGTATCTATATATATATATATATATATATATATATATATATATATATATATATATATATATATATATATATATATATATATATATATATATATATATATATATATATATATATATATATATATATAGTGTAACATCCTCAAATTTAGTATAATAATTAAACTCATAATTAGACATTTCTCCAATAATTTGGTGAATTAATTATGTTAACCGATACATAGGAATTGATTTTTATAAATATTTAAAGGGGAAATGTATATTAATATCAAATTACGAAGCTATAAATGGATAAACTGGGCTTACATATATATTCGGGCTACTTTAACTCGTACTCTATTACGATGCCCTCAAAAAATTAAGGTACTAATTATAATCAATTAAAGTGCCAAACGAATTATATTTAGTTGCTTGATTATGAATTGAATTAAAATCTTAGCCAAATGCTTTACCCACTTGTACTATATGCCTCGTGCCTTGTAAATTGGCAATTTATAGAATTATGAACAAGTCCTAAAAGCTTATGGTACAAGTCAATTATGCATAGGGGAGATTTAAAATGCAAGGAATAAGAAAGATGGTATTGGATGGGAAAGTTGCAAGGTCTAGAAGGGGGTGATGTACAAAATTTAGACCAATTGAGGGGTTTTAACTCCCCCAATCGGTGCTTCTCTCCCTCATTTCACTCTCTCCTTACTTCTAAAATCTGCACACACTCACTTTGGAGAGGTCTCCCTAGGGCTACTAAATTGGCTGGAGAAATTGAAGCTTGTGGTATGACCATGTTCATAAAGCTCAAGGTATGAATCTTCTCCTCAAGGTGTGCTCTCCTTCTTCCCCTTCTCCCTAGATTAGAAACAATTATAGAAAAGGATGGTGTGTTGAAATTGGATGAGTTAAAGATCCTTGATAGTCAATAGACAAATCAACGGTATGATTTCTAGAGTTTAAAACTCCATGGGAGCATGAATTTGAAAAGAAATGAAGTTTAGTATGAATATTGAATTGAGTACGGATTTGGAACGATTTAATCATGTGTTTATGTTAAAATGAGTTGGTATATGTTTATATGTATCATATATATCATATACAGGGGTCTTGAGATGTTTTTGAATGATTAAAATTGAGTTTAGAACGGAAGAACCACGAGCACGTTGTCTAGAAAATGAGTTCTGGACCTATGAACTCGCCGAGTTTACCATCAGATGGGTCATTTTTCAAAAGATAAAAGTTGTAGCCCTATGTGTCCTCTTCGTCTGGGCTCTTGAATCACCTAAATCCGAGCTCGTATGCAAAAGTTATGGTCAAAATACGAAACTAGTGCGATTCGAGCCCTATTCACCCAAAACACTTATTTTAAACCCTATAATGATACTATAAAATGATGGGATCATTTAATAATTATATAACACTTAAAATAATGTTTAACATCGCCCAAAATTCTATAAAACTCAATAAGAGTCGTATCAGTGTCGATAAATTCAGAAACTTAAGCCGAAAATGTTTAATCGCTTCAATTAACTTCCAAACCTTATGATATACTATTATAAGCTAATGAATATTTTGAACATCATTATTTAATAGGTTTGGAGCTGAAAGAAGTGCGGTTGTCGGTTCGGGCGTTAAATGGCTTATTGGTCGTATTGTGCCTTAAAGGCTATTATAGCCTATTGTGTTGCATACATAATTACATGTTTATTTTATTTATGACATTGTGCATATTTATTTGGCATCATTCTCTCATATGATGCATTGCACTGGCTTTACCATAAAGCCCTAGTTGGCAGTTTATTATTTGATCAAGGCATATGGCCAGCGTACCTCATTTGATACCTTTCATTACATACATTAACCTTGATGCTATGCTTGAAGATCTTTCAATTTATTATTCACATGATTACATTTGATTACCCAATTGTGAGGTAGGCTCATTTATCATTGGCCTCACTGGATATCCAGATTATCATTATTATTATTAGCGCCTTACTTTGTGTTTGTGCGTATAAATTCCTACTCCACATGAGCTCGTGGGTAGGTGGCTGGACATGGAAGCCGGTTGGAGTTGCGCAGCTGGACATGGATTCACAAATGTTGGCAACGGCGGGTTAGCGGGTTATGCACCGCAACCTGTGCAAATTAATGGGCTATGCCCACACCATTTTTATTAAAAGATATTGCACTTGTCATTTTATAATCATTTTCAATACTTATACATGTTGTATGTTTTGCATTCCACATCGATCTAGTAACTCACTTAGCAAATTTTATTTGCTAACCCCTCACTTTTATATACTTCAGGTGGTGTTAGTAAAGGCAAGGTGATTGCCGGCGTTGGTCCTAGAATTTAAACGGACCGTCTCTGAAGCCTTAACTTCGGTAAAGCTATGTTTATACAACTGGGTAATAATTGGGTAGTTGTCTACCATTATGATTGACTTGTATATATGTATTTAGACATATAATGTCTTTTGGGATGATGATGATTGTAGAATATTTAGAAGTATCTTGTAAATTCATCTTACATTCCAAAATTGGTTTATAATCAAACAGGGATATTGACTCCGTGCGAAAGGGTCATGCCCGATTTTCTTTAAAAACCATATTAATATGATTAATTAAACATAACCCCATTAATCATTATATTATGTTGAATTGGGTGTTTCAATTTGGTATCAGAGCCGATGTTCATTGCATGAGTATAGTTAACGATACTCTACTATGAGCTCGGTTTCAGATGTTTGTATTGGCCGCCTAGGCAACACTATTATAACATAAGCTAAATTATGATTTGGCCTAGGACGGGTACGGGTTTAAGTTAATGAGAATGCTATTGTATAGTTAATGTGTGTACAGATACGCTTAATGTCATCCAGCTTGATGGTTGTACAATCTGAACTAACTCCCAATATGGGGATTGATTCTAATTATTAAACGAGCCGTATAGTGAAAATGCCTAATAAAGGTTCTACTACTGCCTTGTAATATTGATTCTCAAGTGAGGACCTTGAGTACCTTAAATATTAAAGGTTATAAGCACCGATAATAATGGTGGGTTTCAAAACCATATGGGATGCTATTATTAGCATTAAATCTCTAAAATTACTTGATGAAATTATATGATAATGATTGAATCCATCTATTCCATGAATATGATTGGAAAACAAGTAAATTATAATATATACCTTAAACTAATTTGGAAAATTTTTCCAAGGATGCTTTAGCCATAATAGGCTAAGTTTATAATTGGGTTGAAGTGCTAATGAATGCTATTATGTAGCAACTATCGTTTAGCAACTATCATTGTAATGCGCTACAATCATAACCCCTTGTGGGAAATAGGCGATGGGTGAAGTGTTCTCCCCGTAGCTTTTCTTAAAAATTTATAAGAAAATGGTTGGTAATAACAACTATGAATTCAATAAATGAAATAATAATATTAAACACAAGTAATTCCTTCTTGTATCCAGGGCCGCTAAGTGCCTAATAGTTAGAAGGATAATATATTCAAGTAAATGATGATTTTAAAATATGTATATCTATATATACGCATCTTTAATATAGACCAGTATGGGTTGTAAGACCTAAAGGTCAATGTGAATTCACTTTTCATGCAATTCAATCATATACAACACAATTCATATGAACAATTATCAATCAAACACAATCTATTGAATGATTAAGAGAGAAAATATTACATTGGAGGTTTCGGCTTTCTTGCAAAGCAATCCTTCTTTCTCTCTAAATCAGATCCATATGTGTGTGTGTAATCTTCGATTCATAGCAGCATGCGTAGCATACATTTCTATTTATACACAATACACAAGTATTGTGTATTTACACATATAACCCCTAATCTATTGAGAATTTACAATTATATACAATATAATTGTTTCATCTCTATTAATTATTCCCAACATTCTCCCCCTTAGAGATGAACACAATTATTAAAAGTAATATTCATTTCACCTCTACAAATATTGTCCCTAACAATCTCCCCCTTAGAGATGAAATCAATTTTCTAATAAAAGATCATTTCAGGGACTTTTTCGTGAATATTCTTCTTTTCTCTGATCTCTGAATCTTCTTCTTTTCTTTATTTGACTCTCTCTGATCTTCACATATCTTCTTCTCTGAGCTTCTCTTTTCTTGTATTTTCTAGTAAGTACACTCCCCCTTGAATCATGAATAGCTTTTTAATTCTCTCCCTTGATCAAATCATTTGATATGATGTAGCAATTGTCTTCAGTTGACTTCAATCTACTCAACTGTTGTCTCTGAACTTTAGTTTTTCTCCCCCTCATGATGATCATAAGAATTATGAAACTCATGCAAAATCTTCAGAGACATTAATTCATTGAAGTTTACAGTAGCAGAAATACAACAACAATTACAATTTCAAAATATTTCAAATTTACTTTCTCCCTCTCAAACTGATATCCTCTCCCCCTATACAAAACCAACCTAACTCACTCTTCCTCAAAAATTTCACTCCCCCTCGAATTGATACTATATCTTTTTAGAACAAAAACAAAGCTTTACAACTTTGGGGAAAATGAAACACATTCATTTTGTGAGAAAACGAGTCCAGGTCCACATAGGATTCCTGTTTACACAATAGACAAAATCTATGTGACCTACGTTCAGCGCTGGCATGATAGTAACACTGGTAGGATTTCCAACTAGTCATCGTGAAATCCTTTATCATGAAAGAATCACTCATATTTGTTCCGGCTTAGTCACTTTGGACTAGCAGTTTATAGTCACGCAGACTGTCAGACTCGATGTGTCCTAAAAGAGTATATAATCAGCTCTAGACACAATGTGCATCAAATGAAGTGGGAGACCGGAGCAAATGTCTTCCTTCTTTCAATATCAATAATATCCAAATTATATATCGATAGAAATGTGTTATATCTCCATAATTATTGAAACAGAAATCTTTTGAGAGATAACTGAGTAGTTGGTGGGGTTAAGTGCATGCGTCACTGGGTCCATGACGTCTTTTTCAATATCAAGTCGCCTAGGGCTTGATAGATTATGTGGTTTACCCAGCAGACACAGTGTAGGATAGGATTATCTTTTCTTCAAATCCTTTCTCAACTCTCATCTCTCAGCATTTTTCAACCTAGCTCCCTCCGGCTCACTTTTCAGAATTAAATTCAGTCAACTTTATACGAAAAGCATGATCTGATGCACCACCATCGCCTTTTAATATCCCTCTCATTTACATTTTACCTCTGCTCGACCCTGTCAGTATCCCGTGATAACTGACACTTCTCAACTAATAAACCTAAAGAACCCTCACCCACACAAACTATAGATGGTTTGCTCCTTGGGTAGGTCTTCCGGTTCTGGTGTGACCATAGAAGCGAAATTTATGCCTATCACTCAGATTGGTGCATAATCGGAGTCAGCAGAAAGATTTTCGGTAATCATGTGATATCGGAGATTATATTCATATAATTTAGGAGATATCAGATTGAAATAGAAAATCTGATATATGATATGAGAAGAATCAGATTTTCTTGAAAGATTTAGCACATGGGAGATAACGGGAGAATCCAGTATAAATTGGAAGTATTGTAACAAAGAGAATCTCAGAAGAAATGAGATTATGAAAATCAAAGAGATTAGATCAATCAATTAATCTCAATGATAGATTCAGAGATTCATAAAAAAAATTTCTTTTCAGCTCAAAAACTCTTTTTATGTGTGTATCAAATATTTTCGTGAAAAATCACACACCGTTTTTGAAAAATGTCATCGTCAAAGTGCGTCTGAAACTCCCCCTGGAAATAAGCACACACAGTTAGTCAACTCATAGAAATGAAATCAGGAGCAAAAAATTATAAAAATAAAACTCCCTCTTTGTCAATTTCAGCTTCGGAGTTGAATTCAGAGCAAGAATTCCAGTAAGATTTGTCTCTCAGACTCGTGTTCTAATAAAAAATGATTAGAAGCCATATGTCGCGGAAGCTCGGGTTTCAGTCTGATGTAACTGAAAGCCTTTGACTCTGGTTCATTGAAGTCCGGGTTCTAGTCTGAATTAACTAGAAACCATTTTGATTTGAAACACGGGTCTTGATCTGATGTAATCAAGAGCCTATTGAAATGAAGAACGGGTCCTTATCTGAAATGATAAGAAACCTATAACCTGCAAAATTTAAGATGTCTTTGGTATCCAAACAGATTTGGATCCAGACTTGTTAGCGCTCTTGGGTACCCATTTCAAAACAGGTTTTGGTACCCACTTGTACTTGGGTTTAGGTACCCATTGCATGTTATAACTATCAGCTTCTCTTTCAAACGCAGAAAACAAATTTTTTTGAGTATGAGAAAATTGAATATCTGAATTTCTAAAGAAACTTGAATTTGAATGATCAGACTTTTGTGAACTCTTCTTTTTGAAAAACTGTCCGGTTCTTGCCTGTTTCTGATAATACTTGGTATTTTTCTGTGAAAATGTTTTCTGATTAGAATGACCAGTATTTTCAGAAACTTTAAGAAAATTTGACTTCAAAGATTCACCGGTGTAAATCTTGACCGGAAGTTGTTCAACAATTTTATCTTTGTCGCTGTGTATCTTTAACAGATACTTTAGTTTAAGATCTGAAGAAGAATCAAACTTAGCAGAGTTAGTTAGATTCACTTCACTTTCAGAAGACAAACCAGAGTGATCAACATTGGATTTTAAACACACTGAAGAAGGGGTCTTAACCTTTGACTCAGTTGACGAAGTAAACACATGTAATTGTTTTGTAAGATGAAGTATCTGATCTTCCAAACTTTTCATAATGACTAAATTTGAATTTCTGTCATGATCAAATGATTGGTAATCAGATTTAAAAGATTGTTCTTTGATTAAGAACATTTGTCTTTCATCTTCAAACAATTCAGATTTTGATTTAAAATCTTGTTCTTTAAGTAAGAACTCATGTCTTTCCTTCTCAATCAAATCTTTAGTTAAAGACAACTCTTGTTGAAGAGCAAAAATTTATTCATTTTTGTTTAAAATACAATTCTGATCAGTTGGTTTTGTCTAACAAAGTGTATCTTCAAGATCCTGAACTTTCTTGTAAAGATCAGATCTTTCAGGCAAAAGATATTTCAGTTGAGTTGCATTCTGAAAATTTTCTTGTTTCAGCTCATCAAGTTCTTTAAGTAATTCAGATATTTTCAATTGATGAGCACAACTCTCAGAGTTTTGTTTTTCTTTTAAGCTTTGAATTTCTTCATTCAGTATTTGTACGTCACGTAACGCCAAATGTTTATCAGTATTTAACTGAATGAGAATGTCGTAATTGTTCTTACGAATTTTTTCAGATTCAGTAAGTTTGACAATCAGCTCAGACTTTGAAAATTGTTCAAACACCATTATGAATTGCAGAAAACTGAATCTTCCAAGATCTTTTATGGAAAAACTGAGTGAATTCTGATAAAAATTTTGAAAAATTATTTCAGTTAATGATTACTTGTGAAAAATCAACTCTGAAATGACTTTTTTGACGTTAAAATTTCAGCTTTTCTGCATAAAATTGCCCGTAACTTTTTTCTGGAGTGGAATTGGGCCTCGAAAATTTACCGAACCAGCTACGCCAATCCTCGAAAATGTAGATCTCTTTTCAAGCTTCGATTTGACGTATGGTAGGCCTTCTAACGATATTTCAGTCAAAAGTTATGGTCAATTTAAGCAGCAAAGGTCAAATAGTCAAAACTCGAATGATATGGGATGAAACTCGAATGTGTAAGAATCAAACTCGATTGATGAAGACTCAAACTCGAATAAAGAATCACCAAACTTGAATGAAGAAGTATAAAACTCGAATGATTGAGTATGAAACTCGAATGAACAAGAATGAAACTCGAATGAAGAAGGAATTAAACTCGATCAATTAAGCTTGAAACTCGATCAATTAAACATGAAACTCAAATGATTAAAGCTTAAAACTCGAATCATAAGGCATGAAACTAGATGAATGTATAATCAATCTCGATACACAGTGAATCAAACTCGAAATAAGCATATATCAAACTCTATCAATTAAGAAATAAACTCGATCATTTAAGGATAAAACTCGAATAAAGCATACATAAAACTCGAATGAAGCATTCATCAAACTCGAATGCCTTCTTTATAAAACTCGAATTACACTATGAATTTAGTTATGCCCGAGTTTTATCATTTTTCAACAAAAAGAAAATCAGATCCAAACTTTTTCAACAAAAATCCATGAAATGATCTCAAATTGATTTCGAAGGTTCGTTTTAATAGCAGAAACAACTTTTGTGAAATCACTTTGTCTAATTCTCGATTAAAAACCAAAAATCGACCAAAAACCTCAAGAACACACACTTTTTCAAAAAATCTGAAAATTCTCAATTAAATTCTGTGTGTTTGGAATTAAAATTTGATACTTATATCATTGAATTCGTCTTTAAAATTCGCACCTTCGATCCAAATATCAGATCATTTCATCCACAGAATCAAAATCCTCAATTGATTTACGGATTTTCAAAAAAATGAATATAACAGTATTCTAAAAAAATTTCAGATTCAAAATTCACTCAAATTCAGCCATATTTGGCTCTGATACCAATTGTGAATTCACTTTTCATGCAATTCAATCATATACAACACAATTCATATGAACAATTATCAATCAAACACAATCTATTGAATGATTAAGAGAGAAAATATTACATTGGAGGTTTCGGCTTTCTTGCAAAGCAATCCTTCTTTCTCTCTAAATCAGATCCATATGTGTGTGTGTAATCTTCGATTCATAGCAGCATGCGTAGCATACATTTCTATTTATACACAATACACAAGTATTGTGTATTTACACATATAACCCCTAATCTATTGAGAATTTACAATCATATACAATATAATTGTTTCATCTATATTAATTATTCCCAACAGTTAATGTATAGTAAAAATGTGAAAAAGAATTATAAAGAATGGTAGAATGCATACCCATAATTATGATATTAAAAGAGGAGTCCCTTGTGGGAAAAAAATTATGAAGTTATAAATTTTGTTAATTATACAAGTAATGAATTATCTCGAAATCCAAATGATCTATAAATGATACAATTATATTGAGATTGGAACTACATACGTATATGAGAATTATGAGAGGTATTACATCCTCAAATCAAATTATAATAATTTTATCTAATAGTTCAAGTTGGGACTCAAGTAGAGTTCTACAAATTCTGAGAACGTTTTTGTATAACTAAAGTATGTAACGACTTATGTAAAGATCTACTACTTATTAATAATTTAACAAATTCCAAAAGTGAATTCCAAATTTGGTATCGTACAGTTGATTATAGACTGTGAGATAAGGGGTTCATTATACCGAGTTTCCCATTTTGGGTGCTCTGGTTCTAATTGTTAAAAGAAGGACGTCACCTGTAAAAGTGCATAAGTTACCGTAAACTAAAAAGGGTAATAGAATAATAGTCCAAAATAAGTATTCTTTGCCTAATAGTGATGATCAGTTGATCGATGGCAAGATGCTTTATACCTCTCAGACATTGAGCATTGAATTGAATATTATCAACTAAAAGATCCGTGAGGAGGTGTACCAAAGACCACATTTCATACTTGATGTGGTCAATATACAATTTGGTGAAGTCGTTTAAACTCACAAATGCACTAGTTGCACCTATGGATCTAATAATCCTAATATGCTGACATATGTTGGATAACTCAGTCACTGTTTATCTATAATATCATAATTTATTCAGAAATAGAATTTGAATATAATATACATCCTTGAATAATTTTGAAAATATTTCGTAAGAGAAGTTTATGTAAAACTTCCTAAAATGCGATTTCTAGACATAAATTTCAAACCAAACTTTATAAACCTAAATGCATACATACATACATACATACATACATACATACATACATACATACATACATACATACATACATACATATATATATATATATATATATATATATATATATATATATATATATATATATATATATATATATATACCCATACATAATCCTGTTATAATCGCTATAATTAGCGTCACGTACTTCAAATAAAATCAATATGTTAAGTATTAAACCTAAACTTAAATAGGTCCAATCTTGGCCATATCATCTCCGAGTATGGAGTACCTTCATATTCCTTTATAATGGAAGTTAACTGTTTATGATAGTTGCTGTAAATGCAACTGAGATGAGACATTTTGGAGATTTGCCTAAGGATCTAATTTGCAGTTAAATATGAGTGTCTCAGTAGTTGAGTTCATCTTCTTCTAGGTAATTCTCAAAAATTGAAATCATGAAAAATCGCGTATAGGTTTTTAAGCCTAGCGGTTTCCATAATTATCTATTGAAAGAAATTTGCAATATTAAGTATACTTATCATTTGAAAATTATTAAAAGATATTGCGGTAATAAGCCACGTATTGGTGGTTAGGGATGAAACGTGATACTTTCGAAATAAAGCTGACAATTAAATAACGAAAATATTGTCGTTAATAATAAGTTAAACCTATTCATATAAAGGAAACAAGTAGTTGATTACATTGGAATTTAAAAAGTACTATATACTTGACTATATATTGAACCATAATGATAAAGGTTCAATGAGAAAGAAACATATATGAAGTGTGACTCACTATGAAGGTCACTACAGTGTAATCCAGAACAAAAGTACCACATCTGATTGTTTCCGAAATGAAGGGATATTATAATCAGCATGAAAATAAATCCTTAATATGAATAGTATTCCTGCGATGAACTGAACATTGCTATGAAAATGAAATTTCATGCATAAGGGGTAAGCCTATATATCGTTATCGAAATGGTAATAGTGACTATGTCACTAATATGCTATTAATGGGTTATTTAACCCGATACTTACATAGTAATGCTTCTATCTATATGTCTGGGTTGGGTGATCCGACGGTACTAACCAGACATAGCCTACTTATGATGGCACATAACATACATACTAAAATTTATTAAAGCCTCTTGAAAATTCTGGATTTATTCCGTGGGCGGAATCCTTTTCAATGGGGGAGGAGTTGTAACATCCTCAAATTTAGTATAATAATTAAACTCATGATTAGATATTTCTCCAATAATTTGGTGAATTAATTATGTTAACTGATACATAGGAATTGATTTTTATAAATATTTAAAGAGAAAATGTATATTAATATCAAATTACGAAGCTATAAATGGATAAACTGGGCTTACATATATATATTCGAGCTAGTTTAACTCGTACTCTATTACGATGCCCTCAAAAAATTAAGGTACTAATTATAATCAATTAAAGTGCCAAACGAATTATATTTAGTTGCTTAATTATGAAATGAATTAAAATCTTAGCCACATGCTTTACCCACTTGTACTATATGCCTCGTGCCTTGTAAATTGGCAATTTATAGGTTTATGTACAAGTCCCTAAAGCTTATGGTACAAGTCAATTATGCATAGGGGAGATTGAAAATGCAAGGAATAAGAAAGATGGTATTGGATGGGAAGCTTGCAAGGTCTAGAAGGGGGTGATGTACAAAATTTAGACCAATTGAGGGTTTTTAACTCCCCCAATCGGTGCTTCTTTCCCTCATTTCACTCTCTCCTTACTTCTAAAATATGCACACACTCACTTTGGAGAGGTTTCCCTAGGGCTACTAAATTGGCTGGAGAAATTGAAGCTTGTGGTATGACCATGTTCATAAAGCTCAAGGTATAAATCTTCTCATCAAGGTGTGCTCTCCTTCTTCCCCTTCTCCCTAGATTAGAAACAATTATAGAAAAGGATGGTGTGTTGAAAGTTGATGAGTTAAAGATCCTTGATAGTCAATAGACAAATCAATGGTATGATTCCTAGAGTTTTAAACTCCATGGGAGCATGAATTTGAAAAGAAATGAAGTTTAGTATGAATATTGAATTGAGTAGGGATTTGGAATGATTTAATCATGTGTTTATGTTAAAATGAGTTGGTATATGTTTATATGTATCATATATATATATCATATGGAGGGGGTCTTGAGATGTTTTTGAATGATTAAAATTGAGTTTAGAACGGAAGAACCACGTGTAGGACGTCAAGAAAATGAGTTCTGGACCTATGAACTCGCTGAGTTTACCATCAGATGGGCCATTTTTCAAAATATAAAAGTTGTAGCCATATGTGTCCTCTTCGTCTGGGCTCTTGAATCACCTAAATCCGAGCTCGTATGCAAAAGTTATGGTCAAAATACGAAACTAGTGCGATTCGAGCCCTATTCACCCAAAACACTTATTTTAAACCATATAATGATACTATAAAATGATGGGATCATTTAATAATTATATAACACTTAAATTAACGTTTAACATCGCCCAAAATTCTATAAAAATCAATAAGAGTCGTATCAGTGTCGATAAATTCGGAAACTTAAACCGAAAACATTTAAACACTTCAATTAACTTCCAAACCTTATGATATACTATTATAAGCTAATGAATATTTTGAACATCATTATTTAATAGGTTCGGAGCTGGAAGAAGTGCAGTTGTCGGTTCGGGCGTTAAATGGCTTATTGGTCGTATTGTGCCTTAAGGGCTATTATAGTCTATTGTACTGTGAGTTCTAGCATTGATGTGTGTGTTGCATACATAATTACATGTTTATTTTATTTATGACATTGTGCATATTTATTTGGCATCATTCTATCATATGATGCATTGCACTGGCTTTACCATACTGCCCTAGTTGGCAGTTTATTATTTGATCATGGCCTATGGACAGCATACCTCATTTGATACCTTTCATTACATACATTAACCTTCATGCTATGCTTGAAGATCTTTCATTTCATGATTCACATGATTACATTTGATTACCCAATTGTGATCTAGGCTCATTTATCATTGGCCTCACTGGATATCCAGATTATCATTATTATTATTATTAGCACCTTACTTTGTGTTTGTGCGTATAAATTCCTACTCCACATGAGCTCGTGGGTAGGTGGCCGGACATGGAAGCCGGTTGGAGTTGCACAGCTGGACATGGATTCACAGCTGTTGGCAACGGCGGGTTAGCGGGTCATGCACCGCAACCTATGCAAATTAATGGGCTATGCCCACACCATTTTTATTAAAAGATATTGCACTTGTCATTTTATAATCATTTTCAATACTTATACATGTTGTATGTTTTGCATTCCACATCGATCTAGTAACTCACTTAGCAAATTTTATTTGCTAACCCCTCACTTTTATATACTTCAGGTGGTGTTAGTAAAGGCAAGGTGATTGTCGGCGTTGGTCCTAGAATTTAAACGAACCGTCTCTGAAGCCTTAACTTTGGTAAAGCTACGTTTATACCACTGGGTAATAATTGGGTAGTTGTCTACCATTATGATTGACTTGTATATATATATTTAGACATATAATGTCTTTTGGGATGATGATGATTGTAGAATATATAAAAGTATCTTGTAAATTCATCTTACATTCCAAAATTGGTTTATAATCAAACAGGGATATTGACTCCGTGCGAAAGGGTCATGCCCGATTTTCTTTAAAACCCATATTAATTAAACATAACCCCATTAATCATTATATTATGTTGATATATATATATATATATATATATATATATATATATATATATATATATATATATATAGAGAGAGAGAGAGAGAGAGACCAAAGATCAATTGTTAACAGGTTAGAAGATGTGAACAATGTGAACCACTGACAAATCGGCATTTATCAAATCATGTATTAATTAATTATTAATTGCAGTTAAGGGCATTAGTGTCATTAGCAATTATATTCAAATATCTGATTTGTAGGCATATAAGACTGAATACACGATGAAACACTATAGACCAACTTTTTGCATTTCTCACACAACTTCAATGTTCTGCGTACGGTTTGTTCGTTTTACTGTAATTGACGATATGCTTCTCTTCGATCTTTGATGTTTTCTGCAATACCAATTTAAGATAGTTTCTATAATTCCATTATGTGGCTGTATAATCTTCTTTGACTACGTTATCAAATACGTCTTCTTTTCAACCAGGGAATTTCAAGTAGTACCCTATACTTTGAATGTTGTGGAAAACTCACATATGGCCGTCACTACATTTGTTTATGTTAATATCTGTATACGTTGTTGTATATGTTGTCATATAATATTACGTGACTCCATCATGAAATATATGTTATGGTGAATCATTAGGTAAACATGGTTAGACTTGAACACGTGCTGTATTTGGTATATAATTGTCGCTAACAAAAATAATTGATTATGGTTGCTAGATTATATGCCTTTTTGATTTTGTACACTATCATTTATACATATAGTTCACAGTATCAATGTTAGCAACATTGGTATTAATTTTATACTGTGTTCAATGATACACTGAAGTATTCATGCATTTTCATATGCAACTGAGTATGATAATGAAGGGGTTTTATCTATTTATACAGACATAGTTTAACAATATCTACTATGCAACAAATGAATTATACACGTTCAAAAAATAATAGCAATCTCATTTTGGATTTGGCACACACATTTATGTTATACATATTGTTCACACATTCATGTTATATATAGATAATTAAGTGTGAGATTATGTTTCAGCGAATCATTGATATATCTTCACATGCAAATTATTACAATGATGTAAGGGATGGATACCGCTTCATTGTATCACATTATCCCATCTGAAGTCACTATTTTGATACAGATGGATTAATTAAATATGGTTAGCCATAAAAATTGCTGCAATTTGTGCAACACTGGATGCTAACAGGAATAATTTAGTTTGGTAGCTAGAGTATATGTCTTTTTGATTTTGTAGAATGTCAATTTATACATATAGTATACAGTAGGACTGTTAAATTATCTACATCGTATTTGGCAGCCCTTGCATCTGTTTTTGTTAATTTGTGTATACGCATATATATCAATGATTCATTGAAGCATCATATCATAAATAAAACACTATATATACCCTGAATGTGTGAACAGTATGTATAACCTAAATGTGTGTGCCAAATCCAAAAAAGACACTGCTAGTATTTGCTAAACATATATTCTTCATTGGTTGCAGTGTAGATATTTTTAACTGATAGAATTCACAAGTATTTATTTTAACAATTTTTACTTGGGTTATATATGATGATTGATGTTGTGAGTTTTATATGTGTAAAATGTTGTTATGAAGTTGCTATTTTATGTATAGGTGCAGATTTATATTTGAATACATCATCACATATGGCAGCACCTGAGTTTGATTTTGGTAATTAGTGTATATTTTCCATTTGAGCAGTTATTTGTTGCTTATGGATTGTTGATTAATTTCTTTTTTAAGTTCTAGGATAATTAACTAAACTTTAACTAATGACACAGATGCAAAAATATTGATGAATATGTGTCTTCTACTGATGTTGAATCAAGTAGTTTTGATGAATTCTCTAATTCTTTAAGTGAGGATATTTATGCAGACATAAAAGAAAAAGCTTTGTGATGTGCATAAAGTGTTTATGTATTTTCCATAATCTATGGACATTAAGTACATAACTTTGTAACACGGAAGGAGATTCTTGATGATGATTCTGATGACAATAAAAAATATAAAGGTGGACAATATTGATTTGATTCAGATGCTTCGGAAGCATATTTTAGTAATGATTTTGAATTGGGTGAGAAATATTCGCTTTACATAATATATTAGTGCCTATAACATTTTATATTCTCATTTTATCATGGTTTAACTTTTTATTCATCATATGCTTTTATATCCTTTTTTTGAAAGATTATAACGATGATGAGCTTCAATAACCTCATTCTGGTAATGAAGATGTTCCACTAGGTGCGGTGCGTTCACCATCTATGTTTACACATTTTCATATTGATAGATTGTTTTTTAAACATGTAATATTTCATTTTTACATACAGATACATCTTCGATTTGTTTTCGAAGTGACGTCAACCACTGGTACGAAACTTTGGATACCGATGTTCCGCTAGGTGCGGTGCGTTCACCATCTATGTTTACACATTTTCATATTGATAGATTGTTTATGTTAAACATGTAATATTGCATTTTTACATACATATACATATTCGATTTGTTTTCGAAGTGACGTCAACCACTCATACGAAACTTTGGATACCAGAATCCCCCCATAAACCAGTAATAGGCAATATATATCAAAGTTTTTCTGAAGCTGTCAAAGCATACAAGAAGTATTCTATGGAATCTGGTTTTGAAGTTTTTGTTTATACATCAAGAGTTGTTAAGGATATGATTGTGCACAAGTACTGCAAACAGGGTAAGAATCCAAAAGTTGTAGATAGTGATTTGAATTCTCAATCAACCAATTTAAGAAATCCACGTAAATGAATTAGTGGAAGGACGAACTGACCTGCTTTTGTTCCTTTTCTTATACTATTGATATGTTTGAGGATAAGCACAACTATATGATGGTTCAGCCTAAAAACATGCAGTTTTTAAAGTCCTCTCGTCGGACGAAATTTACGCATCATTCAATGGTTCATGATCTTTCCAATTATATCCTGGGACCTACCAAAGTGCATCACATTTCTTCTCGTATGGTTGGAGGTTCTTCTAAAGTTGGTGCATCTATTGTTGACTTCAAACTTAAAAAAAAAAAGATTTTTTGAAGTACATTGATGATGTTGATGCCTTAGTACAAGGTTGCCCTACAAAAAAAAGTGTGTTTCATATTTTTCTTTTGATTATTGGCGTTCTAGAAATGGGACTTTATGGGACATTGTAATCTGTATTTTGTATTTTAGGCAGATGACATAGCTAAACGAAATTACAATGTATTCAGTGATATTATGTCATTTGATGACACGTTTAGAACCAATATTATAGTTATCATTTTATCATCCTTTAATTGTTGTATTTGAAAAGTTGATGTAACAATTTATACCACTTTTATTGTTTGCTAGATATAATATGGTGTTTGTTCCTTTCACTGGTATAATGTGTCGCGTTTGGTGCTGGTTTACTATAAACTCAATCACAACATTCATATTCTTGGTTTTTAAAGGCTTTTTTGGATGCTTTTGTTAAGGAACCCCATGTTGTTGTGACTGATCACAATCCATCTATGAAGTTAGCAATAAAAGATGTGTTCCCTAATGCTCGTCATCAGCTTTGCATGTGGCATATCATGGACAAATTATACAAGATTCAAAGATCGTGGATCTCAATGTTTATTCATAATACATATACGTCAGGGTTGATGTGTACCACATCAAGATCAAAAAGTGAAAACCGCTTCTTCCAACAACTAATGAACCATAACCCTAACCACTTTGAGACTGCTATAGAATTCCAAAGATCCAAACAATGCCTTAATGATCTACATTCGTCCAACAAACATATTGGTTTGCAAACAAAGGTATCATTTGAGTAGCAAGCTTCTAATATGTACACGCTAACAATGTTCTCTAGAGGTAAAAATGAAATCGAAGCATCTGTTAATAATTGACTTAGTGTTACTTCATCAACAATTGATGCTGTTACCACTTATGTTGTTAGAGATATCACACAGACCTCTACCATGTCTTACGAAAATTGGGTGACACTTTATACTCATAATGCTTTCAATATTTGTCTTTTATATTTCACATTATATTTATTAGCTTTTAGATCATATTTATGTACATAAAAAATATGTAGCATGTATTATAAACTATTCATATTCGTTGATACTTTTTAGGTGACCATTACGGAACATAATGGCACTGTAAGAGCAATCGGTATACCCGTGCCGCTGCACGCTTACCAGGTGGGACTTTCCCGGGCGGGAACAGCGGCCCGGGAGTCAGGGGCCACCCAACGACTTTCCCTCATCGTCCTCCCACCCCTCCAACGGCTCCCTCTTCGACCTTTTTTAGTTTTTTTATATTCAAACGGTCAAATGACCGTTTTATATAATATTATATATATACATATATATATACACACATACACACACACACAAATATACATATATATATATATATATATATATATATATATATATATATTTTTTTTTTTTTTTTCTTTTGAAAAATACAATCATTTCACACCAAACCAATTTTCATTAAACCATCTCATCTTTGTATCATCTTTCAATTCTCCAAACCATCTCAATAATTCACACCAAGACAAACCATATTTTACATCAATTATATAATGGATCCATACACGTCTTCATCGTTATCATCATCATTGGATGCATACAGGTTTTCATCATCATCAGTATCGGATGAAGACAATAGCGCGCGTACTCAACAAGCTTTTGCAGCGTTTCTGACTGTCCTACAAAATCAACCTAGACAAAGAAACAAAATTCAAAGAGATCGTGAAGTTGGAAATCAACATCTTATACATGATTATCTTTCACAAAATCCCGTACATGGACCTCATATTTTTAAAAGAAGGTTCCGAATGCGAAACGAACTATTCTTACGAATAGTTAACGATATGGAGCAAAATTATGTATTTTTTACCTTGCGATGGGATGCTAGAAGTAGAAGAGGATTTATCGCATTACAAAAGTTCACATCCTCTATTCGGAAACTAGCATATGGCATGGTTCCAGATTTTATACGATGAATATTTATATATGTCGAAAAGGACTTCGCGTGAAAGTTTGCAGGAATTTTGTCGGGGGATTATTCAGCTCTATGGACGAGAGTATTTACGTAGAACAACTGCAATGGATGTTCATATCTTACACCCGTATCATGAATCAAGACATGGATTTCATGGAATGCTCAGTCAACACACACATTGGGCATGGAGAAATTGTCCAACCGCATGGCAAGGTTAATGTATGTGAGGCGATCATGATCATCCAACGATTATGTTAGAAGCAATTGCATCCCAAGATTTATGGTTTTGGCACACATTCTTGGTGTCTCCGGCTCCAACAATGATATCAACATCTTTCATCAATCATCATTATTCAAAGATATTTGTAATGGGATCGCACCGGAAGTTCTGTTTATAGTTAACGAAACAAAATACATAAATGGACAATCTCTCGCCAATGGGATATACCCCGAGTGGGAAACTTTTGTGAAAGCTTTTTCGTGTCTAAACGTTGATAAACGATTAAGATTCAAGGTAGGACAAGAGTCGGCAAGAAAAGACATTGAACGATCTTTTGGTGTCCTCAAAGCTCGTTTCGCTATAATAAACAATCCCGCACGACAATGGAGCCCACAAAAAATTAGATGCGTAATGTATGCTTGTGTCATATTACACAATATGATCCTACAAGACAAACGGCATGCAATATGTACATTTCACGAAGAGGAACTTTCATCTCAACAACATTCTGCTTCCAATGAACGATATCGACAGATGTTATTAGAGATTCGTGATCCGGAATCACCCATCAACCTTCGATCAGATCTTGTGGAACATATTGCAACTAGGGGTGTTCATGGATGATTAACCAAAACCGAAAGTGCATTTCGGATGGTTAACCTGAGATATCGGTTCGATGTTTTCATGAACCTAAACCTTAACCGAAAAAACCGGTTAACCGATCGGGTGTTTCGGTTAACCAATTAACCATTTTTTATTTAACAAATCAATTTTTTTAAAAACCCCAATATTTAGTTTCTAAAAACTTCAAAAGTCCAAGATAATAAATGCGATGAATAAGATTACAAAATATCTATAAAAGATCTTTAAACGATTGGATAATTTCTTTCATAATCTAATAGAAACAAAAAAATTTCATATAATATTTCCTAAATTAGTCGTTCTAAACTTCTAATGTTGTTTTTTTGTTGTTTTGGATTTAAAAATTAATGTGGACTAATAGATGAGCTAAAATATTATATTATTGTTAAGATAAATGCTAATATTTATAGGTCTAAACATTTAATTACATAAAATTAATTTTTTTCGGGTTTTCGGTTAACCGTCCGTCACCAAAATCGTGAACCTAAACCGAAACCGAAGATTTTTTCCGGTTCGGTTAACCAAACCAAAAATAATAGAAAATTCGGTTCGGTTAACCTTAAAATTGGTACGGTTTTTCGTATCGGTTTTCAGTTTCGGAATATTTTGAACACCTCTAATTGCAACTATCCATATACCCAATTTAGACGGCTAGTTCGTAATTTATATTTCTAGTTTCGTAACTTCTTTTTATAAATTATTGTAATTTTTAATTTTTAGTTTCGTAACTTTTACTTTTAATATCTTGTAACATCAAACATCATCCTTTTTAATGACATAAGATAAACTCCAGGATCAACATGCAACCCCAATATTAAAATATAATTAAAGTTTCAAACATAGAACGAGTTGTATTTACATCATCACTAAAGCATATAAAGTTTATAGTCTACGAAGTCATGATCTAGCTATTACAACATCATTGTTTTATTTCAACATCACCAATAAACAATCTCAAAGCTACATTATCCTCAAATTTACCAAGTAGCTTCTAAGGATCACAGGGAAACTGGATGATAGCCTAAGTAGAAGGACCATCAATGTCTTAGCTTTGCCTGAAAACATTTAAATTCAATTGTAAGCTATAAGCTTAGTGAGATAACATATTACACATTCAACAATTAGTTCTTTACAAACCAATTGTGAATATGGACAATGTTTGCCCCTTCGTGCGTAAGGCACGGATGACAAGTTTTCATCATCGATCGGGGATGAACAATCTGGCTGGAATGAGTATATGGGATGATCAACCCCTCGATAGTGGCCTACTGTCAACCCTAGCCTAGATCACACCAGATTATGAGATTATCATCATGCCGGAGCATGTACTAAATGATGCACTTTCAAATGAACGCATGCTTCATGTTTATAACATGTCAAGTACAAGGGTGCATTAATAACAATAAATCATATAAGAGTGATAACTAATATGTTATGAGCAACAAGAACATGCCGATAAATATGAATGGAAAGATAATAAATGCTTAAATAGTAATCTATCACTCACAGTGGTTTAATTAGCAAGGATGCCATGGAAGAACACCATAGGGTCTTACACAATACTGGTAGGCTTTTAGACTTGTCACCACAGAATATTACCGCAATTATAAATCAATGTGTGTTAATCAACACCACGAAGATCCTGTTATGTCAATGTATGGAAATCAATATCAATATTGGTTCATTTCTTAATAGAACTTAACTTTAAATTTCTTAGAGTGACCCGAAGCTGGGACCTCATCCGAAATTCGAATACACCCGAAGTTCGGATGGCCCATAGTCCACCCTTAGTTTATTAGCTTTATTATTATTTTTCTTGACAAATCACCCGAAGATCGGGTGCCCGTATGAACCGAGGTTCATATGGAACTGATGTTCGGATGACCTTAGACCCGAAATTCGTTTCATGACTTAGCAAGTTTCTCATCAAAATATCAACCGAAATTCTTTAGATCCGAACTTCGGATGTAACCGAAGTTCATGTGGCTT
>JAANYP010004457.1:0-112500 GCA_020465985.1 Centrapalus pauciflorus
GAGTTGAGGTTTTCCTCATTTAATGCTTCGGCTTGAGCAACAAGAATTTCCTCAATCAGAGTAGATGAAAACGAAGTATGAGTCAGACTATAGAGACATTTAGCGGAATAAGATTTTCGACTCAATGCATCGGCCACCACATTTGCCTTGCCGGGGTGATACAGAATTTCACAGTCATAGTCTTTAATGAGTTCCATGGAGCGTCGCTGGCGCATGTTGAGCTCCTTCTGACTGAAAATATACTTAAGGCTCTTGTGATCCGTATATAGCTGACATTTGGTGCCGTAGAGATAATGACGCCACGTTTTCAACGTGAAAGTCACAGCAGCAAGTTCAAGGTCATGAGTCGGCTGACTCTTTTCATGATCCTTGAGTTGGCGAGAAGCATATGCTATGACTCTGCCTCTTTGCATCAGAACACACCCAAGCCCTTGATATGAAGCATCGCTGAAGACCACAAAGTCTTCATTGCCTTCGGGTAAGGCCAGAATAGGTGCTTCGGTGAGTTTCTGTTTTAAAGTCCGGAACGCGTTCTCTTGAGCTTCTTCCCAAATAAAGGGAACATTCTTGCGAGTAAGAGATGTAAGAGGCATGGCTAGTTTTGAGAAGTCCTTAATGAATCGACGGTAGTAACCCGCCAATCCCAAGAAACTTCGGATTTCAGTGGCTGATTTGGGAGCTTCCCAGTTCTGTATGGCTTCAATTTTAGAAGGATCTACAGCGATTCCTTCACCGGATATCACGTGTCCAAGAAATTGTATCTGATAAGATACAAGATTTACAGGTTAACGCTAAGCATGAAAATTACAGAAAAGATAAACTTAAAGTGAATAAATCGAGATCGTGAGCACCTGTCGCAACCAAAATTCGCATTTAGAGAACTTGGCGTAAAGTCGCTCTTTGCGCAGCAACTCTAGCAGCTCTCTAAGATGCACAGCATGCTCAGCTTCGGTTTTCGAGTAGATGAGAATATCGTCTATAAAGACGATAACAGACTTATCGAGCATTGGTCTACAAACGCGGTTCATCAGATCCATGAACGCCGCAGGAGCGTTTGTAAGGCCAAAGGGCATAACAAGAAACTCGTAATGCCCATATCTGGTACGGAAAGCCGTTTTAGGGACGTCTTCTTCATGAACTTTGAGCTGATGATACCCAGATCTAAGATCGATCTTTGAGAAGTAACTGGCTCCCTGAAGTTGGTCGAAAAGATCGTCTATTCTGGGCAACGGATATTTGTTCTTTATTGTTACCTTGTTCAACTCCCTATAATCGATACACATCCGGAGAGTCCCATCTTTCTTCTTAACGAAACAACAGGAGCTCCCCAGGGAGATGAACTTGGTCGTATAAGTCCCTTATCTAGCAATTCTTGCAATTGCTTCATCATTTCTTGCATCTCAGCAGGTGCAAGTCTATACGCGGCTCGAGCAATCAGTGTCGCGCCTGGCACTAAATCAATTCTGAACTCCACCTGACGGTCTGGTGGAAGTCCAGAGATGTCCTCAGGAAAGACATCGGGAAACTCTGAGGCTATCGGTACCTCGACTAAAGTTTTCTTTTCAGATTTATCATCTATTGCATATGCTAAGTAAGACACGCAACCCTTAGCTATAGGCTTCCTAGCTTTCACTACCGAGATCAAGCATAAATCACCTTTCATTCTGTCACCATAGATGCAGATACTGCGGCCATCCAGAGTAGTGAGCTTGATTAACTTCCTTTTACAGATAATGTTGGCGTCATGGTGAACTAGCCAATCCATACCCACGGTAACGTCGAACTCGTGAAAATCGATCGGAATTAGATCAAGTTGAAATGTGCAGTTGTCGAGCAGAATGATGCAATCACGGTAAATTTTATCGGTAGACACACTTACATTACTAGCCGTTTCGATATCAAATATAACAGGTAGAGTGGTCGGTGCAATTCCAAGTTTAGATGCAAATGAATTTGATATAAAAGAACGGTTGGCTCCTGAATCAAAAATAACTCTAGCAGGAATAGAGTTAACAAGAAACATACCAGATACCACATCTGGTATTTCCTTCGCTTGCTGGGCCGTTATTTGGATTGCGCGATTTTGATTTCTTGCTGGTTCATTACGGCGGCTAGAACCTCCACGTGATGTGCTATGTCGGGCCGGTTGGTTTTGTCTTTGTTGTTGTTGTTGATGTTGTTGTTGCTGCTGGGGTCGGTACTGTTGTTGTTGCAGACGTGGATGATGCTCGGCACTTGGATAAATTAAACTGAACGGATGCGTGCATGCCCGCTCAGTATGCCCAGGGCGTAAACAGTTGTTGCAAACTTTAACTTTATTAGGACATTCTTCACTGCTATGCCCTATGTCATTGCACACGTAACATCTCACATCATTGGGGTTACAACGCCCAATGTGTGACTTATGGCAGCGGCGACACTGCCTCGGCTCAGAATGTACTGTATAGGAACGAGCTTGCTGCGCCGGAGGTGAGCTGAACTGTCGGTACTGAGACTGTTGTGGCTGAGAATATCTGGATGAAGATCCAGAATAGCTTCCAGTGCGTGATTTCTTGGGCGGTGATGGACATGTCGGGTTAACAGATGAAGCAGGAACTCCTCCAGCTCGAATAAAGTCCTGCTCGAGAATTCGAGCAGCTTCAACACAATTAGCATAGTTGGTATATCTCTGGTGCTTCAAAAACTTCTGGTACTCGGGATGCAGACCCATTAGAAAACGGTCGATCTTTCGCTCTTCAGTAGCGACTTGATAGTCAGACAGTAAGCTTAGTCGGGTAAATTCAATCTCATACTCAGTCACCGATTTGGTTCACTGAGTAAGAGACATCAGTTTTTCTTCCAAACGCTTCTTTTCATCAGCTGGGCAATACTGACGAAATAAAATGACCTTAAATTCATCCCAAGATAGGGACTTAATCCAGTTAGCTCCGTGCATGTTCTCCTGAGACCTCCACCACATAACAGCGCCACCCTCGAACAATGTAGTAGCAAAGGTGACCTTGGATTCTTCAGCACAGTCGCTGATGAGAAATATTCGCTCAATGCCAGTAATCCACTCGAGCGCTTCAATCGAGTTTGCAGCTCCTTTGAAAGGTTGAGCTCCACAAGCTTTGAAGTAACGGAAGTTGCATCCCTTAGGAGGGACTACAGGGGCTTCCTCCTCGTCAGTGTCGTCGTTACGACGTGCAGTATCATCATGCTGTTGTTTCCTACGTTCTTCTCTGCGCCTAGTTTCGGCTTCGTCACGAGCACGAAACTGGTCCTGCAGAAACTTAGCTTGACGCTCGTTGTTCTCATTAAGCATAGTTTGCATAATTTGCATGATCTGTTCAAGAGTGAGTCCACCTCCAGCTCCTTCACCAGATCCAGACATGTTCTGAAATTATATAAATAATACCTGCGTAAGAATAGGCATAATTCCTATTTTACCCCATTTCCCAATTCCTAAAGCAAAGTCAAAGCCTATCTCAGGTCGAGTTAAAGCCTAGACATTCGAAGCTAATATCTTTGCTTAAAAGTTTGAGTCCAAGTGCTATTGTTAACACTTGAATCCCTCAAACTAATTCTCTGATACCATCCTGTCACATCCTAGCTTTAATCACGCTTGCTTATCTCAGGAATAATAACAATAGCCATAAACAAAATAAAAAGTCTAAATCTTGCATAAATCTAAATAAATATTACAATATGTCATGCACTACACGTGCTACAAGGTTACAGTACTAAATTGCTATTACATCACAATATAATTAAAAGCAGCAACCCAGATCCCAAGGCACCATAAAGCTATACCACAAGCTGAAAGTGAGCTAAGTCCTCTGGGTTGATCAGAAAATAGGACCTAAGCAGAAGGTCCAGCTTGCTCTTTACCTTTTCCTGTAAAAAATTGTGAGTAGCAACTGTAAGCTAATTGCTTAGTGAGTAAACAGATATTCATGAATGCATGTAAAATATGCGGCGAAAGTGCCTATAAAGGCATGTTATGCTGGCTTGCTTGCTTGCTTGCTTAATACCCACAAAGAATGCTTGCACAATTGAGACATTTCCCGCAGAAAGGAGATGCCACCACTAGGGGTTACCGCTTCCAATGATCAGTCGGTGATACGGGGCTAGCTACCCGCATAATGCTTGGTATAGTGGTGAGCATCAGAATTGCTTGCTTGCTATGTATAATGCTTATGAAAATGCACAAAGAAACGCTCAAACAAAGCTTGCTGTATAGCATGCAGAATAATAAACAGATAGCAGATAAATATGCACATCAATAGATCAGATGTAAGATCCGGCTAAGCTGGGCATCGCCTGTACCATAGTGTTCGCCTTCACTCACAAAAGTCTATTGAATTCCAAAGAAGTCATAAAGAAGCAATTTATGTCTCAATTTCATATAAAACATGTAAACAAGAATAACTGTTACTCACAGTACTGAAAATGCTTGCACTGGCTTTTCTATGCTTTAAATTGCTCTGAAATGCTTGCACTTGTTTATCTAGGCTTTGACGCTTTTAAATAGACTTTAATACATTCCGGAACTGGCTTTAACTCATAACTCAACTATATGCTTTAATTTAATAACGAGCTTGCAATGATGTGTCTGTAATCAATATTACAGATTACATAATAAATCAATTAACTTGCTTAAAAATTTAAAGTACCTTGATTTGTAATTTCTTGCGAAATGTTTTGTAGATTTTAACTATAATTAAGTTTGACCAATGGTCACTTAATTAAATTTAAGAATATATATATATATATATATATATATATATATATATATATATATATATATATATATATATATATATATATATATATATATATATATATATATATAGACACACACATACATATGTATTAATTGCTTAAGTCTCTGTTGTGCATGGCACACATACATATATACACAATTATAATTCACATTCTGGTTTGTGCATGAAACTATTACACACACTACTCACATACAAATTGTTAGTTGCTCATGAAACTATTAATTGCTCATTACCGAGAGGGACAAAAGAATGGGGTTTCGGTACCCATCAAATGGTTTCGGTAGTTTGCAAGAGTTTCGGTATTATTACCGAAACCTTTTATGGTTTCTAAAGGTTTCGGTATTGAGTGGGTCTCGGTAGCCTTCAAGGGTCTCGGTATTTATCATGTTTCGGTATATCATAGGAGGTTTCGGTACATAGGGGTTTCGGTATAAAGCTCATACCGAAACCTTAATGGTGTCGGTAGTGTGGTTTCGGTAGTGTGCTTCAAGTGGGTCTCGGTACATATATATAATTTAGGTAAGTTTCTTCAATTAAACGGTTTCAGTATATACATATATAGTTTCGATGGTCTCCTTCCCCGGTCTCAGTATTACCGAAACCCTTGAGGGTTTCGGTATCTCTTTTTCATGCAAACACACTCCCGACACACACACTACACTTATAATTTTCTTGTCTTTGTTTAACTTCCAATACAAAATTTACAAATATTTAAAGGAATTTGAATGCTCTAAATAAAGAATAATAACATATGTGTACATCAATTTGATTCTTTGCTAACATTTTGGTTCGGTTTTGGCCACCAAGGCCGTAGCCCACGAACACAAACATCAAAGTTTTATGAGTTTGAAATTACCTCAAGATACTTGTATATTGTTGCTTGATACTCGATTATAGCTTGATTTCTTGGATTTCTTTGCAAGATTTGTGAAGAATCGCGATGAAGAAGATGATGAAGTTGTGACTTTTGAAGGAGAGAATGCAGAGAATTTAATTCTAGGTGTTAATTAAAATGAGCATATGCCTCTTTTAGGGGTATTTATATTTTCTCAAATTTCTCAAGTTTGTTAAATACACAATTTAACCCTTAAACTTGTTTTTATTTCATTTCTATAAACTTGCTCAACTAAATGATTTGTAATATATATTTAACTTAGTTAAATAATTTTTCATTACTTAATTGCATTATTTAGCAATTAACTTCATTTAAATTCTCAAATCTATACTATATATAATAAGAAAAGCATTTGGAGTTTCTAGATCATTGGATGAAAAGAAATCAATAGTCCAAATTAATGACAACTCATAATTATTTATGAAATGTCTCTTATACCCTTAATTAAAATCAATAACTATACCTATGCCATTTTTTTAATTCAGTTTCCAAATTTACTACCTTAACTTAATTACATTAAATTTTGATTTTAAATTTTTCATTAATGAATTAATATTAAATTAATATTTTCCTAAAATAAATATGTGTCATTATTATCTTTAATGATCATAGTTAAGTTCAAATGTAAAAATTTGGATTTAAATGTAAAAGTGTAGTAAATAAAGTTAAATTTTTTTTTTAATTATTTTGCTAACAAGATTTAAAATTTAATTGATAAAACTTCCATTGTGAAAATGATAAATTTTGATTGTTGATTTTCAGATATTCCATTTTTATATTTTTATCATTTTCAAAATATATACACATTCACATAATTAAAGTTTTTTGTTTCTTACATTGATATTTCATATTTGAAGTTAATAAAAATTAAAAGAAACATTTCTTTGCAAACACATATTATCTGTTTTTAATAATACAATATAATAATATTTTTTTATTTAATATAAAACATATTATTTTTTTATTTTAATTATGTATAAATTTTATAATAATTTATTAAAATATAAAAAAATATGTATTTTCTAAATCAACCCATGTAATACATGGGTTGATTAACCTATATATTATAATAAAACAAAACAATTCATGTCATATGTCACTTCTACAATACAATAAAATTTTATTTTTCCACATCTTTTTCCAAATTTAACATCTTAACTTAATTGTATTAAATTTTGACTTTATCTTTTTCATTAATTAATTAGTAATAAATTAGATTTTGTAACATTTAAAATTAATGTTTACCTAAAATAAATATCTATCATTATTATCCATAATAATCATAATTAGATCCAAATGTGAAAATTTGAATTAGTTGTGGAAATTATTATTATTATGTATAATAAAGGAAAACATCAAATGTCATGTGTCACTTCTACGTTCACCAAAAAGATAATTACAACTTATAAAAAATAAAAGATAAATACAATTTAATATTTTTAAAAAAGATAAACATACTCTATTTTTTAATCTGTAAATAATAAAAAATAAACACAATTATTATTTTTGTATGTTCTTATTTTTACTCATATACATTTAATATAAATAAATTTAATTAAAAATATCCACGTAATACGTGGGTTATAAACTAGTTACATCATAAAACACAAATTGCAACATAAACACACAATTAATGAAACAAGGTGTTATATATCACAAAAATGAAAAAAGAAATATAGTTTATTTCAATTTAACTCTATTTTTGTAGTTGGATGAATGATAAATATAATATGTAAATATAAAAATAAAAATAAGTCAAGATCATGAATTTTATTTAACGACCGTATGAGTCAAATCATGTAGCATCTCATTGTTTGACCTGATACGTGGATTCTTATTATTAGATATTTAATGTATTAATATTGCGTTGGACCAATAATATTCTGATTAGTGGATTCTACGTGTCAGGATCGAGTAATACGTGGCACCGATTTATTATTTTAGCAAATTAATTATGAGATTACGAGATTAATTGTAGTTAATTGATATTATATTGAAAATACAGTATCGTGTTTGGATTATTGATTTCGGAGCTACTATAAATATAAAGTGTATATATATGTTTCACTTTGAATCTTTATTCCCTTTTTCCTTGGCACAAGAAAGCTAAAAGTGTGTATGTGCATATGTTGTGTGTATTCTGGAGTAGCAAGAAGCCCTTATCATCGGATTTAGTTGTTGAATTCATCACCTTCTTCTTCGTTGAGTTCTTGAACCAAAAGGTAAGAAAGCTTTGATTTGTTGGATTTGATCATGTATAATACGTGAAAAGTGGGGAATTGGCTTGAAAGCCAGTAAGGTAGAATTATATATGGGTTTTACGAGTTTTAAGATGTTGGAATCAAGTATAAGGGTGATTTTATCTCCTGGACAGACATGCACGACGAATAGGCTGCTCGCCAGAAGCGTAGTCGCAACCTCCTGAGCGTGGTCACGATGAGTCTTGTGGCTGTGCTAGTGGTCGAGCTCAGTCAGAGCCCTCAAGCTCGGACCGCCGTGGGAGCCCGACCCACGCAAAGTTCAGCATGCCCGCGATGTGTTTGACCTCGGCCGCGATCCGCCTGTTTGAACCAAATTTCAGTTTTAGGCTTCGTGACCCATTTGGGGTTACTTGTGGGGTCTAATTCAGTTAAGGGGTCAATATACGAGTCTGTCATGTGTAACAATTGGGTTTGAATTGATATTTTAGGGGGTCTGTGTGTATACAGGGATGAGCAGACATCAAGCTGAGTCGAGACCTTGATTAGAGGAGTTTTGTTTGAGTCGTTCAGATTGTCGAGGTTAGTACTCGAGTTCTTTTGATCGTGCGAGTCATTTTATAAGTCTTGTCTAAGTGTTTGAGTATATGTGATTATAAATAAGACAGAGATGTGGCGTCTCAGGGATGATTCTATTTCTTATTATTATATGTGATATTTGTGCATGAGATGAGATCCATTCTAGAGTATCAGCGATGGGCACTAGTCAAGAGTTTGAGACTGTATATATACGACAGAGTTTATTATATGTCACTTGTGTGCTTTATTGAGTGGCTAACTACGGCTGTGTGCGGTCTGTTAGCAGGGGAATGGCGTCCCCACAGAGTTGATATTTCTACTGAGTTTCTGGATCTCATACTCTTGTATGATTCATCAGAGATTATGAGGCGAATCTGAGACATTCATATTGAGTTGCATGTTATTATATGCGATGTGTTTGTGTTATGTGTTTATTCTGTAGAGTCTAGCCCTCGCGTGCTCACGAGCTTTCCAACTTACGTTTTCGAGTATAACGTGTCTTAAGCAATCAGAAAGTTGAGTCGCAACAGCCGTCGTCGAAGTAGGATCTGAGATTTGCTGTGGGGTTCATTAGATCATCATTATAGTAGGTTGGCATAATTTTTTGGGAACTTGGAATGACAATACTTGGATACACATTCAGTTATATGTATCACACTTGTTAGTAATTCAGTTAGTTGGGGTAGACATTCAGCAATAGTAAGTGCTACATGTAAATAGTTTTAGTTGTATGTATTACGCGGTGTGACCTTCTCAGTACTATATTTGTATAAAGTTTTAATTAACAATGATTTATATAATCTCCAGACATGTTTTATTTGAGTACTTGTGATCGTGCCACATATGGTGTTATTATGACGTAGCATTTAGCTGAGATTTGAGGGTCTTACAAATCATTAGATACTTGCTACAATTACGTTGGATGAAAAATCTATAATGGTTCTTTAATGGACTAAATTTGCAAGTTGACAAAACAATAAGGATGAAATTTATACATTTATCTCACTCATTTCCTATAAAATGAATAGGATAAAACATATTTAAAAAAAGTTTATTTTTTTGCAATTTCTTTGTATTCATGATTGAAGCAACATCACAATGATTTTCATTGTTTTTTCATCTCATAGAACTATAGTTGTGACATATGAACATTATTATTATTTTGCTTGTCATTAAAAAAGTGTGTACGTATGATGCATGCGTTTTTACTTGTGGTTATATTAAATTAACGTGATTTATATAGATATAAAACATGTGTGTAGCATGAGGTCTACATGTATCTATATTTATGCGCATTAAGTGTTTTGTGTGATACCTACATAAGGATAAGCATTTGTGTATCATGATGTGTGCGTGTATGAATCGTGCGTATATGCAAGACCAAACTATAATTAACAATAATAAATTAACTTACAAAAATTTCTAACAAAACTCGGGAATGACCTATTCGTATCTTCATGAAATCCAATCTGAAAATTTCCATTTCATGGAAATCTCAAACAAGTTTTTCAATCCATCAATATTCATGGTGCATCACCCAAAATGATTGTACATTTCCTGTCATCAAGCTTGAATGACTCCTTCAATTCTTACTTGGACCAACTACCTCTTTTCCTTTATCTTGTTTTCCTAAAAAGATTAAACATATAAATGGTTAAGCATACCACAATGATAATATGGGCATATCATAATCATTGAATGATATAAGTAAGGGTAAGTAAGCATGATAATGACTTCTCAATAAAAAGGATCATGTCTTACAATAAATGTAGGTATGCCAAAGAAGATGAAGCATATCAAGAGGGAGACTCATGATCCTGTCACGATAACACTACACACTATGAATACGTCCACGGAGTGTATAGCAGTTCCTTGCATCGTACTTTCGCCATTAATAGAAGTACGTCATCATACTCCGGTGATACCGGAAGTATGGCTAATGTACATCACACACAGTAATGTACTATGAGTGTAAATATAATCATGGAATATGAACATGTACATGTACATGTAATAAAATATGTAAGATATGACAATCAATCAAATTTAAGGTAACACATATGTTTAGCAAGTTCATAAGATCAAGTATAATCAGAAATTGTTAGATCTAGAGTTGTGAAAGTTTCAGGAGTTATTTTGTAATAAATGAAACTTAGTATTATGGCTAAAATGCAAAAATTTAAATTTTGATGTAAATGGGTCAAATACCTTAAAAGGTCAACCCATGGATCTAAGTAGTTGAGTTCAAGTCTACGTACAATTGTTTCTTATAAATAGGATATGTTACGGTTTTTGTATGTACGAATCAATTGTTGCAGCTTTTGGAATTATCAGAGTTATTAACTTTCGTATAATATTGTTGTAAGTTGTTCATATTGTTCTACATATATTCTTATTGTTCTTTATGTTCTTGTGATATTCATGCTTGATGATTGAATGCTTCAATAATCTGGGAATTACATAAATTGATAAGCAATTGGTACATGTATAACTAGTACTCACAGACATCAACTTATATATAAAACTCATAAACAAGTAGTTTGCATTGATGAGGTTCAATTACTCCATTGCCTCCGAAAAAGCAAGTCACCTAAAACAAATACATAGCAATAGGTAACAAATAAAGTTAGATACTAAGGTAAGTTAATACTTAAAGCATTCTTATACTCATCTAAGTAAGATTCTAAGTCTATAAATATGGTCATAAACATTATCCTACAAGTAAGTATGATAAAGTAGCTTCTTTTCGTGTATGGTATTCAACTTGAATGCTTGAATCAAAATTTAAATCCCGTTAACTCTAGTTGTCATTCTATCATGATTTCAGTATAGAAAGTGAAGTTCTAAACCACTTAATATGCTTCATTTTGTCAATACAAGTTTAGAACACTCTTTAAAGTCTTAATTTATAGGGCAAATGACCAAAAATGATAACAACTTTTGTCATTTTTATCATTAATAGTAACATTATTTATTTTTTTTTCATTAATAACATTGACTTTTACACTTTTTATCATTTATAATAACAACTTTTTATTTTTCTATCAATAATAGTAATTGGTGACCTGCAAACCTGTTTAGCAGGTCACCAACAACTTTTCATTTATCAAATATAGTAACATCTTTTCATATTGTTATCACTAATAGTATTATATCAAATTAAAACTCATTTTTTTTAAAGTTTTCTAAGATTTCAAAAACACCAAAATAAACCTAATTTATGTTTCAAATTTTGCATTGAGATATTGACAGGATCTGATACCACTACCTAAGATTAACTGATTTGAATTGATCAGAGTATAAACCAATAATCTTGTACTGAATCAAAGTCTAATTAAGAAGTTTGCGGAATAACACTTAATTGTTTTAATATAAGCTTTCAGAACCATAACAGATAAATATAATTGAATAAACAAAATTGCTTGTATTGCTGAACTCAACGATTACAATCACCTCTAATCTGTTTGATTAGACGAAGAACACAAATTTGTTCTTAGGGTTTTACAACCTTAGAGGCTTATGAAAACTTAAACAAAAAGCAATTACAAACTTGAACGTGCAGAAACTTGATTACAATAGAAAAACCTATTCTATGTATTTATAATGCTTTCTGATTTGTTTCCTTGAAGGACTCTGACTTCTCTGATAGTAGATATGCTGGAATCTTCGTGTAAATATCTCTTCTTGAATATCAACACTTTCTGTTTATGAAACTGTTGAGCAGCTTGAATCACTTAGCAGCTTGAACAGAGCAGCTTGAGTAAATTTACTCTGACAGCTTGAACTTTTGTACTAGCAGCTCGAACTTCTTCAACTAACAACATGAACTTTGTACTTACATAGAAAATCTACTAACAGTCTGAGAAATCAATCTAACAGTTTGAACTACTTAGAATATTTCCCAACAATCTCCCCCTAACTTAAATTCTTTACATAAGACTTTAAGTTCTATACAAATAAGGAAATAAAATCAAGTAAAACTGTTATTTACAAACCAAGGCTTCCAAAAACTTACAACTGTGCAAGTTTCTGATTGACTGCCTTCAAAAATTCTTTCTTTAGATCTTCTCTATCACAATATATTCTCACTGATCTCATCTGAAGTAACAAAGCCTTTGGAAAATCATAAAATTCAAAATTGAAGTACATACCGGATCCATTTGCAAATTTGAGTCTGTAAGTCTTTGATTTGACAAACCGATCAACTTGTGCAATCTTCATCTCCTTGGCATCTTCTATATCTTTCCTTATAGACTCAGGATCAAAAATGCTCTTCAGATCTTTGATGGCTTGCTTAACTTGTGGAAGAGAGGATCTAGCTTGTGTTACAGACCCAACATGATGCATTCTTGTGAGCTCATCTCTGGTCATCCCTTGGACTATATGCATTAAGCTTTTATACTCTTCCTCAGGACCAGATTCCCTTCTTACTATAAATTGATATCTTAAGTCAATGTTGTCCATTGGCTTAGCATACCAATAATTAATAAGGGGTTTTGTGAAGTCATGTTGGTCTAAGGATTTCTCTATTTCCATCACTTTCTGCAGCTGATGCTCAAACAGCACCCTTTTAACCTGATCAAGCTTTGCCTGTGAAATTGTATCTATTTGGGGAATAGAAGCAACAGCTTGACCAGAAGGAGCAGTATCACTCAGACCAGCTTGATCCTTGCTAATACCAGCTTTCACTGGTTCTTGTTGACTTTGGACTTCTTGGGAGACTTTGGCTACCTTTCGTTTTTCCATCTCTTTATCATGGATGTCTTCTAGCCTCTCTGTGCTCATGGACTGAGCCATCTTCTTTGGAATACCAGCTGAAAAGGCAAAATTGATCAAGAATCTTCTATGCTCAGCCTTTGAATGCCCTGTTGGCATTTTCCTCTTTTTCTCATTCTGCTTGACCACAAACCCTCTTAGGTAATCACCTAAGGTTTCATCATCTTGCATTGGAACCTGGGTTTGCTGGTCTAAAACCTGATCTTGTTCTTCTGTAATCTTTCTGGCAATTTCAGCATCATAGGAAATTTGGGCTTCTCTAGAAGAAAATTTGTGCTTTGGAGACTCAATGAGAATACCCTTCCCCTTATCCTTGGTTGCAGAAGATGGAGCTTGGACTGTACTGATGGGAGCCTGAATTCCTTCTCTGATAACAACTCTAGTTGTTCTTGTAGGAGCAGCTTGAGTTTCTAGGCTAACAGCTTGAGAAGCTGTTGGGACTGCTAGCCTAGTATCTTGGACTGTTGGAGCTGCTTGGACTGATTGTGGGATCTCCTGATTCTCCCCCTTTTTGGAAGCATTGGTTTGGTCAGGAGGACCTACAACCTTTGCCAATTGGGTTCGAATCAGTTGCTCTAGTTTAATGATCTTATTTCCACAGAGGGTGAACCCTTTGTGGAGATAATCCATTCTTTGGTTTTGAGCAGCTTCTGTCTGTCTGAGTGCAATACTTTGTGCCCCGTGTGCAGCAATGATGGACTGATGGTATTCCAACATTGCTACAACAGGTTGCAGCTTAGGATCCGTCAATAGCATAAGTTGCAGACTAGCCTCAAGATCAGCAAACGAATGTGGTGCTTGTGATTTATCACTGGCATGAATACCAGAAGCAGAAACCTCTGGGCCCCTCTGTTCTTGGTACTGGGGACTTCCAGATGGTGCTTGCACACCTTCTGTTGCCATGGGTGTGGTCTTATGGATGTTGACCCTGGCCTGTGCCTCTTGTGCAGGTGCAACAGTAGTGTCAGCCACAGAACCCATATGGACAGTCTCTGTTGAGATGTCCACCTCCAGATTGAGGTTGGGAGTATCCTCAATAGGTGCCCTTTGGTATTCTGTGCAGAAGTGTCCTCCTGCACAGGGTTATTTGGCTCTTGTAAGAGGGCTGAGGAGGAAGGAGCTCCTGGTCCTCTTTTCCTTTTGTATAATATGATTGGGGATGTGGGCTTAACAATCGGAACAGAAGGCATTTGAGTATCATGAGGAGTGAGTTGGGGTCCTGGGGGTGAAGCAGTAATGTTAGGCTGAGCCTGCTCAGGACCCTATCATCTGTTTCTTGGAATGATGTCCAACATTGCAGAAGACAATGGGACATCAACAGTCAAAACATTGGCACTTGTTTTTAGAAGTCGTTTTATTGATGGTAAAGAGTGCCTATGGGAAACATGAATCCTTTTATGTATATTGAAATTACTGCAAGTTCTTGCAATAATTTCAGCCAAAAATCTAGGATACATCAAAAATTTCCCATGTTTTAGGGCATGATGCCTTAGCATACCCTGGAGAATCATATTAGAAAAATTGAACTGTTGGCCCGTTGATAGACACACTAAGGCAGTGGCTATATTTGATGAAAATTCTGACCAACCAGTTCTTTTTGGGCTTATACATTGCTGAATAATATGTACAAGATACTTCCACTTAGGGGCAAAATTTGTTTTAAAGAAAGTAAAATATTCAGCAGGTCCCCTATATCCAATATTATGAAGACCGTTATGTAAAGCAGTAAGGGATAAGTCTGTTATACCTGAGGCATCTTGAAGATGCAGGTGTTGGCGTATGATCTCCTCAGTGATAGAAACAGTGTTGCCATCAATTTTGGATGTCAAAGATGTGACTCCATTAACTGTTTTGAGGGAGGCATGTTTCCAGAACTGTTCAATATGAGAGATGTAGATAGTGGGATTGATAGTAAGGGCATGATGGATATGGGAACTTCGAAGGAAGTCCATCATGTCGTGGAATGGTGCAAGATCAGCGTGTTTTAGAGAGTAGGGTAGACAATTGTGTTCTTTGACGAACTCTATTGATGATCGATGAATTAGGGTTTCAGTGATGTGCGTGGGAATTGCTCAGAGAGTCGAAGAAAGGGTGTGTAAGATATTTTGCAACTGGTAGTTACAATTGAACGAAACTCGAACCTTTAAAGGTTTTTAAAATATCTAAACCCGCGCACACACTTATGGAAATTACCATATTACCCTGCACACTTTGACAGATCAAGTGAAACAACTAACAGTCCGAGAAAATGAACTAGCAGCTTGAGAAAAGACTCAAGCTGTTAGTTGAAAATTAAGTAACTGCTAATGAAACAGTGACTCCCCCTTAATCAAGCATATATATAATTTTCATAAAGAAAAACAAATTAATCCATGTTAACCATGCCAATGTTTGATACTAGGAAGGTGAATCTTCCTACATCAAATGGTTTTGTAAATAGATCAGCTAACTGATCATCAGTGTGAATTTTGGAAACTTGGATTAATTTCTTCTCATTACAGTCCCTTATAAAATGAAATCTAATGTCTATATGCTTGGTTTTGGGAAATTTCACTGGATTTTGAACAATGCTAATTGCACTAGAGTTGTCAATATAAATGGGAGTTGATAGGAAATTCATACCATAGTCTCTCAGTTGATTCTGAATCCACATCACTTGGGAGCAACAACTTGCAGCTGCTACATATTCTGCTTCAGTAGATGAAGTGGAGACAGTTGTTTGCTTTTTGCACTACCAAGAGACCAATCTTGCTCCCAAATATTGACATCCACCAGTTGTGGATTTTCTGTCAATGTTGCAACCTCCATAATCACTGTCAGAATAGGCTGTTAATTCAAGAGGGGAGTCTTTAGGATACCAGAGGCCTAAATGTGGTTGGCCTTTGAGATATCTAAAGATTCTCTTAACAGCAACAAGATGGGAGTCCTTTGGAGAACATTGAAACCTGGCACAAACACAAACAGCAAACATAATATCAGGTCTAGAAGATGTTAGATACATAAGAGATCCTATAAGGGATCCGTATAGATGAATGTCCACATCTATTCCATCTTTGTCTGTATGAAGCTGCTTGTGAGGATCCATAGGAGTACTTGCAACTTTGGTATCTTTGTACCCAAACTTTTCCAGTATGTCTTTAACATACTTTGATTGACTTATGAAGAGACCTGAGGGCTGCTGCTTGACTTGCAATCCTAGAAAGAAGGTGAGTTCTCCCATTGAACTCATTTGAAACTTTTTATGCATCAAGGCCTCAAATTCTTTGCACAGACTGTCATTGGTTGACCCAAAGATGATATCATCAACATATATCTGTACAAGTAGAATCTCAGATTTGATGGACTTTTTGAATAGTGTTTTGTCCAGAGTACCTCTCTTGAACCCATTCTGTAGAAGGTATGATGACAAAGTGTCATACCATGCTCTAGGGGCTTGGTGGAGTCCATAGAGGGCCTTGTCTAGTTTGTAGACTCTGTCTGGATACTTGTAGTCCTCAAATCCAGGAGGTTGACATACATAGACCTCTTCTTCAATTGTGCCATACAGAAAAGCAGACTTCACATCCATTTGATACACTTTGAACCCTTTGAAGCTTGCATAAGCTAGGAACAGTCTGATGGCTTCAATTCTTGCCACTGGAGCAAAGACATCATCATAGTCTATTCCTTCCTCTTGAGTGTACCCTTGTGCTACTAGTCTTGCTTTGTTCTTGATGACTATCCCTCTCTCATCCTTCTTGTTTCTGAACACCCATCTTGTACCAATGGCTCTTTTTCCTTTAGGAAGATCAACAAGTGTCCATACATTCTGAATCTTGAATTGTAGTAGCTCATCCTGCATTGCCTCAATCCAAGATGAATCTTTTAAAGCCTCTGATGCCTTTTTGGGTTCTAGCTGTGACATGAAACAGGCATGTTCAAATGCAGCAAGACTAAACTCAGAAACTGTTGGTTCAGCAGCATCAGTCTCCTTGTGAACCATTGTCCTTGTCTGCACAGGTGTACATGGAAACCCATTATTTGATTGAGAGGATGATACTTGTGAATCCTGAGTGTAGGCTCTCTATCTGTCTGGAAAGAGGATCCAAGATTTGTATCATCTCCATCAGGACCAGTTGATGGTTCAGCTTCTGGAACAGCTTGACTTGAATCTGGGACTGTTTCCCTTTGAGTTGGAGCTGTTCTCTCAGGACTTGGGATCTGCATTTCAGTGTCTAGATTTGAATCATGTTGAGCATTCAGAACCCTTGGAGGGTCATAAGACAGAAGTGGTATAACTGTATACTCATCCCAATTATTTGAATCTGCAGCAGTTTGAAACTTTGGACCAACAGCTTGATCATTTGTGCTACCAGCATGAGAATTTGTGTTGACAGCATCAATCCTGTTTTCATCAGATTCTGCAGTATACTCAACAAAGCTCATAGAATTTGTTAGTGAATCTAAATCAAACAACCAATCAGGACCAGTGCCTTTGATATTTGCAGTATTTTCATTAAATTCAACATTGGCACTTTCTTCAATGGTTTTAGACACACTGTTATATACTCTATAGGCTTTGCTTTGATTTGAGTATTCTATAAAGAAATCTTCTTCAGCCTTACTTTCAAACTTCCTAAGTGAGTCTTAGAGTGAAGAATGGTACATGGATAGCCAAAAGATTTGAAAAAGGCTATTAGGGGTAGTTTATTATGGAATAACTCATATGGAGTTTTCCCTTGTGATTGAACAACCTGAACCCTATTTAGAACATAACAGGCTGTATTGACTGCTTCTGCCCAAAAGGTCATTGGCAGTTTTGAATCAGCTAGCATGGTTCTAGCAGCCTCAATTAATGTTCTGTTCTTTCTTTCAGCTACACCATTTTGTTGTGGTGTTCTTGGTGCACTATATTGCCTAGCAATACCTTTGGACTCACAAAAACTATTTAGGATATGGTTTTTAAACTCAGTTCCATTGTCTGATCTTATCACCTTGACTTTTGAGTTGGATTGGTTTTCTATCTTAAGAATAAAAGACTTAACTAGCTCAGCAGTTTCATCTTTAGACCTAAGAAAGTAAACCCAAGTAAATCTAGTGAAATCATCAACAATGACTAAACAGTAAGCCCTTTTATATAAACTCAAAACAGATGTTGGACCAAATAGATCCATATGAATCAGATGAAGAGCAGATGAGATTGAATTTACTTCTTTGGCCTTATGAGAAGTTTTGTGTTGTTTGCCTTTAAGACATGCTACACAATGATCATCACATATGAACTCCTTTTGTGGTAATCCTCTTACCAAGTTATTTTTGACTAAAACATTCATGGATTTGAAGTTCATGTGACACATCCTTCTGTGCCAAGGAGCAGACTCATTGGATGATGCTTTGGATATCAAACAGCTTAAAGTACTTGATTTGGATAAAAGTTCTGTGTCCAAACAGTATACATTTTTCTTTCTAGGTGTTCTTAGTAAAACAAGATTTTCAGGAATTGTAAAATCTTTTGAAAGGACAATGCACTCAGAATCTGTAAACAAAACAATATTTTGTTTGTAACAGATTTGAGACACACTCAATAAGTTATACTTAAGCTGTTCAACATACAAAACATCATTGAAAATCATGTTGCCTGCATTAACAGTACCTTTACCTGTAACCTTACCTCCTTTGGAGTTGCCTCCAAATGCAACAAATCCTCCTTCAAAGCCTTTGAAATTTGACAAGCACTCAGAATTGCCTGTCATGTGCCTAGAGCATCCACTGTCCAAATGCCATCTTGTTTTATGTGGTGACCTGTGGTTGCTCTGCACAGATAAAAGCTTAGTTAGTAGTGGAGTAAACCCAAACCAAGTTGGTTTTGGGTTGTCCTTGTGCATTAACATAACTAAACACTGTCTTTGATTTCTTATACTTAGTGAGATCCACTGATGGATTTTGTGGAGAGTACTTAGTTATTACATGAGGTATCCAGGTATTTTGTCCATCCTTTTCAATAACAGTCTCAGATGATCCATTACCAGTCCCAATTTTGAGCCTAACAGTCTGAACTGAGTCTGTAGTGCTAACACCTTGAGAATTTGCACTAGCAGTCTCAACTTTAGACTTGGCAGTTTCAACATTTGTATCAACAGGTTCACCTAAGTTGTTACCTTTAACACACCATATTTGTTTAAAATTTAATTTTGGTTTAGCTAAAACTTGTTTTTGGTGTGCGGACTGTTTCTTAGTTACTTTTGAGAACCTGTGATCAACTGTTTTCTTAGGAACTGATGCAGTAGGAGGTTTGGCCTTTGAATTTTTTGAATTTTTAGAGTTTGTCTTTTTATGAATCACAGTCTGTTTTGCAACAGATGGTTTATAAAAGCAGTCCCTGAACAAGTGATTTTTCCTGCCACAATGGAAGCATTTTTTGACTGTTTGGATTGGAGAACCAGTTTTATTGGACAATATCTGGTTCTTGTTCCTTTGATTTCCCCTTATCTGCTGCTGTTTGGGAAACTTTTGGACACCATGCTTTTAGCATGTGCAGATTGGAACATATTTACCCTTTTTATGATTCTTTGATGAAGATGCAGCGTTACAGTTAGAAGGTACAAAACCTGTGGAGCAGCATTGCATACACTCATCTTCTCCTTTCCTTTCTTATTGGGGATTTGGATTGCTATAGGTGCACTCAGTGTTTTGTGTTCTTTCTCAACTTCTGTGCACTCACAGTCTCTATTTTGAATCAGATCTTCTATAGATTCAGGACTGTTTTCAAGGATAGGATCTACAGTTGCCATACACTTATCTAATGGTTCATTTACAAGCCTATCAGCAACTTCACTCATTGGATGAATGTATTTGTTGTTGTATGGCGGAGGAGTGGCTCTGTATCCTATACCTTCTTTGGGATTGAGTTGAGATTTTACCCTATCTATAAATTGGACTTCCATTAGGTGTTCCAGCTTTTGATTTGCCAATTTGAAGTTTCCTAGATCTATATTGACATATTCTAGTTTCTTATTAGCCTCTAACACCTTTTGTTCAGTCTCTTCTAATTTTTTATTTAGGGATTTTATTTTCTTATTCAGCTCCTTTTTCTCCCACTCATGATATGTTCTATCATGTCCCATTTGAATCTCATTATCCTTATAGTCATTGATCTGTTTTTCAAGATCTTCTATGGCCTGCATGTATTTAAATCTCCTTTCTTCCATCTTAGCTAGAGTTTTACACATGCTCTCATTATGATCTCTGTACTCTTTAACCATATTTTTGCATGTTTAAGAGCAGAGTTTAGAATTTACCTCAAATGGTAGTTCAGTGGAGGGGACATTTGATGTTTCTGCCATTAGAGCTTGATTTTGAAACTCTTCCTCTGTCTGATCACTCCAGTCAAACACATTGTCTTCTTGAGAGACAAGTGCTTGGGATGATGAAGCCTGATTAGTTTGCTGATCTGCATTCTCTAGCAAAGTGGCCAAGTTTGTGACATTTAAAACACTCAACTTTTGACTTATCAAAAGCTGGTTTGCCTTCTGCTCTGGCTTGAAAGTTGGTTCTGCCAGTTCTTTTCAGAAACCTTTTGGCCCTCATGGTCAGCATTGCATGTTGCCATTTCAGATCCATCTCTTCTAGATCATCTGGATGAATTTGTTCTAGATCTTCAGCATTTAGAGCAAACAGTCCATTGGCAACAAAAGCTTCATAGTGAGCTTCAGTAGAGTTAGCATCACCACCTGAAAAGGAATCACTGCAATTAGATTTTTCAGATGACAGAAGAGCAGTGTTGTGATTATAAGAAAAAGATTTCTTTTTAGTGTCAATCTCAGTTTCAAACACTCTCTGACTGTTGTACAGATCATCCAGCTCTATTTCATCAAGAGTGTCTTTTGTTCTCCATTGAGCAACATAGACTGTCCACTCTTCTCCAAGAGATCTAAGGAACTTTCGGTTGACCTCATCTTGATCCAGGCTGACTTTTGCACTTTCCATTTCACTTAGCAGTTTGTTGAACCTGTCAAAGATTTGAGTAAGGTTTTCATTCTTGCCACCAGAAAAGTTCTCATACTACTGTTTCAAAAGATCCTTTTGATTTCTCTTGGTATTGGCATTCCCAGCAAATCTTTTTTCTAAAGCAATCCAAAGAGAATGAGCAGTATAAAACTTTTTAAACTGATGTTGATAAGCATTAGGAATGGCTATTTGTAGAAGTGTAAGAGCTTTCATTTCATTCATTCTAGCCTTTCTTTCAAGTTCAGTTTTTGGAGGAGTTTTGATGGGTTTGCCCTCAGCATCAAGTTCAGGATCAACTGCAGGAGGAAATTCAACAGCTTCCCATATGGCATAATCAATGAATTGAATATGCTGTTGAATCCTGAGTTTCCACATCTCAAACTCAGTGGGCTTGAGCATAGGCACTTTGAGTCCTTGCCCAGATCCACTACCGCTATTATCAAATTCCATTGCAGAAAATAATAAAAAAAATGTTAAAAGAAAGCTTTTGACTTTGAAAACAAAGAACGACCTGTGGCTCTGATACCAGTTGTCTGGATCTGATACCACTACCTAAGATTAACTGATTTGAATTGATCAGAGTATAAACCAATAATCTTGTACTGAATCAAAGTCTAATTAAGAAGTTTGCGGAATAACACTTAATTGTTTTTATAAAAGCTTTCAGAACTCATAACAGATAAATATAATTGAATAAACAAAATTACTTGTATTGCTGAACTCAATGATTACAATCACCTCTAATATGTTTGATTAGACGAAGAACACAAATATGTTCTTAGGGTTTTACAACCTTAGAGGCTTTTGAAAACTTAAACAAAAAGCAATTACAAGCTTGAACGTGCAGAAACTTGATTACAATAGAAAAACCTATTATATGTATTTATAATGCTTTCTGATTTGTTTCCTTGAAGGACTCTGACTTCTCTAATAGTAGATTTGCTGGAATCTTCGTGTAAATATCTTTTCCTGAATATCAGCACTTTCTGTTTATGAAGCTGTTGAGCAGCTTGAATCACTTAGCAACTTGAACAGAGTAGCTTGAGTAATTTTACTCTGGCAGCTTGAACTTTTGTACTAGCAGCTCGAACTTCTTCAACTAACAGCATGAACTTTGTATTTACATAGAAAATCTACTAACAGTCTGAAAAATCTATCTAACAGTTTGAACTACTTAGAATATTTCCCAACAATCTCCCCCTAACTTAAATTCTTTACATAAGACTTTAAGTTCTATACAAATAAGGAAATAAAATCAAGTAAAACTGTTATTTACAAACCAAGGCTTTCAAAAACTTACAACTGTGCAAGTTTCTGATTGACTGCCTTCAAAAATTCTTTCTTCAGATCTTCTCTATCACAATATATTCTCACTGATCTCATCTGAAGTAACAAAGCCTTTGGAAGATCATAAAATTCAAAATTGAAGTACATACCGGATCCATTTGCAAATTTGAGTCTGTAAGTCTTTCATTTGACAGACAGATCAACTTGTGCAATCTTCATCTCCTTGGCATCTTCTATATCTTTCCTTATAGACTCATGATCAAAAATGCTCTTCAGATCTTTGATGGCTTGCTTTTCTTGTGGAAGAGAGGATCTAGCTTGTGTTACAGACCCAACATGATGCATTCTTGTGAGCTCATCTCTGGTCATCCCTTGGACTATATGCATTAAGCTTTTATACTCTTCCTCAGGACCAGATTCCCTTCTTACTATAAATTGATATCTTAAGTCAATGTTGTCCATTGTCTTAGCATACCAGTAATTAATAAGGGGTTTTGTGAAGTCATGCTTGTCTAAGGATTTCTCCATTTCCATCACTTTCTGCAGCTGATGCTCAAACAGCACCCTTTTAACCTGATCAAGCTTTGCCTGTGAAATTGTATCTGATTGGGAAATAGAAGCAGCAGCTTGACCAGAAGGAGCAGTATCACTCACACCAGCTTGATCCTTGCTTATATCAGCTTTCACTGGTTCTTGTTGACTTTGGACTTCTTGGGAGACTTTGGCTACCTTTCGTTTTTCCACATCTTTATCATGGATGCCTTGTAGCCTCTCTGTGCTCATGGACTGAGCCATCTTCTTTGGAATACCAGCTGAAAAGGCAAAATTGATCAAGAATCTACTATGCTCAGCCTTTGAATGCCCTGTTGGCATTTTCCTCTTTTTCTCATTCTGCTTGACCACAAACCCTCTTAGGTAATCACCTAAGGTTTCATCATCTTGCATTGGAACCTGGGTTTGCTGGTCTAAAACCTGATCTTGTTCTTCTGCAATTTTTCTGGCAATTTCAGCATCATAGGCAATTTGGGCTTCTCTAGAAGAAAATTTGTGCTTTGGAGACTCAATGAGAATACCCTTCCCCTTATCCTTGGTTGCAGAAGATGTAGCTTGGACTGTACTGATGGGAGCCTGAATTCCTTATCTGATAATAACTCCAGTTGTTCTTGTAGGAGCAACTTGAGTTTCTAGGCTAACAGCTTGAGAAGCTGTTGGGACTGCTAGCCTAGAATCTTGGACTGTTGGAGCTGCTTGGACTGATTGAGGGATCTCCTGATTCTCCCCCTTTTTGGAAGCATTGGTTTGGTCAGGAGGACCTACAACCTTTGCCAATTGGGTTCGAATCAGTTGCTCTAGTTTAATGATCTTATTTCCACAGAGGGTGAACCCTTTATGGAGATAATCCATTCTTTGGTTTTGAGCAGCTTCTTTCTGTCTGAGTGCAATAATTTGTGCCCCCTGTGCAGCAATGATGGACTGATGGTATTCCAACATTGCTACAACAGGTTGCAGCTTAGGATCCGTCAATAGCATAAGTTGCAGACTAGCCTCAAGATCAGCAAACGAATGTGGTGCTTGTGATCTATCACTGGCATGAACACCAGAAGTAGAAACCTCTGGGCCCCTCTGTTCTTGGTACTGGGGACTTCCAGATGGTGCTTGCACACCTTCTGTTGCCATGGGTGTGGTCTTGTGGATGTTGACCCTGGCCTGTGCCTCTTGTGCAGATGCAATAGTAGTGTCAGCCACAGAACCCATATGTACAGTCTCTGTTGAGATGTCCACCTCCAGATTGAGGTTGGGAGTGTCCTCAATGGGTGCCCTTTGGGTATTCTGTGCAGAAGTGTCCTCCTGCACAGGGTTATCTGGCTCTTGTAAAAGGGCTGAGGAGGAAGGAGCTCCTGGTCCTCTTTTCCTTTTGTATAATATGATTGGGGATGTGGGCTTAACAATCGAAACAGAAGGCATTTGAGTATCATGAAGAGTGGGTTGGGGTCCTGGCGGTGAAGCAGTAATGTTAGGCTGAGCCTGCTCAGGACCCTCTCCTCTGTTTCTTGGAATGATGTCCAACATTGCAGAAGGCAATGGGACATCAACAGTCAAAACATTGGCACTTGTTTTTAGAAGTCGTTTTATTGATGGTAAAGAGTGCCTATGGGAAACATGAATCCTTTTATATATATTGAAATTACTGCAAGTTTTTGCAATAATTTCAGCCAAAAATCTAGGATATATCAAAAATTTCCCATGTTTTAGGGCATGATGCCTTAGCATACCCTGAAAAATCATATGAGAAAAATTGAACTGTTGGCCCGTTGATAGACACACTAAGGCAGTGGCTATATTTGATGAAAATTCTGACCAACCAGTTCTTTTTGGGCTTATACATTGCTGAATAATATGTACAAGATACTTCTACTTAGGGGCAAAATTTGTTTTAAAGAAAGTAAAAGATCCATATGAATCATAATGCTTTCTGATTTGTTTCCTTGAAGGACTCTAACTTCTCTGATAGTAGATATGCTGGAATCTTCGTGTAAATATCTCTTCCTGAATATCAGCACTTTCTGTTTATGAAGCTGTTGAGCAGCTTGAATCACTTAGCAGCTTGAACAGAGCAGCTTGAGTAAATTTACTTTGGCAGCTTGAACTTTTGTACTAGCAGCTCGAACTTCTTCAACTAACAGCATGAACTTTGTATTTACATAGAAAATCTACTAACAGTCTGAGAAATCTATCTAACAGTTTGAACTACTTAGAATATTTCCCAACAATCTCCCCATAACTTAAATTCTTTACATAAGACTTTAAGTTCTTTACAGTTTGAACTACATATGAATGGGTTTCGGTAGGGGTAATACCGAAACCTTAAGGTTTCGATATCCTTAACAACACACAGAACACACGTTTTTCAATTCTTAAAATCATATTTGTTGCTTGAATCAAAACCCAAAATTTTGTACATAACTTCTATATCACTAGATTTGCACAAACCCACAAGAATTTTTAACATGCATCACCATCTTGAATCCTAAAATCTTTGGTTTGGTTTTTCATTGATACCGGACATAAACTCTTAAATTCATCAATTTAAAGGATTTTTACCTTAAATCGTTTGTTGTTGTAGTAATAGCTCCTTCAAAACAACTTGAATCCAGATTTTTGGCTTTTGATTCCAACTTTTGATGTTTTATGGAGTGTTGAAGATGAGAGAACCGTGGGTTCTTTCTTTTAGAGAGAGAGAGAGCAGAGAGTAGTTTTGTGATGAAGAGGTGATAATGAAAAACTTTTTTTTTCCCAATTTCAGCCTTTGGCACAAATAGCCCCTGAGCTTATCTAATTTTATTAAATAAAGATTTCTATCTTTATTTTATCCTCACAAACACTTATAATTAATTATATGTAATTAACAAATGAAATTCTAAATTTCTTAATAGAGCAACCAACTTTTATAATTAATCCAAATGCAATCCAACTTATTTATATTAGATTACAAATTTAAACTACTAAACCTCAAATACAATAATTTAAATAATAGGATGTTACAGCATGGGCTCCATCACGCTCAAACTTCGTCCTCGAAATTACTTGGATTCAAACAGTTGATGATATTTTATTAACATATTTACCTTAGTTTCCCAAGTGTGGTTTGCTCCTTGGTGCTACTTTCATCGTATAAGAACCATTTTAATATCTTTGATCCTTAACTTTTTGATCTTAGTATTTAAAACACATTCCTGCTTCTCAACGTATTCTAACTTCTCATTAACCTCTAGTTCGGTACAATCAGCCCAACCTTCATTTCCAGTTGTGAAGGACTTCCTAGAGTTTCCCACATGAATCACCAAATGTTATTTCAATATTTCCTTAGAAAATTCCAAATGACACAATTGATTCCCAACTTTTCTGTTATTCTAAATGAGCCAACACACCTTAGTGTCAGCTTGCCTCATTTACAAAATGAGTAACACCCCTCATCGATGATACTTTCCAATATATCCAATCGTTTATCTCAAAACTGTTCGGTTAATATCTCCTATCATAATAACACTTCTGTGATAACACATGCTCATCCATCAGAGTTCCCTCAATTTATTTTCAACATGTAGGGGTTCTATATTTCCATTAAAGCAATTGATCTTTTCAGTTGATACTTAAATCCAGGATACATAATCTCATCATATATTCCAATATGGAAATAGTTCATTCATTCTGATCATCTATCGTTTGTCGGTAAGATGTACTCGTAGCCATATGTGTGCCTAATCTCACTTGTAAAGCAAACCAAGAGTTGAAAATGAAATGACTCTTCTAATCAAACATAATCGATTCTAGAATACCATAAAGAGTAATAACCTTACTCACGCAAATCTGTGCAAGTCTTTCCAGCAATGACTTTCTTGAGTTGGTATAAAACATACCCAATTAATCAGCCTGTCTACAATTTGCCGATCGTAGAAAATTTCTTATTTCTGTAGTATTGCGAGACGGCTTTCAATTTTCAAATGCTCCACTTTAGCGGAATCCTCCGAAATCTCATCTCCAGAAATCACATACTACAAAATTTAATCTGTTGTAATCAAAACTCACAATTTGACATATTCAGCTTTAGACTTATACCAAAATATCATCGATAATTACAATCACCGATTCCTCCAACATTGGTCTTCAAATCCCTATTCATAATGTCCATAAAACAGCTGGGGAGTTGGTTATCCCAAATGGCATAACCAAATACTCGTAGTGCTCATAACTAGTCCTGAAATTTGTTTTAAGTATGTCCTCTTTTCGGATTTTCAACTAGTGATGCTCCGAACATAAATCAATCTTTGAATAATAACAAACCCCATGCAGCTGATCGAATAATTATCAATTCCCGACAGCGGATACTTATTCGTTATAATCAATTTGTTCAAATCACGTTAATCTATGCACATTCTCATTGTGATATCTTTTGTTTCATAAACAATATCGGGCTCCCCATGGCAAAGAACTCATTCTAACGAAGCCCTTATCCGACAACTCCTAAAGTTGCTTCATCATCTCTTACATTTCGGTAGGTGCAAGACGGTACGAAGAACAAGCTATTGGAGAAGCTCCAGGGATCAAGTCAATACAGAATTCCACTTGTCTTTCAGGTGGCACACCAGACAAGTCTTCCAGAAACAAATCTGAGAATTTTGGGACAACAGGCGCATCGGCCACAGTTTTCTCTTCAGTCTTGGCATCAATAACATATGCCAAACAAGACTCACAGCCCTAAGCAATCAGCTTTCGGGCCCTAGCAATCATCAATAGACATTGATCCACACTTCTCCTTTCCCCATATATACAGATCTTCTCATCCTTCCGGTGTAACTGTCTTTATCATTTTCTTTATTGTAACTACATGGATCCCATTCTCGATCAACCAATTCATTCGAACTATTATATCAAAATCACCAAACTCTATTGAAATCAAGTGAAAATTGAAGACTACCTCTTCAATCACTAGTGTACAATCATGATACACACGATCTACTTTAACTAATGTGTTACTTAGCAATTTCAACCTCAATCACAATGGACAACTTAGACCAAAGCATTAACATTTGTTGAGCAAAAGTAGTAGATACAAATAATCAGTCGGTACCAAAATCAAACACAACTCATGACCACCTCCGGGTCTTCCTTAATAAAATTTGATGCTATTTGCTTTATGATACCGAAATGGTCTCTTTGAATCCAACTACATCAAAATTCTCATGAACATTTCGTATCCTGTTGTTCTTAACCACAACCTTTTTAAGCTTCAAAATAACAACACAATTTATCATATAGCTTCCCTTAATAAAATTTGATGCTATTTGCTTTATGATAACCATGACTAATTTCTATCAATCCTTCAAACATATCATATATGATACTAATACAATTAGTTCCAGTTCTTTAACCCATTATGGTCAAACTTAAAATTTAATGAAATATTACATATAGAATCTTTAAAGTACTCTTCTAATTCCATATTTTAAGGTACAAAAGTTATAACAATAGTCTCAGAGATCTCGTCTCCTTTGTTGAACTTTTCATTCATAGTTTTATCATGTAATGTTAGTACATGCTAATTCTTTGGTCGAAATCTACAAGTTCTACTAAAATGACCCACTTTTCCATAATTATAACAAGCATCGGCCTTCCTTGGACATTTGTCATCCTTATGTCCAAATTGGTTACAATGTCGACATCTTTTACATCTATTACGTTTATTTGTCCTTGATATCAAATAGGGTCCATTTTGTCCATATCCTCCAGAATTTGAGATCTTTCCAATAGCTCTTTCTTCATGATCAACATAAGGCACAATATCAGGCTCACCATATTGCCTACAAAACAACAACTCGAATTGTTCCCAACTAAATGAAGTAATCAACTCTGATCCTAATTCTTTTTCCCAACAGTTCCACCATTTCTTGGCTCGTCCAATCAATTGATCCTTAGCCAAATATACCTTGTACTCATCCTTACAATTCATCTCCGTAAAAATCTGTTCCATAATTGTAATCCATATTTCTGATTTCTCAATTCTCAAAGATCCAGAAAATGTTGGTGGTTGCCAGTCCTTGAATGATCTAATTACATATTTCATGTAATTCTCATCAATTCCGGTTTCATAATCAATCTTTTCCTTGCCCTTGTCTTTACGTTTCGCTTTATTTCTAAGGTTTATGTCATCCACAACATAATTTCTTTCATATTCCATCTATTCTTTTCTCTTGTCTTCCTTTCTTTTAGCTTTGGCCTCATCTCAAGCCTGAAATTGATCTTGAATCATTCTATTTTGTTTTGCTATCATTGATAGCATCATTTCCCTCATTTCGCGTGGTGTCGTTCCTCCTCCAGACATATTCAGAAAATTTAAACATGTAAATCATTTAGTGATCCCATCACATGGTTAACTACAACGCATGTTGTCTCGTATGAAAGTCACTTTCCTATAAGCACTAGATCATATCCTATCTTAGTTCAGATCATTACTTAACATCACTACATATCATTACCTAATGTTTGAGACCAAGACCTCACAGACACTTGAATCTCAAACTACTGCTATGATACTATTCGCTGTGACACCCTTGCCACAATAAACACCATTACAATAAACCCAGTATTAATCACCAATCACTTGATTACATAATGATCTAAATGCTTAATAAGATTGCGGAAGCATTTAAAATACATAGTTAAACTACAATTGTCAACACCCTACGGTGCTACAAGGATCCAATCTAATTCTACATACTCAACAAAATATTACAACCTCCCAGATATTACAACAAATATCTCATGCTTTCAGTTACCGAAAGAGTAGTAGAGGATCTTCTAGGACTTCAAAAGTGTGACCTAACTAGAAGGTCCAGCAGCGGATTTACATGTTCCTTAAAAATATCAACAACTGAGGGGTAAGCAAAGCTTAGTGAGTACAGAGATTTACACATTCTACAAGTCTTTATTATGCCCCCAAGAGTAACGCCGAAAACACATGTCGTATACTCTTTACGTACACAAAGTACGGAACCCGAGCCGCAGCCCCTTCGAGACAACGCTCGGTCATAAAGAAAACCAACCATCTGAGGCGAACATAACATCGGGGATGACATACTGCCTACCAGAACCTCAGAGGGATCAGCTCCGGGTCATATAGCGCAGTAACATCGGAATACAGATGTGACCCGCAAGTCCATCAATAAGATGCACAATGAAGAAACGAACATGCAACAAACAAGAATGTGCATCAACATATACGCAAGTTAGTAGAGTGCCAAACGAAATGAAACAACATGTCTCAGCAGGCAACAACAAACATAAACAAATGCAGACATGTGAAATCATAGGTACTCACTGTGGGTGCGTTAATTAACTTCAATTTATTTTATTTCTCCTCGGGCTTTCAACCGGATTCACAAAGTACCCCACTGTGGGTTAAACGACACCACAAGGGACCTATTACATTTTCTTAAGGAAAAACTATCATACATATGTTCATTATCAAATGAGCATCAAGTTTGTACAATTAAAGTGTTAAAATATTCGGAACCGACATCTGACACTCACGTTTAAATCATCTTACTTGATGATTTTATTATTCCCAATTAACCCTTCATTATATACCATCAATCTCTTATTTAATAATAAGTCTCATCAAGTTCCACAAGTTATCGTGTTAACCCGTCAGAATTGTTATCTGAAATTTATACTTTAATCTCCAATATTTGAGATTGTCATTATAACCCGTAATCCTCATTATATATCTTGATTAAAGAAGATCCGATTGGTTCTATTTTATTATCACAACACGAACACAACCGAGGTGCCTATAAATAAATACACACACACACACACACACACACATATATATATATATATATATATATATATATATATATATATATATATATATATATATATATATTTAATGTTTCTGTTTTTGAAAAGAATGGAATACTGAAACCTTTAAGGTTTCGGTACCACACGATAAATGGTTTCGGTAGTATGTAGTTTCTCTAAAGTGTGTGGGTCTAGGTACATATGGAGTTTCGGTATTATGTACTGAAACCTTAAGTTTGTCTCAGCATCAAGGTTTCACTATGATGGGTTTCAGTATTCTTTAGTTTCGGTACATATAGTTTAGGTACATATATAGTTTCAGTATCAAGGTTTCACCAATAAAAGTTTCACTAAATAAAGTTTCACCAACAAAAGTTTCACTAACAAAAGTTTCACCAATAAAAGTTTCACTAATAAAATGTTTCACTAAATAAAGTTTCACCAACAACAGTTTCACCAATAAAAGTTTCACTAATAAAAGGTTTCACTTAATAAAGTTTCACCAATAAAAGTTTCAGTAATAAAAGGTTTCACTACATATGAATGGGTTTTGGTAGGGGTAATACCGAAACCTTAAGGTTTCGGTATCCTTAACAACACACAGAACACACATTTTTTAATTCTTAAAATCATATTTGTTTCTTGAATCAAAACCCAAAATTTTGTACATAACTTCTATATCACTAGATTTGCACAAACCCACAAGAATTTTTAACATGCATCATCATCTTGAATCCTAAAATCTTTGGTTCGGGTTTTCATTGATACCGGACATAAACTCTTAAATTCATCAATTTAAAGGATTTTTACCTTAAATTGTTTGTTGTAGTAGTAATAGCTCCTTCAAAACAACTTGAATCCAGATTTTTGGCTTTTGATTCCAACTTTTGATGTTTTATGGAGTGTTGAAGATGAGATAACTCTGGGTTCTTTCTTTTAGAGAGAGAGAGAGAGAGTAGAGAGTAGTTTTGTGATGAAGAGGTGATAATGAAAGACTTATTGTCTTTTTATTTCCCAATTTCAGCCTTTGGCACAAATAGCCTCTGAGCTTATCTAATTTTATTAATTAAAGATTTCTATCTTTATTTTATCCTCACAAACACTTATAATTAATTATATGTAATTAATAAATGAAATTCTAAATTTCTTAATAAAGCAACCAACTTTTATAATTAATCCAAATGCAATCCAACTTAATTATATTAAATTACAAATTTAAACTATTAAACCTCAAATACAATAATTTAAATATTAGGATGTTACAATGGGTAAGGGTGTTGCAACTCAGGAGTTGCCATCAGGTACCCCATCAGTCCAACAATCATCAGTCCAAGAGCAGATCACAGCCCTTTCTGATCAGACTGAAAGCCAAAAAAGGCTAGTTTTTCAAGTCCAAGATCAAATGAACAACAGAATGGACTGGCTCGAATCCGCAATGATTGATCTGCAATCGACATTGCAGACCTCAGGCTGAATCCACAAAACACAAACATGATGATCATGAGGACCTAGTCATCCGGAGGGGGAGAAACGCCCCAAGATTCAGTTTGAGGGAGAAATGCAAAATGTAGGGGGAACAGTTGCTGAACAAAGTGGGGAGTGAGGTTCAGGGGCTCCAGGTGGTCCAACAGAAGAATATCTAGCATTGGCTATGGTAGTGTTCGAGCCACCATCAGACAAATTTGAGATCATATTAGTGTCTGACTCAGATTCTCTAATTGATCAAGACTATTCGTTAACAACACCCAAGCCAGAGCCAGAATCGCCACAAAAGATTTTATCATCATTTGACTTCTTGAACTCTCCCACCCATGTGCCTCAAGAAGAAATCATGTCAACCATAAAAGCTCCCACCCCTACTCCAATAAATATCCCTTAAGTCCAAACCACCCCAGAAGTCCAATCTCCAGCCGCTCAACTGGCCGAGTCATCAGGCCCAAGGACCGTAGACTGAATTCAAACGGGGCCTGATGTAATTCCTGTGCATGATAGAAACGACCTGGAGTGGGTAAACTGGTTCTAAAAAGGAAAGATTCACTCCCTCTCAGCAGAAGAAAAAGATGCCTTAAAACTTGACCATCGGGGTCAAGTTGAGTACCGCCAGCCGAAATAGAGGAACCTCCAGTACAAGGGTTGAAAGATTTTTTGATGAACCTTACTGCGGACGATTTTCAACAACCCTTTCTCGAGGAAAGATTCAAAATGGTCTTCTGAAAGAAGCCTGGCTCGTACAGTATACGCTCATTGATGGTTCCCAGTGATGCGTCCAGAGCTGAACAAGCTGAATACAATCAAATGATGCTGAGAGAAAAGAGACCAAAATTAGAGTATTGGTCTAAGTCCAAGATTATTAAGGTAACTTCCATCAATCTATATAAGTGGGCTTGTCTGTTCACTCCTGAATTCGATATCATAAGAGAAGACGGGTCATCGCAGCAAATCTATGAGTGACCTTGACTTTGTGAACATTGATGATGTTGAGACAATTCATAATAAGCTGAAAAACAGAATTAAAGGGCGATTAAGTCACTTCATTGCTCTTGCGGCACTAACCAGAAGCATGAATCGTCGATCAATCATCATGTGCTTAAAAGACTTCCAAATTGTCATTGAGAGTTTTATGGTCAAGGTGGGTTTTAAGGCTCCTGAACAAGATATTTTTGCCCTTGATCATCATCCAATATACAAAGTTCTCATGGGAGGTCTGCAAGGAGTTATTTTTCTGAATAAAAATGGTCACAAACGGTTCATGCGCTTTGAGGATCTACCACGTTACTCGGATGGCACACTTCGTTTGGTGAGAGCCGAGCTTAATAAGAGACTACAAGAAGACGATGCTCAACCAATTTCAGAGCTTAAAAAGAGGCCTAAATAGATTCAAAACCTCCTCAGCGCAGTTGAACTCATAAATGACAGGCTGCACATCAGGCAAGTGACTTGAAGATTCGACGTCATCCTTGGTCTTCGTGAAAATGCAGAGCATGCCTGTTACCCTCCTCAATGATCGAAAAGGGAGAGATTGTTAGATTATAAATTTCGATCATGTGGAGTTTTAATTTGTAATAGTTAGTTTAATATATTTCCATGTAATTTATTTCCAAGTGTTTAATTTCCTTTATAATTTATTTATTGCATTTAGAAATTGAGAGGGGTATAGAATGTAAAACCCTCAGAGTTGTTTTAATATTTAAGGGAAACCCTAGGGTTTCCCACAAGTTTTGTCTTACTTACTTTAGCAAGATACGGCCACCGTTTTTCTTCTTTCTTTTCTCTCTCGATATTCAAACTTTAATTGAGTGTATTCACTCTTATTGTTGATTATCGTGATTGTTATTATTGGGAGTGCTGATATTATCAACTGGGACGATTCTACAACTTCTTTATATCTTTATTAAAAAAATATTGTGTGTTTATAATGTTATTAAAATATAATAAAAACTACATATGTGTCATACAAACAATATTAATTATTTTAAAGTAATTATTAATACAATACGATCATATTTCCTAACATTTTATTTATTGTAATTAGAATTAAAGTTTCATTAAATCTATTAAATATATATAGATTTAGAAATAGAAAATTTAAAAAGAATGTTAAAACAATATCTATTATTCATTTATATTAAAAAAAGATAAATAATACATATAACAAATAACAATATTACTCATTTATTTTTATATCAATTAGTCTTTATTTTAAGGGTTTATTATTAAAAAAAACCAACAATTTTCACGTTTTCTTTCCTTCGTGTTTTTTTTTTCATAAAAGTCCTTAAATTAATTTTTTCTTTCTGGTTTAATGAAATTTGGATATTGAAACCTGATTTTTCAGTTTTTAAAAACCAGGTTTACTAATTATAATTGGGCTCTAATAGTCAAGTTTCACAAAAGAAAAATTTAATATCGGGATTTTTTGGGAAAAAAATAACATCAAAGGACGAAAACGTAAAAACCGTAAAAACATGTTAATTTTTTTCATAATAAACCCATATTTTAATTTTAATTTTAAAAATAATTCGCATTAAACTAGCATACATATAATAAAAGGGTTTTAAAAAAACTTAAAACTATCTCGTGACCCGACAGAATATTTATATTATAAAAATGTATATTAAATAAATAAAATTCAAAAATATTCTAAAACCTATAGAGTTTCGTGTCATTTCCCAACTAAAAATGTATCCATTTGTCTAAAGATAGATGAGTATTGAGTCACTAGAACCACCAACACATTAGTAATGTGCTTTAACTTTGGTTTTTCTTAAATCAATTTTTCGTAGTGGCCTTTTAATTTATTTCCTTAATTATATCTTATGTTTCCATTTGTATTTATTTCTTTAATAATATCTAATGTTTCCATTTGTTTAAAAAGATAGATGAGTATGATGCACTAAAGTCACTTATATATTTATATTTTTAGTTATCTTTTGAAAATCTGAACAAATTAATTAGGTCGATTCGATTCAGGTGCGGACTCATCCTTTACGGGTAGGAGTCAAACGATCCCGAGAACTTTTTATTTTTACGTATTATATATAAAAAAAATTCGATCCCAATGATTTTTAAAGTTCGATCCCAATATTCTTGTTAGCTTTTATAAATTTTGCACATATAGATAAATCTAGTTAAAAAAATCTAAGAAAATATATAAAAACTTAATAGTTTCTTACCCATTTAACAAATATTTTAACATATCTTTGCTTTAATTTATTGGACTAATTAAGTTTTAGAGTGTTGTCTTGTTAGACATTTGGGCTTGGGCTAGGGTAGAAACCTAGATAGATCAAGCCATGAATTCGCTTTGATGATTGGACCACCGTGCCATGGGATCACTGGCTTGCGCTGCCTGTCCGTCTCCGTCTTAGAGAGTCAGACTCTCAGCTAAATCAGACTCTCACTCTCTTTCACTCTCTGCCTCTCTGGAACAAGTGAATGACCAAACAAGAAAAAGTGAAGGTAATCATGTAAATGTTTCTAACTTTTATCTTTTTATGCCCCTTTCTACTATGCTTTAGTTTTCTAAATGCTTTTTTTCCTTACTTTTTATATTGTTAATACTTTGTTTTTTATTATTAAGTTATTTATACAATATGATTATATGAATATATGATAGAAATATAGAGTATTTGATACGTAGATCGTTAGTTGTTTAACATTAAGTTATATTTATTTAATGTAATTAGAGAATATGGATCAATTAATAACATTGTAGTTTTTAATTATTTGTTTTATTACTTAATCAAAATGAACCGACTCAAATTTTCAAGATTTGAAAAATTATTAAAGGGCGACAAATGATCGTAGTCTCATTACGTCACTAAATTTCGACACCTACAAAAAATTTTCTAGATCCGCCACTGATTCGATGTAACCCACGTTGATCACAACTCGACCCGAGTCAATGGAGATTTTAATTTTTAATTTTTTGAATGTTTTAATGATGATAGATACTTAATGTAATGAAGTATGCTACTATTCTACAGGCACGCCAAGTCTCCAAAAAATATGTTAGTTATATATTCTTGTCTCTAGTGTTACACCAAAGCATACTTCTATAGTGTGGAATTTTGATTAGTCCACATAATAGTTGACTTCATACATGCATGATTAGAAGCTTACTGTTTTTATAAAGTCAGTTGTGGAAAGTTATTGGTTAAAAATATTTTTTTTTTAAACTTTATTATGATTACACATTTTGATCAAATAAATGGTAGTTTTTCCTTTAATTATTAAGACCCAAGGTATACTTTCCCTGTTGGAGTGGGCGGCATGCCATCTCAGATTCTCAGCCTAAACCCGATGGGAACATCGCCCCCCGCTAGCGACCCCGCTAAGATCGAATGACCCCGACTTGAGTTACTCCTCTGCTCGGCTTCTACTCTCTCTCTCTCTCTCTAAAAAATTAATTGAATAATGAGTTTTGAGATAGAAATATTGGTGTGGTGGATATTTTCAAAAATTAAAATGAAAATGATGGAGAGAGAAAAACTGATGTGACATTGAGGTGTCCAAAATGGTATATTTGGGAAGAGTGGGTACACCCCTCATTGTTGAATTCAATATTTATATAGTTTCAAGAAACCAATCTTATCCATTAGATTAAAATTCAAGGGTTATAAAAGTAACGTCAATTTTATAAAAAATGAAACTTTATGTCAAAAGTTTGAAATAAAAAACAAAAGTAAGATGCATGTTGAAAGCAATAACTTATTTACGTTCCTTTTTGTTTATTTTAGATGAATGTATGCTATTTGCATCAGATAAACAACCATCGATGATTATAGGAGGAATGATGAAAGTAATATGTCGAACATTAATTTATACGGTTTTAAAGCAACACAACAAACTTGCATATATTTATTTTTTTATTCTAACGAATTATTATACTTATCGTTGTAGAAAGTACGACAATAATGTTATAGACTGATGAATTCTCTAAGGTTCCGTTTGGATTATATGAATTTAAAATGATGGATTTTAAAATGACAGGATTTTGAAATCTTCAAAGGGATGGATGGATTATGAAATGTGGAGGAGTGAGGAATATGAAATCCTAAATGAGCTAAATCTTTCTCTTGTATGAGCTAAATCTTTATCCAAACATGACAATGAAATATTTCGAAATTCAAATCCTAAATGAGTTGTTTAAATCCTTCGAACCAAACGACACCTAATAGTTTATCAATAAGTACGACAATGATGTTATATATAGACCAAAGAATTCTAATAGTTTATCAAAATGCATTAAATTTGAGTTTCGTCATCTCGTACATACAAAGTCATTAAATATCAACATAAAGTTGGTGTTCAAAATTGGTGTTCCAATGATCAATTGTTGTTATTTAGCGAAAGAAAAATGATTGTTACTGAAAACTGATGTTTGAATGTTTGTGTTCCAATTTGTGGTTTGAATGAAGAAAATGTTTTTGTTGAAAACTTGATACTAAACTTTGTTAAATTAGCAAAGGACGACTTATTTTGTAGGATTTTTTTAATTAAAAAAAATTCCTAAAGTTGTTTTATTTTTGTATAACTCTAGTTCTGATCTAATCATACCAAATGAGTTGTAGTCCAATGGTACCAAGATGCTAAATGAGATCCCAAGGTTGAGGGTTCGACTCTTATTATGGACAAAGGTATAGATTTAGAAATTAAATTAGATGAGTGTGTGAGTTCTGATGCAAAAAAAATTCTGATCCAATTATGGGTGTGGTTTGTCATTGTTTCAAATAATAGAAAGTTTATCTAATTAAGAATTGATGAATCAAATTTTATATATATATATATATATATATATATATATATATATATATATATATATATATATATATATATATATATATATATATATATATATATATATATATATATATATATATATATGATTCAGGTTCAAAAAGGTACCTCTCGAAATCAAGTGCATCCGAAGGTACCAACCTTAAAAAACTTTTTTTTAAATTTTTTCTCATAACCATGTTTAAATTAATGTTATACACGTGATATATGAATTTCACTTACATTCACACTTTTGTGTCCTTAAAAATTATGTGAATGCTCAATGCATATTGATGTGAATGGTCATCTATGTGAATGGTCATTTCACACCATGTGAATGGTGTGAATGACCATTCACATGATCTTCTTTTACCATTCACAAGATTTATGATGTTGCTCCTTTTGAAAAAAAGTCTTATAATGTTGTCTTATACATGTCTATTCAAAAAAATATATGTGAATGATCATTCACATTAGGGTACGCTGGGTACGCTGGAATCTCATAGGTACGCTGATGAACCTGATTCATATATATATATATATATATATATATATATATATATATATATATATATATATATATATATATATATATATATATATATAAAATACCAAATGAGGAACGCCAATGGTGTTTTTCTTTCTTTTTCTTTAGTTTAAATTTTCACGTTTATCTTAGCGTTATCTTTTATTTAGCCCTTTTATTTTGATAAATTTATGTTTAGTTATATTTTAATATTTATTATTACAATATTTTTATACACACTTAAAATTATGATTTTAATTATACTTATGTTTGGAGTTGTCTTTTGAAACTATATCATGTTATGTTTAATTGTATGAAAAAGACTTACTATTCACATGTATGGAGTAAGCCAATTGCGTATTTTCTTTTCTTTTTTTTTTTTGTTTTAAATTTAAATTTTTCATAACACATCATTATCTTAGCGTTGTCTTTTAATTACCTCTTTTATTTTAATAATTTTTTTTTGGTCCTATGTTAACATTTATTATTACAAAATTCTTACACAATTAAAATTATGATTTCAATTATACTTATATTTGGAGTTGTTTTTTGAAACTATTATGGTATGTTTAATTGTATGAAAAAGATTTTATTATATATTCAAATGCACAATACTTGTTTTTATAATTAAAATGTAACTATTTAATATTAAGATTTTTTTATTGAATATGATAATGTAAAACTTTGAACATTACTATTATACCGTTGATAAACCCTAATCAATGTATTGGAGACATTACCGTTATAAATTTATTGATATATTTGATCATAAAACCGACAAATTAAATTGACGATTAAACCTAATCAATGTCAAATTTTCAAATGGGTTATGAATAATTAATTAATTAAATCTGGTTCCGATTTATCTAATAAGACATTCTAATCTTAACATCGGAAAATCTAGAAAACCAATAATAAGAACCAACAGTATCATTTATTTTGCTTCTTGATATCAGCTTTGCAGTTTCACTCTTCGATCATGATTCAGTTGTGTTTCGTTATTTGAATTGTTTAAAAGTTTATTTGTTTTTATATTTATTTCTGTAACTAATATTTTAGATCCCGTATCAACGTGCGGCGGTTGTTCGACAACTCGTTTATGTATATGAAAAAAGTGATTATGAATTATTTATTTTGATATAAAAAAACTTTTTAATTTATTTTTTTATTTAACTTAATACTTTTTTTTATTCAATTAAAATTGATATTTTGTCTTATCGAGTCCACATGAGAAAGCATCTTTAACGACTAGCCAAAGCCATAGAATGAGACATAAGCAGACGAAATAAGAGACCTAATTTAGTCAGATTTATTTTATTACTACCTCGGTACGAATTTGCACCCAAAAAAAATACAGTTTAAATAATAGATAATTTTTAAATATTTATTATACAAATTAGTTTATGAAACCATGTATTACCGTGGATAATTTTTAAAAAACTAATTGGTTACATAAAATATATGTAAACATAAAATTAAATCATATAAGTATTAACTTTTAAAAAAAAATACAAGAAAAGTACTATTATGTATATATCTTTTAAATATACATATAATAGTTAAATTTTTAACATTCTTTTAAATTGTTTAATTCTATGTGTGTGTGTGTATATTTAATCGATATCCGGGATGGCTTTTAGGGTGTGCAGGAGGCTCGATCACCTAGGACCCCTAATTTGTAGTTTCTCAAAGTCATAATAAAGATCTCAGTTCAGACCAATATAAATTTTCTGCATTTGACGCATACACGTGCATGTGTGCATTAAAATGAAATTCATGTTAAATTTAATTTAATTCGTATTATTAATATTAATTTCTCACTAATCATTTTTTTTTTGTCGTTCACGATTCCAGTTTACCTATTAAAATTGAGTTTCAAATGACCAATTTATTGTTTAAAAGTTTAACAGTCTTGTAATTAGAAGCAAAGGGCCTCCAAAATCCATGAGACAACCCTGATCGATATAACTTGAAAATTCAATTACGTAAAATGTAATGTTTATATATACTTTATAACAACACATAAAATGTTATAAAGTATGATTTTATTAATATTGTTTTATGTTTACTTTTTAAATATTTTATTATTGTTTATATAATCAGTATTTAATTTTAATAAATATCTAATTGTAATATTACACACACACACACACACACACACACACATATATATATATATATATATATATATATATATATATATATATATATATATATATATATATATAATCAATATAATTGTTAAAAAATAACAGATTTCAAATAGATAAAATGATGAAAAATAATGGATAGAATTAATCTATATCTATAAACTAATAAAAAAGTAATTATACTCATTTTGTGAGCCCACGTGTCATTAGCATGAATCCACACGTGTCATTTATAGTTTTTAAAAACAAAAAAGAAATTTAAACTTTATTTATCCAAATCTAATATAACCTATTTTTAATTTCAAAATCAATTCTAACAAAATCTAATACTCTACTACCTTATTAATTATAATATTATATAATAAAAGTTTTAAAAAAATATAAAAACTAATTACTATTCGAAATATATATAATTAATAGGTCATCTTAAATAATAATATTACTCGTATATACTTTCATGTATATATATTCATCTTAAATAAACTAGTTAGTTATTAATGTTTATAGATTTTAAAATAATTGTATTTATCTTGTATTTTATTTTATTATAAAATAATAATTTGTATTCATCTTTCTAGGTGAAATGAGGTGATGCTATGCGAAAAATTGTTTTCTCTATTATAATATAAATTAAAAATATTAAAATTGTATATATTTATTTATGTTTACAGATTTTAGAAAAAACTAATTGTATCTATCCTTTATTTTATTTTATATTAAAAATAATAATGTTGTATTTATCTTTATGGTGAATTTATGGATGTTAGGAAAAAATTAATTGTATTATCTTATATTTTATTTTATATTAAAAATAATAATGTTGTAGTTATTTATTAATGTTTATAGATATTAAAAAATAAATTGTATTTATTTTTATTTTATTTTATTATAAATATAATAATGTTGTATTTATATTTTGGGCAAATAACCAAAAATAGTAACAACTTTTGACATTTTTATCATTAATAGTAACATTATTTATTTTTTATCATTAATAGTAACAACTTTTTATTTTTCTATCAATAATAGTAATGGGTGACCTGCAAACCTGTTTAGCAGGTCACCAACTTTTCATTTATCAATAATAGTAACATTTTTTCATATTTTTATCAATAATAGTAATATATCAAATTAAAAACATAATTTTTATTTTATTTTGTTAAGTTTTCTAATATTTCATAAACACAAAAAATAAACCAAATTTTTATTCCGAATATTTACGGATAGATAATATTCGATTATTTATTCCCAACTATATATAATATTAATGAAAAAAATACTATGAATCATTTCAATTTTCACTTATTCCAACAAAAAAACTACGAACCATCATTTTCTTAGTTTTTCCGAATAAAATAATACAAATCGTTCCATTTTTTTAGTTTTTTCCAATATAAATGGATCATAGTTTTTTTATTTAAAAAAAAATCAAAATGGATCTCAATATTTTTCATTCATAAAACTATCAACCACAATAAGACATGATTTTTCCATTCATTGAAAAACTAAAAAATGAATGGGTCGCAATACTTTTTCAATCGTATTACTTTTCATTTGGAATAATTACAAATTGAACGGTTTTTTTGTAAATTCCGAACGAAATTGATTACAAATCATTCAACTTTTAGCTTTTCCGAATGAAAAACTATAGCCCAGTCATGTTTTTAAGTTTTTTTACAAAAAAAAACTATAAATCATTTTGAGGTTCGTAGTTTTCAACAACGAAAAAAACACTTGCTAAACCAATTTCCATAATTTAACACCTTATAACACAATCAACTCATTTAAATTAGAGGTTTTTTACCTTCCCAAGTTAAAGAACTCCACAACCCAAGATAAAGATGAATTCCAGAGCTCAATTCGTTCCGTTTCGACTTTTTTTTCTGTCTGTTTGCTCTTACAAACACACAAAACACTTCTCAATTGTTTTTGGAATGAATAAAAATGCAGCAAAGAGTTAAACGTGTTATACATATAAACATATCGTTTATAATGCGGGTTCGACATCGATACCCGATCTGTTATCAATATTTCATAATTAATATCAATATTCTCATTTAATTCTGTGGTCTAATAATTATTAATAATACGCTAGAATGATAACCCGGTGACATGTATACTCGACCCCGACACGTGTTCATTTCACTAATCGTCATACCATTGCCCCAAGCAATATTAATAATTTAATCAACCAATAAATTAAATCCACGAAATATTTCTCAAAGACGGGGTGTTACAATTTTTAACTACACAAAAAATTATGAATAAATGTGGTTTATAGTTTTTCTGCTTGAAAAATATTGCAACCAATTTTTTTTTAGTTTTCTATATAAAAAAACCTACAGCCCATTTAGATCGAAAAAACTAAAAAACCAAAATAGTTCATATTATTTTGTTGGAAAAAACTAAAAATAGAGTGATTTATAGTTTTTTAGTTTGGAAAAATTGAAATTGAAATGATTTGTATTATTTTTTTTTCGTTCATATTATATATAATTGTGAATAAATAATCAAATATTATCTAATCGTAAATAAATATTCGGAATAAAAATTTGGTTTATTTTGGTGTTTATGAAATATTAGAAAACTTAATAAAATAAATAAATCATGTTTTTAATTTAATATGTTACTATTATTGATAAAAATCTGAAAATATATTACTATTTTTGATAACTGAAAAGTTGGTGACCTGCTAAACTGGTTTGCAGGTCACCCATTACTATTATTGATAGAAAAATAAAAAGTTGTTACTATTAATGGTAAGAAATAAATAATGTTACTATTAATGATAAAAATGTCAAAAGTTGTTACTATTTTTGATCATTTGCCCTTATATTTTTTGATGAAATATAGTAACACCACGTGGCAAATTGTGTTCACCCGTATTATAAGTAACAAATTTATTATTATTTGTGGCTTAATCAATTTTTATGAAATTACAATTAGTTTATAACCATAAGTTATTATTAAATTTAACAAATATAATCATCCATTATTATAAACAGACACTTACTTTGAGACAATTTATGTATCACCCTATTGTAAATCTCTTTAAATTCCACTTGTAACAAAGTTAGCACATATATACAACACAACAACAATACTCAACATTCTCAAAAAACAACTCTAGCTGGTCGGAAGCAATAATCTAGTCACTAATTAGTCTACCGGAAGCAACAATGCGGACGTCTTATCGAGAGGAACTCGAAATAGCCTGGGTAGCCCACACCACAAAGTAGTGTTTAGGCGAGGACCTTTGGGTTGGGAATAACCCAACATGCCTTTCTACTCAACTCAACGTCTCAACGATATCTCAACAACATCACTATGCTCTACAATATACTACTATGTGCAATTAACAAAAGAAGAATTCACTCGGAATTCGTTTGGTTCTTAAAATACTCCTATTAGAAAATAGTAATTTCAACAAAAGTGCATGTCAAAAGAAGGTTTTCGATTACTCGACTGCAATGCTGCAATCCACTAACCACGTCAACTAGCATCCTGCTCGATCTACCAGATCTCCATTAGCTCCTGACAACGTATAACACGACTACGTTACAACTACAACTCAACTAGTACAACATATACAATTCAATATATCCACTATCACTCTGTTCACCTCAGGTCCACTAGGAACTCTTATCTACGTATACTATAACCACTTTACCACTACCACTCGCTTAACTATTGACGAGGTGTCGTTGTAGCTCACTGAAAAAGACCTAAATACCTACTAGTGTAGGGAAGTAAGGGTCGAATCCACAGGGAGCTTGGAGTTTTATTAGGGTTAATGTGCTAGTCAAATTTGTAACTTAAAAGCGAGTAAAATGTTGGATTGATTGTTTGGCAAAGTGATTTAAAACTAATATTACTTCTAAAGCAATGACGTAGCAAATAACAATTAACTAACAAATCAAGTTGGAAAGATAACCATTTACGAATTCCATACGGCGCAAGATTTTATTAATTGAACATAATATAATGGTCACAAAGACATAACCAATTTCGCAATCATATTAATCATGAATAACTTTAATCAATAAATATCGGTATAACGCATGCAACATTCATTATTTTTCTTAACCCCTAAGCTATGGACTCGGCACAAGTAATGACATTACGATGAACTATCTTACTTTTACCAATCAAATCATTCATTTATAATACCAATCACAAGTACATCATTTGTGTGAAATCCAATAAACATAAACACATCAATACAAATATTAATGTTCAAAATAGTAAAACTTAGCCTTAGTTCCTCCGAAAATGGATATGGAGAGCTTAGCCTTCCATCGCGTGTTCTTGACCGACAATGATTGTAGAAATCATCTTCGGGCTTGTAGACAGTGAAAGATTGACACTCCGGGACTTCGTACTTGATTCGTGAATCGACCGTAGCAGGGCTTCGCTAGTGGTTTTAATAAAATGGGAATTAGAATTCGTATAGCAGGGTTTTTACGCCGCAGGGGCGTAGCCCTACGCCCCTTATGCGCACTAGGGCTCCAAATTTTTAATCAGGGGCTCATGTGGGCCCCTGAGCCTATTTCTCAACTTTAAATCGTACTGTTTTGGAGCGTAGGGGCATAGCCCTACTCCCCGACCTGCGCCTCTCGAGCTGAATTTTTTCGAGGTGCTTTTAAATGACTTCTGGCCCTGAAAAAGAAACACTGCGTAAAAGTTCGAAGTTACGATGTGAAAATGCATATATGAACCTTTAAAACTGCCGAAAACACGCAATAATACAGTCTCATCAAACCTCCCCAACTTAACTCTTGATCGTCCCTGAACAAGCCTTAGAATCGATCTATCTATACCGTTTGTATTAGCAGTGTGTTCGGTAAGTCCAAATTAAGTCAGCATTCGCAATAATGCATTAAAATTTTGAATGTAAGCTCACAAACATTTTCTTTAAGTCACTATAATGTATCTCACTCTTGGAAATTACTCTTTTAACTCTAGGTTACAAGCTTAAAACATGTGGGTCTTTTGACCATCTTTTCCCTCTATGCATGTATACGACATTTATTACTTTTGATTACCACGCTTTGAATATATTTTTCATTTTAACTCGAGTTTTCAATCATAGCTTTCTAATTGGTCAATGTAGCAGGATTTGAGTCAATCGCTCCCAAACCAAACTGTAACAAGCTGAACTTTAATTAGTAACCATTAACATGATTGGCATTAATTATTAAGTTTAGAGTTAATTAATATGTTAAATAAAATTTTAATGACATTTATTAGCTATGTATTTTCTTTACTAAGTTTATAAAAGTATATTTAAAGCCATAAGTTTTATATAAATAGTTTGTTATGTCAAGATAAAAGAATTGAAAGAAAATAAAGTATTGGGGATCAAATGTTGAAAATGAAACTTGTAATTTTATAACAACCCAAATATGGGTTCTGCTCACTTTATTGTTGCAAGAAATCGAATCTCTCTACATTTCTGTCAAAGCTCACGGTTCATTCATCATCAAGGCTCACCAAATTGCAACCAAAATTCAAGATTCAAAAGGAGAAATCAGCAAGAAACTTAAAGCAACAAGAATTATAACAAGATTGTTAGGTAATTATTCCTTTAATTTGTATTTGGAATCTAAGGTTCCTGGGAAAAATAGTGTGAGTTCATGACTTCAAATTTATGAAATGGAGCTTGGTTTAATACTAGAAACTCTATATATATTGCATGCATGTAATCCTCATGAGTTTAGTTCATCACATTAGTATTTTGAAACCTTAAATTTATATTTTAAGATTAAGAATCTGAATTAATATTGCTGTTGGGATTTGCTTCGGTTTTGATCAAACGAGAAGGCCAAGAAGGTCATATGGCCTTCGGCCAAAACTTAAAGAAACATTTGTGTGTGTTTTAGATGCATCAATTTCTCTTGAACGTTACGGAATTATTGCTGGAAATAAGTAGAACAGAAGGGATATGTGCAACTGTGTGTTATGTGTGTTTTGCATGGATACCGAAACCATTGAGATAATACTAAAACCTCATGGTTTCGGTAATCCTAATCTACCGAGATGTACCTATGGCTACCGAGACCCATGAAACTACCGAGAACAACCTGAGATGTGTGTGTGTGTGTGTTTGCATAAAACCCATTACCGATTACCGAGACCCACACTACCGAGAACCAACCCATACTGAAACCTTCAAGGTTTCGGTAATCCATAATCCTCATTACCAAAACAGCACCAAGCATATATGTATGTGTGAAACACCCTCTCAACATAATATAATAGTTAATGGGATTATATTAAATTAACCATAATTAACCTGAGTTTGAAGAAAATTGGGCATGACCGTTCGCACGGAGTCCATATCCCTGTTTTCTTATAGATAATAATTTGAAACATATATTAATTTACAAGATACTTTCAAGTACTTTACAATCATCATCATCATCCCAAAAGACACTGGGGCATATATAGTTACATAACCAAATGTGTTGGTAGACAGCTACCCAAAATTCCCAACGTACAGGCAACTAACTTTACCAAAAGTCAAGCTTCAGAAATAGGTCCGCTCACACTCTAGGACCTGAACCGGCAATCTCTTTGCCTTTGCTAGCACTTCCTGTAATACATGAAATGTGAGGGGTTAGCAAATAAAATTTGCTAAGTGAGTTACTAGATCGATATGGAGTGCAAAACATAAACATGTCATAATGTTTAAAAGGTTTATGAGATTACAAGTGCAATATCTTTTTAATAAAATAGTGTGGGCATAGCCCATTAATTTGCATAGGTTGCGAACATCGCCCGCTAACCCGCCGTTGTTGACCGAATCCCGGTCTAACAACTCCAAACGGCGCCCGAAGTCCGGTCACCTACTCCGTAAGCTTCCGGAAGTAGGAATTTATACGCACAAACACAAAGTAAGGCGCTTGATAATAATAATTACCTGGATATCCAGCGAGGCCAAATAACTGAGCATAGCTCATAATGGGTTAATGAAGCATGGGTATAATGTGTATGACAAAGACATGATCATCAATGTAGCATGGAAGTTAATGTATATAACAGAAGGTATCAAGTCAGGTTTTCTGGCCATAGGCCATGATCAAATAGTAAACTACCAACTAGGGCAGGATGCCACATAAAATGATGTCATTAGATATGCACATTATCATAATAAAAAAAAACATGTAGATATGAATGCAACACACAAATCAATTCTAGAACTCACAAAGATAGGCTAAAAATAGCCTTTTAGTAGAAATATTGCCCCAAAGGCTCCTTAATGTCCAAAACCGATAACCGGTGCTCCGTTCAGATCCAAACCTATCAAACAATAATATTTAACGCACTCATAAGCTTTTGTATCATATTATAAGGTTTGGAATTCAAATGAATGAATCAAAGGCCTTCGGTTTAAATTTCTGATTTTTATTGACACCATTGTCCCACTATTGAGTTTTATAGACTTTTTGGCGATATTTGGTGTTAAATTATATGTTATATAAGTGTGGAATGACCCCATGAGGTTATAGTGTCATTTTAGAGCTTAAAACAAGTATTTTTGGTGTACAGGGGCTCGACTCGACGAGTCAGAAGGGCGACTCATCGAGTCAAAACTCATTAGAATCGAATTTATGCAAAACCTGACCTCGACTCGACGAGTCATTATGGTGACTCGTCGAGTCACCTCTGCAACCAGCCAGGAAAGAACGCCCTTTTTGACGTCCTGCTTGCCATATTTTCGTTCCAAACTCGTTTCCAACCCACCAAAACACCTCCAAACTTAGTTTTATGATATATATGCTGTATATAAACATATATGAACAAGGTCTAACATCTAACATCATTAAATCCAACTATTTCACCAATCAAATCCTTGGAATTAATCCAAGGATTTCCAAGCTCCATGAATTCAAATTCCATGGCCTTTTTGATGTTTTCTTGCATTTGCAAATTCAGAATTTCATCAAGCCATAACTATTAATCCTTGGCTCACCTTATTATGATTCTTCATCATTTGTTATGCATATAGTTATTAGGTCAATGGAGAAAAGGAAGGAGATTAGCACACCATAGGAAAGAGAAGCATACCATAAGTTTGATGAAATAGGTTGGCCAACAATTCCAATCTTCTTAGCTAATTTGGCCACAAAATCCAGCCCTAAAGAAGTTTATTTGTGTGTCAAATATGCAGGGATTTTTTTTTCAAGGGAGAGGATGAGAAAGAGGGCTCACTATTTGGGGTTAAATCCACCCTCAATTGGCCATTGCATTTTCACTTAGCCCCCCTCAAGGTTCACTTGTTTATATCCAGCCTTGACAATCATTATTCTTCACATTTTCACTCCTCTATTGCATAACCCATTTGTACCATAAGCATCAAGGTTTTGTACATAAGGTTATGGGTTGCCAAAGTACAAGGCAATAAGCACATAATACAAGGGAGTAAGGCATGTGGCAAAGATTTAAGTTCAATCATAATTAAGCAACTAGATAAAATTTTCATTTGGCAAATAATCAATTATAATTAGTACCTTAAATGTGAGGGTGTTACAATGTGTGTGTCGATGTCATGTCCAAACAGAAAACAAAACCAGCAGCTTTCTTTGTCTCTTTTCTATATGCCTCGGATGAGTGCTGTGAAATTAGAGAAAGAAACAGCAGTCCCTAATCCTAATACCGAAACCCATCCCTTTTCTATATGTATGTGTGTGCAGCTAGTGTACATCAGAATATGTATGTATGTATATATATTACACACACACACACACACAAACACATAGTGCAACAACCTTTCACCCATTAATTCATATACAAACAAAGTATGTAAATTATGTTTGTGTATGTGCAGTGTGTGCATGACAGAAATAGAAACAATCACAGCTTTTAATTCTCATGAAATTAGTAAGTGTGTGCAGTGTGTGTAACAAAAAGATAATAGCCCAGCATTCCTTTTTCTTTCTAACAAAAGGCTCGGAAATGTGCATAGATGTGTATGTGTGTGCAGTATGCAAAACAACAACATTTCAGCATGGTTTCTTATATAAATATACATACGATTCATAAAATGGCATTAGAATAAAGTAAGAACACATGTATGTGTGATCATATACAACTAAATATTAAATAGGTGTTATGTAAATAAATATAAGGTTCATAATCATGACACTTAGATCATGTTCAAGTAAAAGCATAATGTTATACAAATTTCATGTAATTATATGAACATACAACAATCAAATAAGTCCATGATATGTTCTCATGTGCCTTTACTAGATTAAACATTAAAGCATAAGCATATAGTTGATAAAAATAAGTGTATGAGGACATTTCAATACGCATATCTTAATTGTACATATAGTTCACTGCCATGATGAGTAAAGGAAAGCATAAAGTGAGATTTTAATAATAAGATACGCATATTGACGCCATGAATATGTATCAGTTAAATTGTATGAACATTAAAATGCAAGTGTTATAAAATAATGACACTTATAAACATGTTATAAGTCATAAGGACATAAATATGCATAGAATGTCAATTTCATGCATATGAATGAGTTAAACTTGCAAATAAAGCCAAAGAATGACCTAAAAGGTAATACATGTCCATGAAATTCATATAAGATCATAAAGCCATTAAATCATGTCGAATCCAAGATTTAATGTCTAATTGTGATTCAACAAAGTCTGAGATGACATGATAAGTCAAAAATGCAATAAGTCTATACATAAGCTTCAGAAAGTCCAAGAATGCAACATAAATACACAATTGTGTTATAAAAGTCAATAAGCTTATGTAAATTGATTGCCAACAGGATCAGCTAAATCTGAACTATGTTATAAAGCCAAGCCAGAAAAGTCAAGCTAAAAGTCATTAAAGTCAAGCCCAGTCAATAAAGCCAAGTCAAAGTCAGAGAAGCAAGTCAGAGCTAAAGTTAGTAAAGTCAAAACTAAAGTCTGTAAAGCTAAAGTCAAATCCTGAGATAACTCAGGTGATGGATTTAATCTGCTTGCGAAAGTCAAAGTCAACAGCCATGCAATAAAACCAGTAACTGTGAGTTATAGATATAACTGTATACACGCTTGTCTTCCTGTGAGACATATTGTTGTTCTAGCTTTATTTGAAAGTCTATATGCTCAGCTAGAATATGACCTGTGCACACCTTGGTACGGTGATGCCCTATGGATCATGATAACTTTTAATATATCATCCTTCACACATGTCTTTACAGTCTGAATTAGTCTTGGATATATATTGTTGTTGCTATCTTGATTCATTACTTTGAATGCTTTTAGTCATTTGTCTTGTTAACTATGTTTTTCATATGCTTCCGTACAATTCAAGTCTGAGTAAGTCTATGCCAGTCTATGATTAAGTCTACTCTGATATTCACCCACGTTGTCTTACTGGTAGCTAGCCCAGTATGTGGCTGATCCCCACAATTAAAAGCATGTGCGTGGGAATAGACATCATCCGATCTTAAGTCCTATGTCTCACAATGTTCGGCTGATAGGGGCAGCTTTGATAAAATCACGCTTAAAGTCAAAGTCAGAGCCTAAAGTCAAAAGTCAAGCCACCGCTTAAATTGTCATAGCATGTTAACGGTTAAATCTATAATCTCACTAAGCCAACCGCTTACAGTTATTGTTGAATCTTTTTACAGGTTTAATCAAAGGAAAAGGTCAGCTGAACCAAGTCCTTAGGATCTACAAGTCCTAATTTGAAGTCACTAGACCATTACTGAATCTGCAATTGTTATCGAAAATGGATGAATATGGTGGTGGTTTAGGTAGAAGCAGCGACATGTATTGTGGTTATGTACTAGATTAGTATCCTTGTGCCATTAATAGTTTAGTTTTAAATTTAATAGTTTTGTATTTAACTTGTTGTAATCTATTCCTAACTTTGGTAAGATGACTTAATTCTGCACTTTATTATATTCTATCTTAGTTGTGATTGATGCTATATTGCTACTTGGATCCTAGTCGTCAAGGCTGCCCCGTAAGGGGTGGGGTCTTGACACAGACGGTTTTAGGGGATTATGCATGAATGGTACCCCGTAGGACTTAATTTCCTAGACCAGCTAGGCTGCCCTCGAATCTTTTGAGGCTAAAAACATGATTAAGCTCTCCCCCTTATTACATGAGTTTTCCAAAATCTTTTGACGCATTATTTTCATTTAAGCACAAATGCACCTTAACATACTTAACTCAAATTACATTAAAATGTTAATTATTATCACGACTATTAACATAATAATAGAATTTCTTACTAACACTAACTAATTTCCGGATACATTTTCTATGTGTCATCATTTTTCACGGCTTGATCGAAACAAGAACTATTGAGACTGCATTGACACTAAGCATTCACTCGGCAAATGAAAATAAAACACACTCAATTACTGAAACAAACAAGCAAACCTAAATATGATAAATGTGAATAGCAAGGAACGATGGTACATGATCACTAGTAAGGAGGAAGAGGAGGACCGAAGATACTATTGAAAAAGCTATCAACCTGAATATCCTCTTGATGTCGAAGCCCCTCTCAATATGCCCAGTTCTGTTGTTCATGATATGTCGTAGCTCTCTGCCCAGGTGGTCAAATTTCAGTCTAATAAAACAATTGTGGAGGCTCGTTAGATCATATTAAACATTTCATAGATACTACCCTTCCCAACTTAGACCATTGTGACGTCCTCGTCACATAAACACATTATAATGGGCAGACAACGAACACAATCAGATTCTTAATAAGATTCATTGCTTATTTGGGATAGATGAAACTAAATATAAGTACACTTAAGTCTAGAAACAACTAAAATTGGGTTAGAAATCCTCCCCAACTTAGTTGGTGACACTAACATTTAACTAAAACAAAGAAATAACTAAAACAATCCACCTTTTCGTAGGGAATCACGATTGCATTTAACACGTGCAACAAGCCGTTAAACCCCTCGGTATCCCAAGTGGACGAGTGTTGTCTCGTGAGGGTTTCCAGAATCACACCCACAAAGTTCTCTGGGTTGCCTCCCCGGAAGTGCTAAGTTTTACATCTTCAGCCAGACATACTGCTCCTATACTACCCTAACTATTTTTGGGATCTTCAATCTAATTAGTTGAAAGACTAGCATACTATTGGTGGCCCATTGAACATAATATTTTAACATATGTCCATTTACTTTAAATGGGGTGCCACCCTTTAGGTATTTTGGAAATTGACAGTAATTGTTCATCAAGGAAGGAGTCCCTAATGTGATCAGTTAAGTCTAAAGGAAGAGTTGGGAGCCTAGATAGGTAGTCGGCAACAACATTCTCAGTGCCTTTCTTGTCCCTTATTTCTAAATTAAATTCTTGTAATAGAAGAATCCACCGAATTAATCGAGGTTTGGCAACCTTCTTTGCTAACAACTGCCCTAAAGCACTGTGGTCTGAGTACACGACTACTTTTGCCCCCCCCCCCCAATATATGATCTAAATTTATCAAGGGCAAACACTACAGCTAACAATTCTTTTTCCGTAGTAGTGTAGTTCATCTGTGCCTCATTGAATGTTTTACTTGCGTAGTAAATGACCACATGTTTCTTTTCAACTCTCTGGCCAAACACATCACCTACTGTATAATCACTACCATCACACATGATCTCAAAGTGTTGAGACCAATCTGGAGATTGCAGAATTTGTGCTTCTGTTAACTTTGCTTTCAACTTCTCAAATGCTTGCATGCATGCTTCATCGAAGTTAAATTCTGTGTCTTTTGCCAAGAGATTACATAATGGTCTTGAGATTGCACTGAGATCCTTAATGAATCGCTTATAGAAACCAGCATGACCTAAAAAGGATCTCACTCCTTTAACATTGGTGGGCGGTGGAAGTGATGAAATCAACTGGACTTCTGCTTTGTCCACTTCCATACCTTTCTCGGACACAATGTGTCGCAGGACTATATCTTCTTTCACCATGAAGTGGCTCTTTTTCCAACTTAACACTGAGTTGGCTTCAGTGCATCTCTTTAGAACTTTTTCTAGATGTCCTAAACATTCTTCAAATGACTTATCAAAAATTGAAAAGTCATCCATAAAGATTTCAAGAGAACCACCCTCCATATCTGAAAAGATAGCCATCATACATCGCTAAAATATGGCGGGTGCATTACATAGTCCAAAAGGCATCCTTCAGTACGTAAAGGTTCCATATGGACATGTAAATGTTGTTTTCTCTTGATCTTCTAGATGGATTGGGATTTGGTTATATACAGAGTAACCATCCAGGAAACAATATAACTTTTGACCTGCTATGTTTTTCACTATTTGATCAATGAATGGTAGTGGAAAATGATCCTTGGATGTAACAGTATTCAGTTTCCTGTAATCTATGCATACTTTCCATCCAATTACAGGGCGGGTAGTGATCTTTCCTGCTTTTTTTGTGTCTATCAATGTGATTCCCGATTTCTTAGGCACGTTTTGGGTTGGACTAATCCATTTACTATCAGATTTTGGATAACCGATTCCATCGTCCAACCATTTCAAGATTTCCTTCCTCACTACCTCCCTTAAATTTGGGATTCAATCTCCTTTGTGCATCTCTTACTGGTTTAGCTTCTGGATCAGTGATAATTCTATGCATACATAAGGTAGGGCTGATTCCTTTCAATTCCGTTATTGTCAACCTACTACCTCTTTATACTTTACTAGTACTTGCAGTAGGGCTTTTTCTTGTGCTTCGGTTAGATCTGATGAAATAATGACAGGAATAGTGTCATTTGGACCTAAGAAAGCATACTTCAAATGAACATGCAAGGTCGTTAGTTCTAGAACAGGTGGTTAATCTATCGAAGGTCTTGCAGGTTGAGGTAAATCAATTGGTAATTTTCAGTCTTATGGGTCCACGGTGGTTGTTTAGATTCCAGTGTGGATTACATGACTACCTCAAGCACATAACATTGCTCAGAGTTCATCATGGCAGTGTCATGCTCAGCAAAGAATAACTCGATGGTATCCTTGGCATTGATTAATGAACCATGTTGCTGCACAAACTCATCCACCACATCTATCATGTAACATTCTGAATAGATTGAAGCAATGGTGGAAGTATTGAACACATTTAATCGCAAATTGTGATTCCCAAAGGCAATATCTACAGCCCCCGTTCTACAATTGGTTTAAGCATTAGTTGTAGCTAAGAATGCTCTACCAAAGATAATGACTGGTTGGTTTTCTCCAAGAGAACTCTCTGTATCCAAGACTAAGAAGTCGACCGATAGTAAAAATTTTCTATTTTTACTATCACATCCAATAAGATACCCCTTGAACTTTTTGTTGACCGATCTGCCAACTGCAGAATAATATCAGCGGCTTGTAACTGGCCCAGATCATGTTTATCAAACAAATTTCCAGGTAAGATGTTTACACTGCCTCCAAGGTCGAGTAATGCCTTTTTGATTTGCACATTGCCAATTGTCACTTGAATCAAAGGTGATCCAGGATCTTTCAGCTTTGGTGGCAAGGAATTAGAAATTACTGCACTCACTTGCTCAGTTAAGTTGGTCTGCTTGGGAAACGAGACCTTAAACTTCCTTTTCTTCGTGCAGAGATCTTTTAGAAATTTGGCATAAGAGAGTACTTGTGAATAGCCTTGACCTGATTAAATAGGTCCCACAAATCCTCGGGTTGTGGACCTCTCTTACCATACAGAGAAGATTTCGGATTTTCCAAAGCAGCAGGGTAAGGTTGAGGAGCTGTGGTGTCCTGATCCTTAACCATCTCCCCAACTGTGGGAGTTGGATATCTTCCTTGATTGGTTCCTTGAAAGTAACTTTCTTAGAACCTTCCTTCTTCTTAGGATCCTCTGTCTCTTCAAACACGACCTCAGTGTCGGTGTCTTCTTCTACTTCTTGTTCCTTTGGCATTTCGATCTTATTATCTACTTGTCTACCACTTCTCAGGGTAGTCACCTTGGACACTTCAGTCACCTCATGATTTTTCTCTTTGTCGTGTGCGTGCGAAGGATTTGGAAAAGTGTTACTCGGAAGCTTTCCTTCCTCTCTTTTTGTGAGCGATTCAGCTATCTGACCCGGTTGGCGACTCAACATCGTGTTAATAGGCGATTTTTGATTCATGAATTCTGCGAACTCTGTAAATTATGAAGAACTCATGTTCGTTTCCATATGAAAGTGGGGTTGATCATGTTGGTTTGGTTCGTAATATTGTTCATCCTTAGCAGCAGAAGTTGAACCATATTGATATTCTCTTCGTGGTGGTTCATACTTTAGTTTAGTCTGATGATCAGTAGGCTGATCATTTTTCCATCGAAAAGTAGGATGATTTCTCCATCCCGGATTATAGGTTTTCGAAAATGGGTTATCTCTCTCCCGATGAGCTCTAAAACCATATAATTCATTAGCATATTCCTCAGTAGGTTGCACTTGAGGACATGCTTCAGAATGATGAGATGAATCTCCGCATATTACGCAATTAACTGATGCAACAGGGTTTTTGCTAAAACCCTTCATCAATTGATCTATCTTCTTTCCGAGTTCTGAGATTTTACTATTTACGTCATGTTTCCAGGCATTGTCTATACCTGATACCTGAACTCCAATACTATTCTTAGAACTGGCTTGAACCTTGAGACCTTTACTGAGTTGATTCAGTAATTCCCAAGCCTCATCATCTTCTTTAGCTAAGGATGTGCCACCTGTAGCGGCGATGACCATGTTCCGGCTTTCTTGGCTCATACCATGAAAGAAAGTTTTGACGAGCATCCATTTTAGAACCTCGTGGTGTGGGCAAGCTCTTAGCAATTCATTCATCCGATCAAATGCCTCATAAAATTGTTCACCAGCTTTTTGTTTAAAACCGTTGATCTCTTTTCGTTTCTTAGTGGTTTTACTTACGGGGTAATACTGATTGAGAAATTCGCGCTTCATTTGATCCCAGGTTGTGATGATATTGGTGGGTAACGACAAAAACCAATTCTTGGCTTTTTTTCTATTAGTGAAAAAAGGGAATAAGCGAAGTTTTAAACCCTCGGTGGTTATACCTCGAACGTGATTAGCTTTACAAATAGCTGTGAATTCAGCTAAATGCTCGTATGGTTCCTCCTTAGGCATACCTAAAGAATTTGGAATAGTTAAGGTCGTACTTCGGGTTCATTCTCATTTTCCGGATATCGAATAGGCAAGGGATCGGGCACATCACCAGGGCGATAATGTGACTCGACGGTCCTTCTCAGTTGTTCACCCATTCTAACAATTAGAGACTCCAATATTTCAGCTTCGAGATCTCTTGGTGGATTTGGCTCCTCAAAAGTTGGAATTTCTTCCTCTTGATTAATTTCGTCCTGCGCACCTTAGATAATTGCTTGAACTCTCCGTGGTTGCTTTTTGTTGTTTCTGCACCTTAGCGACCTTCCGATTGGATTTAGCTACTTTTTCGATCTCAGATTCGAATCGTAACAGTGATACCCTACCCGAACGGTGTGTGTGCATAAACTATGAAGGAACTTACTAAACTAATTATTTTTGGTGGTAAGAGTAGTGTGACTACAATTACCTTTTTGGAATTTATAATTTTTTTGGGCTTTTAATAAATATAAATGAAAATACGGTAAAACAAAGTACTAACTTAAACTAAGGCAAAAACTAACTAGCCCTAACAAAGCGCTTACCGCTTCCCGGCAAAGGCGTCAAAATCTGACGAGCCGTCGTTGTAGCTCGCAGACATAGACCTAAATACCTACTAGTGTAAGGAAGTAAGGGTCGAATCCACAGGGAGGTTGGAGGTTTATTAGGGTTATATCTAGACGTGACACACACCAACGAGTGCGGAATCCTCGTTAGCGGCTTGACGGATATATCACTCACACGAAACACGGAAACTACCACAGCGTTGTACGAACGACTACGAACGAACCTACGCGATGATTCTCTCCGAAAACACACACTATTTGCTGATAAACTCGAGATCGCCTTCTGCTAATCACTCACACGAAATCTGCAAAAGTCTGCTAATCATTCGAGTTAATCCCTAGTTATAGAGACCCATTCGAGTTTGTCATGGGACAAACTCGAACCAGGCCCAAGGCCCATTCGAATTTGTCCACATGACAAATTCGAATTTACCTTCGATGTGAAATTCGAATGTATACTAAATTTGAATTTCACCTGTACAAACTTCTATTTGAATACATGTTTTAACTTATGTTTGATTTAATCTGTGAACTTTATGTTTGAATTTCTTGTAATATGTTACACCAAGTTCAAACATACAAACAATAAATATCAAACACATAAAATCACATATATCAAATACTAGTTCATATTGAATACCTTGTAATATCACTTACACAAAATGCTAATACAACTTAGACTGCTATCGTCACACAGGTTGTACCAACAGACTCCCCCTTGACGATAACTTCTAACTATTTACATTTTCATTAAGTACTAGGTTTATTTAAACTACTACCAGCATACAGGCCTTGTTCAACACATACCTTAACTACATTCTGATACTTCCTAGCCTCAAACTCCATATGTGCATCACTCGAGATTTTATGAGTATGAAGCACTTGAAGGTGTTCTCTGGAAAGATTGACTAAGTGCAGCAGATCGTACACTCTAAGAATCACTTTTTCTTCTAAGTCTTCCATCACCACTTCACCTGTTTCACTCTCAACGTACCACCAGTTAAGATTACTCAAGACGTTCTCTGGCATTGGCTTTAGCGGGACTTTCTTCAAACATCTAACTGGTTTATATTGTATTCTCATCCAAGGTCTACCAGTCAGGGATCAATTCTAGTATTGTCCATCACTCTTTTGCCAACTCTCGGATTGAGCCTTTCAAATTTTCTCGACCTCCTTTCCTTTCTGATGATCTTTGCTATGATTTCAGCATAAGGGTCGTCTCCGATATTTACAAGCTCCTTCCACGCCAACGCCTTTATCTCAACCTTTGGTAAGGAGTTGAAATCTTTCAATCTTCTCCTAAGATACTGGAGACCATCCTTTCGCTTAATAATGAATAGTTGCAGTTCTCTATCAAAGAACCAGCTTATAATATTTCCTGATAGTTCTCCAGCACTCGACACACGCATCTTTTCCTTCAAGACTAACTTCTTCTTCTCTGCCCTAAACCACAACTTTCTATTTTCTTCATTTGTAAGCTCTCTGGCAGGCTCTTCAGATTGTGATTCAGCATTTAACGCAGCTTTAACCGCTTCGATGTCAATCACATTGTGTTCACTTGGCAGATATGTATCGGTAATGGGATTTTCTTGAATAATAATTGTGTTCAGATTGTGATTTATCTTGTTCATCACCTAATACTTCATCATCTGGTTGCCATTCTGGAACATCTTCAGGAATAAACTCTCCTTCCTCCAACTCATCACTCTCATCTTCAAAATCAAACTCTAAGGTCTCTTCCTCAATATTCATTAAAGCCTCAATTATTTCATTCATGTCGCTTTCTGTGATCTTTGAGGAACTGGCTTCTCCTCCTTCAGCACCACTTTGACTAGGCTCCCCCTGAACCTCAGCATATAGAGCAGCAGAAAAATCTATTGGCTCATTCTCTTCAGGTGCATTGGGATCATTGCCATCGTCATCACCTTCCCTTCGCTGCTCCTCTTCATCTCTACCACTTGTCTCCCCCTGAGCTTTTAGATTTTTCAATAGCTGCTCAATTAGGGACCTCATTGTTCTGATTTCTGCAGCTTGATCTGCAACAGAAGTTTTAAGCTCCAGATTCTCTTCCTCAATCTTTCCAACATATTTCTTCAACTCAACATTATCTTTGTCAACATTTGCGTTATGCGCCTGTATTTCCCCGATAGCTTTAGTTAACTGAAAGATTTGGACTTGCTGGAACTCAACCTTGCTCCTGAGCTCAGAAAACCTTTGATTATCTGTGAAGGTTGATGAAGTTGATGGAATTGATTGAATGAGAGTTGGGATGATTGGTGAGGGAATGGATGTTTGAACAGGTGTGGATTTTGGTTCTGATGGGTGAACAGTAGGCATTTCTGGCTCAGAAGCAGAGGCTGATGAAGCTCCCTGCATAAATCGGTGCCTTTTAGCCCTATGCCTGGGTACCAAAGGAGTCATTTCTTCTTCCTCAAAATCTGAGTCATCTGACTCCCTCGAAGCTCTTCTTCTTCTAGCTTCTTCATCAATGACCACTAACCTCGATCCATATGTGCCTATGTGAATAGACGGATCTTCTGGCACTGTGGTTGGTGCCTCAACCTCTATTTCTTCTTCTTCCGACTCAGAATCTGAAGTTGACTCGGCTTCAACTGCTGCCTCAGGTTCATATTCATCTATCTGCGTAAAAATGTTAACTTCCCCAGTTGGAGGCTCCAATATATTTCCAACAAGCTCAATAGTAATTTCCTCATAGGCATTGGGTCCAGATGCCCAAATTTCTTCTAAAGTTTCGACCCTCGGATCAGAGACTGTTGCTGCACTTGATGGGCCAGCCTCTTCCAGCTCTTGCACATGGCTTGTTGAAGGCCTAGCTGCCTGAGTTTGTCTCGCTGATGGTCGTTGCCTCCTCCTTTGTTGCTGAGGCCTTGGCTGTTGCGGTTGCTGTTGTTGTTGCGGCTACTGTGGAAATTGAATTTCTCCTGCCCAATTGGCACCTTCACCGACTTGGAAATCTGGATCGACCACCGCACCAAACAGTGGTGGCTCCACTGGCCTAGCCAGAGCACCTCTATGTGCTTGGCAGCCTACAAAAGTTCTTTTGTCAATGACAACAACGCTTTGAATATCGTTAAGCTGTGGCAAGTTCGGCAGGAAGTGTCTTATCAGCATCATTACAAATCTCGGATATAACAAAAATCTCTCTCGTGCCGGAGCCGTTATTTGATGAACGAACTCTGCAAAGAACATCTCTGAAAAGCTGAATCTCTGATTGTAGACCAGCGCTATCATCCCTGACTGAATCTTCGAAACGATATAATCGAATCCTGCTTTCTTGGCAGCAAAACACATCATAAAGACGTGTGGTAGATATCGCCATTGCCCTATCAGCCCACTCTTCATGTATGAGGACTTAGTCACATCCAAACTATATCCCATTATGATAAAAGCTGCTTGCCTGATTGCTAACGGAAAGTCAATCGGCCCATTCTCTTGCTCTGGAGAGCCTAGCTGCAACACTCTGCGCAATACGTCAGCTGAAAACACTAGAGGGTGTCCAGCAATCCTTGTCCTTAGTACTGTTGGAATAACCGTACAGTCGACTTGTAAATGTTCCCAAAATTCTCTAACATATGGGATTACGATCTGAATGTTATGCGACAGAGCATACGAAATCCTTGAACCGACCAAAAAAATCCACCATTTGGCGGTATGCTTGAGCCTCAGGTATCTCATGGTCCGGACAAATGACCATATTATGCTTTGGAACAAAAACTCTATCTGCCATATCTGCACAATAAAGCATTTAAAATATTAGAGTTATCCATATAAACATAAACTTGTTTAAATTCAAATTTGTTTTATTTTGGACTTGTGTAAGTACAAAATCCAGCACATATGAATTTCTACAAGTTTGATTTAAATTTTAAGCAAATACTTCGAATATAATGGCAAATTCGAATGACAAATTTGAAACAACCCTAATTTCGAATTTATTGGCTTCTTCGAGTTTAATGACAAACTCGAAACCACGATCAAATTCGAAACTATGATCAAATTCGAAGATGTCGGTTTGTGTGACAACAAAAATCCAAGATTTCAACCATTTTAGACTTAGAAAATTACATCCATTAGTCCTAATAGGTTCTAATCAAAGATATTTGTAACCAATTTGATGTTTCACCGGTTTAAACTTTGTTGTTTTGAAATACAAACTTCACACCATTAAAACCTCAAAATCGGTTGATTTTGGCTCAAATTGAGTCTAAAACATCCTAAATCTTGTACAGTGATGTTGATTATACCTAGATTTGTTAGGAGTCTCGAACACAAATGGACAAAAACTCGACAAATAGTGAAAGACTCGAAGTCGGTAAAGTCGAAAGCTCTCTGAATAAACTCGAAGACTCAAATTCGAAGGTAGGTGATTAATGACTTGTCACTGTTGACCTATTTATACTAACCACCTTCGAGTTTGTTACTTACTTCGACTTTACTGCCAAACTCGAAGTACCTGCTAAATTCGAATATATATTCGATCTTAGCTTAAACTCGAATTGACCTTGTAAATTCTGAAAATTTTGAAAATGTTTGAATTAAATTCAACTTTTTCAACTTTTTCGTGTAACGGAATGAACTATGCCAAATCTTTTACCCTAAGCACATGATTTTCACGCAGTGTTTATTTTATTCAACTAGGAATGCACCCTAAGTAATTTTGACCTTTTTCCTAAGTAAAATTAAAAATAAATAAAAAAAAATGAAGTAAAAAGTAAAAATTAAAAGATAAAATAGAATAAAATAAATTAGAGTTAAAATTGTGAACAAAAATTAAACTTTAGACTAATCTACATTATTTTAAAATTTACAACCTATACTAAACACTTAACAAAATATTTTTGACGAGTATAGTCAAAGAAAGATTCAATCAGATAGCGGTGTCAAATACGCGCTTTCAGTATTCAAACTTTCACACTTAGGAATTTTTGATTCCTTTGATTGTTTGTCGTGACATACATTTCTAGCCGATTGTTGGTATTATTTTCCCTTTAAACATGTTACACTTCGGAATAACCCTTGGCCTTTTTATTTATCAAGAAATTATTTGGTGTGACTCATACTTAGACATACTTTTATGCTCAAGGCATACACACAATGATTATAACTTTTTGGTATTGCAGACTTTCTTTAAAAGGCAAACATCGGACACAGGTCTGTATTTACATACAACAAAGTGTCTTAGTTTGTCTTAAGGTTTATTTGTTAAAGCTACTAAGACAGCGGTGACAGGTCTGTACCGACGTACAACAAAGCGACTTATCTTGCTAACTCGAGTCAAACCAGAGGCAACAGGTCTGTACTTACGTACAACAGAGTTACTTGTTTTGACTCTTAACTCAGTATGATGATTTTTCATTTCTTTCCATTTCTTTAAGATGTATCTGGTGTTGCTATACATCCCCAGAAAGTTTGCATACCTCATTTAGAATCAAAGTCTGTATGTCTCTAACATAAAAATTAAGACCACTTGGTCATACATCTAAGTTAGTGACACATTTGACTTTTTCTTGAATATTTTATTAGCCTTGAGACTTCCTATATGTATTATGCCTACCAACATATCAAACTTGATAATGTATAACACTTAGAAGTTTAGGTGCATTATGTGTGAAAGCTAAAACACTTAGAGCTTGTATCAACTGTGCTAATATACGTCACTTTGAACCTATGCATCTAAGACTTTAACTCTTTTTCTGATATTCTCCTTTTTTTTGAATTTTTTTATGGTTTTCTCTCTTTTTTCTTTTGTTTTTCATAAGTAAAAGTAAGAAAATATAATATCCTACTAACTTACTATAAAAAGGAACTATCCTAAGTTACCACACTTACTATAAAAAGAAAGAAAGATTACTGCTATAAAAGGAAATAAAACTCTACAAAGGTCAATTTACTCTGGATTACGCATTCCAGTTAGTTGAATCAAATACTCAAAACGTGACTTATCAAAAGCTTTGGTAAATAAATCAGCATTATTATCATCTGTTGCCACTTTTACCAGCTTGATTAAGTTCTTTTCAGCACAATCACGTATAAAATGATGTCTTATGTCTATGTGCTTGGTTTTATTATGTTTAATTGGATTATTAGTCATAGCAATTGTTGGCTGGTTATCTATCCTAATAGGAGTATGAGTATAAGTCAAACCGTAATCCCGCAATTGTTGTTGTATCCACAGAACCTGTGAACAACAACTACCAACAGCAACATATTCGGCCTCGCACGTTGACACGGCTACTGAAGTCTGTTTCTTGCATTGCTAGGAAACGAGTCTCCCTCCTAGGAACTGACAACCTCCAGTTGTTGACTTGCGCGTTAAGCTGCATCCTCCGTAGTCTGAGTCCGTGAACGCCTCCAATTCCAGATCGCCCTCCGCGTGATACCAAAGTCCCAGCTTCGGTTTCGACTTGAGGTATCATAGAATCCGCTTCACAGCTTTCATGTGCATCTCTTTCGGATTAGCTTGAAACCTTGCACAAATACAAACAGCAAACATAATATCAGGTCTTGAAGCAGTTAAATACATAAGTGACCCAATCTTGGCCCGATATAACGTCGGATCCAAATCAGTATCACTTTCAGTACCCGGTCCGAGATTGTGATTCACTTGAATCGGCGTGCTGAAACGAGCTGTCAGTTTTGTCCCTTCCATCCCGAAGCACTCTAATATGTCGTAGACATACTTCGTCTGATGGATAAACATGCCCTCCTTCTTTTGGTCAACTTGCAACCCCAGAAAGAAGTTCAACTCACCCATTGCACTCATCTCGAACTTTGACTTCATCACCTTTTCAAAATCCTTGCACATTTGCTCCTCTGATGATCCAAAGATGATATCATCGACGTACACTTGTACCAAGATGAAATGTTCTCCTTTTCGCTTCACGAACAACGTACTGTCTATCCTTCCTCTTTCAAACCCATTTTCTAACAGATGGTTGGATAGAGTCTCGTACCACGCCCTTGGTGCTTGATGCAATCCATACAGAGCCTTATCTAATCGATATACTCTGTCTGGATATTTCGGATCTGTAAACCCGGGCGGCTGTTCTACATACACCAGTTCCTTCACTTTCCCATAAAGGAAAGCACTCTTAACATCTAGTTGATAAACCTTAAAACCCTTGAAGGAAGCAAAAGCCAGAAACAAACGGATTGCTTCAAGCCTTGCCACTGGCGCGAACACCTCATTGTAATCGATTCATTCCTCTTGGTTGAAACCCTTTACAACTAACCTTGCTTTGTTGCGAGTGACTATACCCCGATCATCTCTATTGCACTTAAAAACCCATTTGGTTCCTATTGCAACTTCTCCTCGAGGTAACGGAACTAACTCTCACACTTCTAGTTTCCTAAATTGTGACAGTTCTTCCTGCATCGCTTCAACCCAAGAGTTATCGATCTTTTAGTGCCATTTGCACATTTTTAGGCTCTACTTGCGAGATGAAACATGAATAGAGGCAGGTATGAAAGGCCTCGGAGTCGTTTATCATCGAAAACAACACTGTGTTGTTATTTAAACTACTCTTTGTCCTCACACCCGCATTGGGATTTCCTATGATGCTTTCTATAGGATGGTTCCTGTTGATCCTAGATGTCTCTATCTCGTCAACTCTCAGATTATGTAACGACCTATACTTTAATCAACGACAATTAACAAGCTTAACGTTAATTGTAAGATTAATGATGTTATTTCTAAGTGATTTAAAATATAAATTGAAAGCAAGCAATAATAAAAATTGTATTAAGTTGATAAAAGTCATAACTAAATAAAGTGTTAAATCTTTTTAGAAACTTATTACATGGGTTTAAAAGAAACGAAAGAAATGCAACATATGTGGTGTAAATGTTAAAAATGAAAGTTTCATAATCTTAAATACCCCTAAATGTGGGTTCATACTCATTTTACACAAATCAGAGAAATTGAGAGCTTCTCTCTCAACAAAAACCTACGGTTTCTTCATCATCATCATTTTGTTCTACAACCAAAATTCAACATTGTTTCAAGAAACAATTAAGCAAGCATCAAGCAATCACAATCTACAAGAATCAAGGTAAATTTCAAGGTTTCTTTTTAATAACTCATATATATATATGCTACGGTTTCCTGGAAAATTATTAAGATTTTCATAACTTCAAAACCATGGAAATTGAGAGCATTTGAGTGTTGTAAACAGAAAATCAATTACATGCATGTCTATATTGGGTGCTTAATCGAAACCTTTTTGCATTCTTAAAGTTTATTTCCATGATTGAAATTAAAGATCAGAGAATTGGAAGAAGTCTACCAAAACCTTAAGGTTTCGGTAATGTAGAAACAGAAACAGAAGTATGCTTGTGTGCGTGGGTTTTGGCATGAACTGGAACCTTGAGGATTAGTACCGAAACCCATGAGTAATACCGAAACCATGATGGTTTCGGTATATATGGTACCGAAATATTCAATACCGAAACCATGATGCATACCGAGGATTACGTAAATCTACCGAAACCTTATATGTGTGATACCGAAACCACAAGGGGTACCGAAACCATAAGGTTTCGGTATACTCATTACTGAAACCACCTTGAATACATGCTGAGATGTTTTAAAATCCATAGGAAGTACCAAAATCCAGAAATCAATACCGAAACCTCAAAGGTTTCGGTAATCCCCTTCAGTACCGAAACCCTTGGCTACCGAGAGGTGCAGAATCCTGAAACTATTTGTCAAATACCGAAACCTTTGAAGGTTTCGGTAATTACCTTGAATACCGAAACAGTCCAGATCATTCACAGCAACCCTTTTTATTTCTTGGTTTTGTTCTTTCGGTGCAGACATAAAATAGAAACAGAACCCAATACCAGTACCTAATAAATATATATATAAATACAGTATGTGTGTGTTGAAATTAATAATAGAAACAAAAGTTCATAACAACCTTTATCTTTTCATTTATACATAGTAAAAACATGTATAAATATGAGGGTGATCAAGTAATAGAAATCAAGACTTATAAACTCAATGAAATGTCGTCAACTAGAATATGTATAAATATATGTGTGATCATATATGATTGAAATTTCACAATATATATGTTTATGATCATAGCATTTAAATGGTATTCAAATAAAAACATTAAAATAAAGTACCTAGTTCAAGAATATGAATATGTGAATTTGAGAATAATAAGCCATCAAAACATATGATTGTTATTATTTCATCATTTAATAAGTGCCATGGACAAACATATTCTATATATGACAAGCAAAATTATTAAACCGAACCTTGAATGAAATGATTTAAGCCAATTGATGATCATATTCATCTTAATATAATCAAGATATGAGCCTTTGAGATTAAAGACCAACGAACGAACACTGAATTTAATATTCAAATGATTCAAAGACTAATCAATATCAGTAATGATATGATTAACAGATTGAGCAACAAGATGGCGAGCATCTGTAAGTCTGATATAAGTCAGATAGTGGTACTAATCCACTACAGATTGTGAGCAACAGAGCCAGAGCCAGAAAGTAAAAGAGCACAATTAACCAGTAACTGTGAGTTGTAGATTTCACTTTAACTGCATATTATGTGAATTGAGACTTTTGTTGCTTTATTCTGATTTATTTCACATTCTGATCTTGAGCTTATTGATATATTGTCATAGTATATTTACTATGATTTGTCGAGCTGAGTATTTCTTCTTCTAGATTCTATTCTTTGATGAGTCATTTGATTGTTAAGCTTAACACCATCACTATTGCTCAGTGTTGGGATAATGTTAGGCTTATGATGTGCTGATTTACGTGATGAAAGCACAAAGGGTAGCTAGAGCTGAGCATTCCGATGATATCCATATAGAGCTTTTACTGGTAGCTAGCCCAGTACGTGGCTGATCCCCACTAATGATGCGTGTGTATGGATTATCATCATCCGAGCATTCCTTATGAATTTGTCTAAAAGTCTCAACGCAACAACAGTTTTTATAACTGGGAGCTGAGCAAACGTCGCGCATCAAAAGAGCATTAATTGGCCAATGACCCTTCGAGATTGAGCTGTGCATGAGCCTAGTGCAGTGCATATAGAGCTGAGCCATGCATGAGCCGAGTGCAGTGCATGTGCTTCCGCGTTCATAAATGCATGTTAAATGTGAAATTCTACATTCTCACTAAGCAATTAAGCTTACCCGTTGTTGCATTATTTTTCAGGTAAAGGCAAAGGATTGGCTGGACCTAGTTCAAAGGTCAGGACTCTGAAAGAGCTTGAAGTGCATTAGAACCCGTTTCAACACTTTGGTATTGGCTGATGATAGAGCTTTGGGGTTCGGGTCTAGTTTATATTATGTGATTTGATGTAATAGTCTAGATGTTTGTACCTTGCTATTTAAATTCTGTCTCTGATCGTAATTAACTTTTATTCCGCAACTGTTAATTTTATCTTAGTTTCATGATTGATATTGCGTTGCTACTGGGCCTAGACTTAAGACCTTTGAGAAATCATTGGGTCTGACAGATTATCTCCCAAATTAGATCCTATCTCTCCTAACGTGGGAACGACTTCAGACTCCACATTTTCTTCCTCGTGGACATTTTCCTCAGAGTTAGAAGTAGTTGTCTGATTTTCGTTTGCAGGCACTTCAGAATCCGTAACTCCTGGAGATCTATCTTCAGTTGATGTAGGCTCGGATGTTGGTTGAAAAGTGGTCCTCGGAAAGATATGACCCTCGTCATTCAGATTTTATGACGACATATCCTTTTCGATTGTACCTGCATCTTCATTCAAAGGAATGTTAAATAACTCAAACAATTTGTCATAATCAAATAACAATTCCGGACCAGTTTGGGGTTCATGTGTATAACTTGTGACATCTATGTTATACACAATCTCTACTGTACCATTAGATTTATTAAAAACCTGTTTGTTTGATGAGTTCGGCACATAACCTAGGAAGTATCCTTCGTCGGCCTTTTCACCAAACTTAGGTTGATGTTTTGTTTTCATTAAAGTACATGGTACCCCAAAAGGTTCGAAGCCAGTTAAATTAGGTGGCCTTTTATTCAAAACATCATAACAAGTTTTGTTCAAAGATTTGACAGTAAGGACCCGGTTTAAAACATGACATGCGGTATTCATTGCCTCCCCCTAAAACATGGTAGGAAGCTTTGAATCCGATAGCATGATCCTTGCTGCCTCAATCAGTGTCCTGTTTTTCCGTTCGGCCACCCCGTTTTGTTGTGGCTCATAAGGTGCACTAAATTGATGCACTATGCCCTTTGATAGGCAATATACACCAATTACTGTGTTTTTAAACTCTGTTCCGTTATCACTACGAATTCGTTTAACCCTTGTTCCATATGAATTCTCCACTTGGTCTAAGAACCCGATGAGCTTAGCAGCCGTCTCGTCCTTTGTACCTAGAAAGAAAACCCAAGAAAAACGTGAGTAATCGTCAGTAATAACTAAACAGTACCAACTACCACCTATACTCCTTTTGATGATTGGTCTGAAGAAGTCCATATGCAACAAATCGAATGTGGATGCGATGGAGTTCTGAGTCTTGGACTTGTGTGCCTTCTTGTGTTGTTTTCCTTTCTTGCACGGTAGACACTTATCCTCGAACTGAAAACTCTTCATTGGAACACCTTGCACCAATCCATTTTTCGTAATATAGTGCATCTTTCTCAAGTGCAAGTGTGTCATGCGTCTGTGCCATAAAACCGACTCAGTCTCTGAAGCTTTAGATAGCAGACAAATTGGTCCCATCGAAGATTCCAGCCTGTTCATGTTGAGCATGTACAGGTCATTCTTCCTTGGAGCCCTCATCAGTATCCACTCTTTAGGTATTTTGAACCCCGGTTTTAGCACTAACGCCTCAGTATCGGTGAACAGCACTGAATTCTTTTTATCACAGATTTGAGATATACTAATGAGATTATGAACCAGTTTATCAACGTGATCAACTTGATCCAATTTGATAGTCCCATTAGTGACCACTCCAGTACCAGTGATATTCCCACCTTTATTGCCAGCGAACGATACGAATCCCAGATTCCCTCCCTTGATGTCTGCGGGTAGACTTCTTTCCCCTGTCATGTGCCTGGAGCACCCACTGTCGATGAACCATTTGTTGTTTATACATGTGGTTATCTCCTGCACATGAAAGAAAATAGGACACTTATCACGGGGAACCCAAGCCATAACTGACTTGGTAATACCATTCTCGTCCACATACTTAAACTCTTTCAAATACCCATCTCTCCTTTCAGGTGACTTGGGTTTTTGAACTGGAGTTTGTTGTGGTGCCGAGTGAGTTGAGTTCACTCTTTGCCTTTGTGTAGGCATTTGCTGTGGAGCTATTGAATAATTACGATTATATGGCAATTCCGGTTGATATCCCTGAGCTCTACCCGGTGTTTGATGTCTAATAGGAGTGTGTGACCTAACCTGAGTGTAAGCTCTGCTAGGTGTAGTACTCCTATATTGTTGTTGCGGTCTAGACCTAGATTGATTAACGACTCGATTTGGTGAATTAGTCCTAATCACTTTTTTTGGTCGAACTGACACATGAATTAGTTTCACAGCAGGTTGCACAGTTTTCTCGGTATTCTGAGAACTACTAGTGCTCGCAACACTTGTAGACGACTTAGGTTGTTCTTTCTTTCCCATCTTAGGTGTAGTATCTACTTTCCTATGCGGACAGCTAGAAGCAACATGCCCCCTTTCGTGACATCTAAAGCAAGACATTTTATCAATTGACTTTTTGTGTGCGCCCTTTGATTTAGGTGTCTCACTAGTGTCTGGTTCTCTTGGGTCCACTATAGCAACTGGCTCATTATCCTGATCATTAAAGTCAATTTTGTGTTGTCCTACAGGTTTGTCACTAGAGGATGGCACAAATTTAACTTTCTTAATCTTGGTAGTATTATCAGTCACCTAAGTTTCATTTTGCTTTACAGGTTCAGACACTGGTTCCGGTAATTCCTCTGAGTCAACTGATTTCTCAGTTTTCTCCTGAGGTTGAGGTACATAATTGTCATTGAAAGGTGGAGGACTCTCATGATATCCTAGACCTACAGGCTTCTTAGATTGACGCTGTGCATCCAAGATTTTCCCTAGGTTAAGAGATGAGTTCCTAAACTTTTCAAGTTTACTATTTACCTCAGCTACCTTTACCTTAGATTCAGCTAGCTCTATGTCTTTGGTTTTAAGCTCCTTGGTTAATGCCTCAACATGTTCATACATGAATTCTAACCTAACACACTGTTCGCTCAGTTTGTCCTTTAGAACTATAACATCTTGTGCATCAGCCTTTAGCTTATCCCTAAGATCTTGCTTTTATATCTTCTAGGCTAGCATTATCCATTTTTAACAATTCATTTTGAGCAGATAAGGTTTGATGTGATTCTAGTACTAAATTTAACCTATCGTTAGATGTAGCACATAAAACACACAACTCATGGAAAAGAGAAAAGTTCAGACTTACCTTGGTATGATCTGATTCTACGTTGGCCATCTGAGCGGCAAACTCCAGAATTGTCTGATCATCTGACTTCTCTACCCAAATCGGACTGCTTTCATTCTGACTGTCGTCCCTTGTGATTTCCTCTGCCCCTTCACTTCCAGTCTCAGTCACTTCAGCCATAAAGGCTCTAGCGTTCGACTCTGGATGTGTGCTCCAGTCATAAGTTCCATCAAGCTGTCTGTCAGATGTGACATTTGATAACATACCAGCTATATTTGCTTGACTGGTAGAACTACTTGGAAGAGATCGCCCTTGTGATTGGTTCTGATACTGTCCCTGTTGAGTCTGATACTATCCCTGGTAATTTTCTAACTTCGGTCTCTGACACTCTCTAGCGAAGTGTCCTAACCCTTGACAGTTGTAACATTTAACCTTGGACTTATCGAATCCAATCTTAATGTTACTCACATTCAAATTTCTTCCCGTCCTTTTGATGAACCTCTTAAATCTCTGAGTTACCATGACCAGTTGCCATTGCAGATCCATCTCTTCAAGATCATCAGGGTCTACCTGATCGTAATCCTTATCCCAAAGCGCAGGATCGTTTATTTTGCCCTGAACGCAATTGCCATACGCGGCCACGAATGAAGCCAACAGATTCAGATGGTCTTCAGCCGATTTTGTACTCATAGGCATCTTTGAATATCCTTGAGATGTAGATGTCGGTGTAGCCTGATGCTGCTTTCCTTCTGGTTTAGCAAACCCTAAGAAAGCCCTACTCTGTGAGTCTTCTGTCTCAGCCGGTGACGAAGTCTCTCCCGAGAAGAAAGCTGTAGCTGTCTTCAATTCAGCTGCCACTAAAGGTTTTGTTTTCCCAAAGTACATGCCCGGATCTTGAACTTGATCATAATCCGTCTCCTTCTTTAACAGCTCAAAGTGATACGCCCTCAGCGTTCCTACAACATTCTCTAGAGACAGAGTATAGTATTTGTCTTCATCATGCTTTATTAAGGCCACATACATCTCCCATTTGGCCGGTAAAGCATCCAGAAGCTTGTTATTCTTCTCAGTTTCACTATACTCTACGTCATGGCTGTCTAGCTCAGTTAGCAGATGATAGAATCGTGTGATAGTCTCTTCCAGCTTTTCAGTCTTCAATGATTTGAAGATAGCAAACTGCTGCTTGAGCATCTCCATCCGATTCTTTCTAACCCTCGGGTTACCCTCACACCGTTTCTCCAATGCATCCCATAGTTCTTTTGATGTCTTCTGATTACGAAAGGTATGTAGTATTTCCTGAGGTAATGCCATCCGAATGACAGAGAATGCACGGTTTTCAGCCTCATAAACTTTCTTATCTTCATTTTTCATCTTTGAATATGATAAGACTCGTTGACGACCTTCAACCTCTGCAGTAGGTGGAATGTACCCCTCGTCGATACAGATCCACATTCTCATATCATTAAATCTTGCAAAGTCAGCAAACCGATCCTTCCACCAGTAATAATCTTCAAGTTTCATCAACTTTGGCGGAGAATTTGCTTTGCCAACCTCGTGATCCATTTCCATAAACCTTTGCAGACTTGACATTGTTTCGAATATAGTTGAATTGAAACTTAATTAATTTAATTCAAAATTAATTTAAATTAATTCGTTCGAATTTGGGTAAATTTGAATTTAATTAAATTTAAAACTATTTAGGATTAAATACAAATTAAGTTATTAAATCCAGCTAAGTTCGACATTGATGACAAATTCGAAGGTTCCCTAATCTCGAAAGTCCTCTTAAGTTCGAATGTCCTTTAAACTCGAAAGTCACTGATTCGACTTTAGTGTAAAGTCGAAGATCCAAGCAAATTTGAAATGGCCAATTCCGAATCAAACTTTAAACAATCTCGAAAGGAGCGTATTTTGGTCAAACTCGAAACGGAGCAAACCCTAATTTCCCCTTAACAATTCGAGCGCCGCAAATTCGAAAAACGGCTAATACCTCGAGTTTTTCAAGTTTTTCAGACTAAATCAATACTTTTACAAGTAAAAATATTGTTTTTAATAAAAAACGCGAACTACAACAAAGTATTTCCCGTAATCTAATTTGATAAGCTCGAAAACCTCAAAAATACGTGATATTCACCGTCTAAAACGTCAAGAAACCTAGGATGTATCTTATGAACACGAAGAACACCCGCTGGCTCTGATACCACTTGTAAGGTCTTCACACTGTAGATCTATCTAGACATGACACACACCAACGAGTGCGGAATCCTCGATATATCACTCACACGAAACACGGAGACTACCACATCGTTGTACGAACGACTACGAACGAACCTACACGATGATTCTCTCCGAAAACACACACTATTTGCTGATAAACTCGAGATCGCCTTCTGCTAATCACTCACACGAAATCTGCAAAAGTCTGCTAATCATTCGAGTTAATCCCTAATTATAGAGACCCATTCGAGTTTGTCATGGGACAAACTCGAACCAGGCCCAAGTCCCATTCGAATTTGTCCACATGACAAATTCGAATTTACCTTCGATGTTAAATTCGAATGTATACTAAATTTGAATTTCACCTGTCAAACTTCTATTTGAATACATGTTTTAACTTATGTTTGATTTAATCTTTGAACTTTATGTTTGAACTTCTTGTAATACGTTACACCAAGTTCAAACATACAAACAATAAATATCAAACACATAAACTCACATATATCAAACACTAGTTAATATTGAATACCTTGTAATATCACTTACACAAAATGCTAATACAACTTAGACTGCTATCGTCACACAGGTTGTACCAACAGTTAATGTGCTAGTTAATTTTGTAACTTAAAAGCGAGTAAAATGTTGGATTGATCGTTTGGCTAAGTGATTTAAAAACTAAAATTACTTCTAAAGCAATGGCATAGCAAATAACAATTAACTAACAAATCAAGTTGGAAAGACAACCATTTACGAATACCCTACGGCGCAAGATCTTACTAATTAAACATAATATAATTATAACATAGACATAACCAATTTTGCAATCATATTAATCATGAATAACTTTAATCAATAACTCTCGTTATAGCGTATGCAACATTCATTACTTGTCTTAACCCCTAAGCTATGGACTCGGCACAAGTAATGACATTACGATGAACTATCTTACTTTTACCAATCAAATCATTCATTTATAATACCAATCACAAGTACATCATTTGTGTGAAATCCAATAAACATAAACACATCAATACAAATATTAATGTTCAAAATAGTAAAACTTAGTCTTAGTTCCTCCGCAAATGGTTATGGAGAGCTTAGCCTTCCATCGCGTGTTATTGACCGACAATGATTATAGAAATCATCTTCGGGTTTGTAGACGGTGAAAGATCGGCACTCCGGGACTTCGTACTTGATTCGTGAATCGACCACAGCAGGGCTCCGCTAGTGGTTTAATAAAATGGGACTTAGATTCCTATAGCAGGCGCCCCTATTTATAGAGGTCGTGGTTTTAGGGTTTTGGACGTCAAAAAGCGCCATCAGGGTTTTTATGCCGCAGGGGCGTAGCCCTACGCCCCCTATGCGCACTGGGGCTCCAGATTTTTAATCAGGGGCTCAAGTGGGCCCCTGAGCTATTCTTAACTATAAATCTTACTGTTTTGGAGCCTAGGGGGCGTAGCCTTACTCCCGACCTGCGCCTCTCGAGCTGAATTTTTTCGAGTTGCTTTTAATGACTTCCTGACCCTGAGAAAGAAATATCGCCTAAAAGTACTGAAGTTACGAAGTGAAAATACATATATGAGCCTTTAAAATTATCGAAAACATGCAATAATACAGTCTCGTCAACCATACATACTATAGGCATATTCAACAGGACAACCTATATAATAACTATATGTTACCTTTATATTTAGATTTTAAAATACTCTCCTTAATTGAAACTGGCGTATATAGAATATATGTTCTATTTGTATGAAACTAGTTATTGAAGACTCGTGCCTTGCTGCGGGGTCTAAAATATTAATTACAAAAATAAATATAAAAAACAAATGAGTAAATATTTTTCAAACAATTCAAATAACGAAACCCAACTGAACCAGGATCAAAGAGTGAAATTGAAAAGCCGATATAGTTATATATATCCAAGAAAAAAAACAAAATGATATTGTTAGTTGGTTTATATCATTAGTTTTTCTAGATTTTGCAATGTCAAAAGTACAAATCATGCCTTAATAAATCTGATCGGAATCAGAATTAAACAATTAAATATTCATAACCATAATTTGAAATTGTGACATTGATTAGTTTAACCACCAATTTAATTTGTTGGTTTTACGATCAAATCAAATAAAGTTATAATGGTAATATCTCTAACACATCGATTAGGGTATGCCAACGTTATAATAGTAATATTCAATATTAAACATGATAATAATACAAAATCTAAATATTAATTACTTATATTTTAAATATAAAGTAATTTTATTAGAATCTTGAATTGCTTATTTAAATAATAGTCTTTTTCATACAATTAAACATAACATAATAGTTTCAAATGACAACTTCAAACATGTATGATTAAAATCATAATTTTAAGTGTATAAGAAAAAATATTGTGATAATAAATGTTAAAAAAGAGACTAAATAAAAACTTATTAAAATAAATGGGTTAAATAAAAGATAACACAATGATAATGATGTATTATGAAAATTTTAAATTAAAAAAAACACCAACCAATCATGGTTGGCCAGGTTGCAAGTTTTCGTTGGTCTTTTTGATACGATTAAACATAACATAATAGTTTTAAGAGACAACTCTAAACATATGTATGATTAAAATCACAAATTTAAGTGTGCAAGAAAATATTGTAAATAATAGATGTTAAAAGAGAACTAAACAAAAGTTTATTAAAATAAAAGATAACATAAAGACAATTATGTGTTATGAAAAATTTTAATTAAAAAAAACGCATCAACCAATCATGGTTGACCAGGTAGTACGTTTTCATTGGCTTAGAAAATTTGATAAATGCATGTATATATAATTCCACTAAATTATTGCTATAATTTCACCCATTCTCGTTAAAATGATAGCATGCATAAATTTGGATATTTTTGAATGTTATTTTTAGGGTTAATATTGAAAAAACCCTATAAGCTATTCTCATTTTCACGATTAAATCCCTAAACTTTTTTCCGATTGTTTAAGTCCCTAAATTATTTTTGTATTATTCAAAAGTATATAATTTTTGACCGGCTACCGGATAAGTAGGTAAAACACAACCAATAAAACAAAACGTTTAAGGACTTAATCGCTAAAACATTAACAGATAGTGAGTTTTTTGAATAGACAAAATTAGTTAAGGGACTTAAATAATCAGAAAAAAAATTTAGGGAATTAATCACAAAACTATGAAAAGTTTATGGAGTTTTTTCGATATTAAACCTTATTTTTGTTTACAAAATATATTTTATAATTAAAAAAAACTAACGTAATTAAAAAAACATGTACTTTATAGTATAAAATTCATAAGGGTTGAAAACGTCCAAAATTCTTCTGTTTTATAATTTAATTTAGGAAAACTCTAAGGCATTATTTTTAAATGAAATCATCTTCAACTATTGACTAATTAATAATAATTAACGCATTTAAAATATTTGAAAGCGTGATAATTTCTCTGTTTTAAAAGTGGAAGTTTAAGAACTTTTCATCACAATAAATTAGGCGCTTTTTTACTTTAAAAATAAAAAAATTTAAGAGAAGTATTAATTAAGATTTTAAGATTCAAATCTTATTGAGGAATTTTTGTTTTTACAAGACGAAAATCGTAAGATCGGATCTCGATTGAAATATCCAAAAAAGGTAGCATTGATTTTTTTATTTTTTTTGGCATATTTAAGCAATATTAAATAATAAGAAACATTAATCGCTTACTTTTGTATCAAATCGATGAAAATCATGAATTTTTAAAAATTTAAACACCATTAGGATAGTTTAATATAACTCATGAGAATTTTGATAACTTAATTAAATTATTAGAGATTTATATCTTAAAGTATTAATTAAAATATGAGTTAATTGCATATAAGATCCTTTAACTAACCTCAAATCACAGATGTGTTGCAATCGGATGTTTTAAGTGCCTAAAAGTTGCAAATGACGTCTTTTTTTTACGGTATCCGTCTATTTGGTAGGGGTGTTCATTGTCGGATTATCCAATTTTTGAATAATCCGAAAATCGGATACATGAATTTACTATCCGAAAATCGGATATCGGATTATCCGAAATTTAAATTTTAATTAATCTTAAAATTATAAAATGAATTCAAATATACAAAATACAGATATATATATATACCTTCTAATATATAAAAAAGTAATTGTGTCGTAAACGAAATTATATCATGATTTTTAAACTTTAAACAACAAAAAACATGTCAAAGAATGGTAAAATACATTTAAATGAGTTATAATTATGTTAGAGCGACATTATACATTTAAAAATATTATAATTATTCTTGGTCAAATAACTTATGAAATTTTTTTTTAAAAAAAAAATTTGGATTTCGGATTTCCGGATAATCCAAATATCCGAAATTATACAAAATCCGTATCCGAAGCCGAAATTATACAAAATCTATATCCAAAATTTTGTATTATCCGATTTTCGGATATCCGAAATTCGGATAATCCAAAATTTCGGATAATTTCACTTCGGGTTTTCGGATCCTCGGATTCAAATATTTTTGAACACCACTACTATTTGGTCGTTAAAGCCCTCTCACGTGCCTTGCACACGAGGGCAAAATAGTCATTCACCCTCTCCTTCTCTCTTTTGTTCACCTCCCATCCCCACGGTCTTTTACATACACCGGTTTTACATATTCCGACGAAAGCTACCGGTTCCGACGAGAGAAATACGAAGATGAGGATGGGAAGCATAAGATTGCCCTACCAAATTCGTGTTGCTGGTGAAAAGTTTGACCCATATGAAGAATATGGTTTGTTTCTTGTCTACCAAATTAAACTAGACTCAAATACTCAAATGTCACTGTAATGTGAAGTTGTTTTTAATTTTTTTGCAGCTTTGTGAAGCAAATTACTTCACCATCGAAATGCACCATGGTGGAGTTTTCTCTAAATTTCCTAATAGAATGTACTTAAATGGTAAAGTTAACTACATTGGCCTATTGATATTGATAAGTTTTCTGTGTTGGAGTTAGATGCTGTTTTAGAGGATTTAGGCTATGATAACGAAATGCAAAGGTTTTACCATTTTCAAATTTCTGGTGATGATTTGGACTTTGGGTTACATGCTCTTGGAAACAATCAAGATGTTTTGAAGTTGGGCAACTATGTAGGTGTACAAAAGATTGTTAGAGTATATACTGAGTTTTACACTACAAAGTTGCACACTTACTTCACTTCACCTTCAAAGGTATTAATAAAGGAAATTGAGCACTCGTCTTCTAGTAAAAGGCTTATGTTAGAATGGACTGATGAACCAGGGATTCAACAAAGTGTTAACTTGAATGATCAACCATAGATTGAACCAAATGTGGGATTACATGTTGAACCAGTGATTGAACCAGAGATTGAACCACAGATTGAAGCAAAGATTGAACCAGAGGTTGAAACACAGATTGAAGCAGAGACTGAACCACAGTTTGTAGAATATAATGTTGAACCACATATTCAACCAAATGTGGAATTTAATGTTGAACCACATATTCAACCCAATGTTGAACAATAGTTTCCAACTCAACAGAGTATTCATTTAGACTATGATGTTTTCTTTGACTTTGACCCTTTCATGGATTCTCAAAGTAGGATACAAGAATACATTATGCATGTAGAAACAGAAGTAGGATACAAGAAGACATTATGCATGTAGAAATAGAAAATGAAAATGTTGGGGTAGAAAAAGGACATGAAAGTTATTCTAGTGAAGAAATTGATGATGATAGTGATTTCTTAGTTGACGAGGATAAGATGGATGATGATGTTGAAGTTGATATGTCTAATTTCCAGTTACACACTGATATAGATGTAGACAATGATAATGAAATGAATTTAGGAGATTATGATAATCAATATTTTGATGTAGGACACAATGAAGAGTTTGAGAGTGGTAGTACGTGGTGAAGATGACTGTGACAGTAGGAGGAAGTATGTGAAAAAAATGAGTAAGAAATACAAAGAACAGACTTCGAAAAAGTGTTTGAAAAATTGTTTCTATATTGGACAAACTTTCGCAAACAAGCTTGAAGTCAGAGAACAAGTTAATGAACTAGCTATTAAGAGAAGAAAAGAGTAAAAATTTATAAAAAATGACAAGGAAAAGGTAAGGGTGGCATATCAGGGTAAATCACCAGATTTCCAAAGGAATCTGGATAATGTTGAAGAAGGGGAGGCACTGGGTAGTGGGAAAGGGACTAGGACAGGTGTGAATAACAACAACAAAAAGTGTTGGGTCAACAATAGATAAAGGACCAAATTTGAAAAATGTAGGGGGTAGGGGAAAAAGGGCTAAACCGAATGAGTGGATATGTCCTTGGGTCCTGCTGGTTACCAAAGAAAAAAACTCAGAAACTTGGATTGTGAAAACCTTATATGATCAACATTCTTGCCTACAATCCAAGTTTTACAACACATTCAACATGAAGTTGAAACCCCTGTAAAAACCCTAAGTTTAGAACCAAATATACTTCACCATTCTGCCATTCTACAAACTACTAACCAACACCCAAAAACCATAACCATCCTCCAATAACTAGTAACCAGCATCCAATGACCATAACCATCAACCAATAACTACTAACCAACATCCAAAAACCCTAACCATCATTCACCTACCAAAGTAGAGCACTGACTTCAAACAAAACAACATCATCATTGTCCAGAACATCATCCACAAGTTTAAACTTCAACCATTGTTGGCTTTTCAACCTATGATGATGTTTCATCCACTCAAAATCACATTTGATCACCATGTGTGAAGGCACCAAGTCAGCTGTTCGTCTATCATCATGCAGTTACAAATCCATGTCATGGTCCTAATCATCAAACCCGAGTACGTAGGAGTTGAACTGTTGCAAGTCATGTAGCTTTACAAATCCTGCTGGTATGGTCTGCCATTTAAAAAAAATGTGATAATTAATGCAAATGAAATGTGTAAGGAGATGTGGTAGAAGAAGACATTTCATTCTCCCACTCTTCCATGTGTGCTTGTGGAACTTGACGTAGAATTGATCCATTAGAACTTTAATGCTTTCGTTTTACAGTTATGTTTATACACCTCTGGTTTACCAAGTGCATGACACAAATGGTCCTTTAACTTGCTTATAAATAGACAAGTCATTGTGCGTGTGTGCTAATTACTCCAACTATCAAATATGACAAAAATTAAGTGAAGTTGTAAGAAGTCTTCAACCTCTTGGTCAGACTTTTTTAAACCGCATATTTATTGAAGTGCAATTAATCCAACTACCTACTATGACACAATTTAACTTAACTATTTTGAGACTTCTTTAAAGCACACATCTTTCATTGCAAACCTGGAACAAGTGATACAACACAGATAAGATAAAAGAAACTACATTACCTTACCATCTTCATCCATTACATCAACGAAACAAACTAAGAAAAATAAAAAATCCTACCCAACTAATAATCAAATAAAACACCAATTTCCTATGATTTGTTTCACATTCCTGCAATTGGATTTCAAGTGGATTATTTGACCTCAACAAACCTAGATAATTTCTGTAGCTCTTTCATACATACCAACCAAAAAATTTACATTTTGATCCCTGAAAAATCAGAATAGGATCATAAAAAATCATAAGAAGTCATGCTATATTTTAGATGAAAAAATAATTTCTTTTGGTCTTTCACCTTAACTGGACATCTATAGAACATTCTTCTAGGGTTCGAACTCATCCATAATGTTTTGATAACAGCTTCCCTTCCACACTCACATCTAACCATCGCAAACAAATTTTTTCTTCGTTAGGAGAGAGAAGCTCACATACGTCTTCGTCTTCATCGATTTCTTCGATGGAGATTGCTGCTAATCAGGGGATGAGAGCTGAATAAAAGACAGAAGGAGAGGGACAATGACTATTTTGCCCTCGTGTGCAAGACACGTGAGAGAGATTTAACGGCCAAATAGACAGATACCGTCAAAAAGGACGTCATTTGCAACTTTTAGGTACTTAAAACACTCGAATTGCAACTTAAAAAAAAGGACCAAATATGCAATTCGAGGTTAGTTAAAAAAACCTTCTATGCAATTAAGTCTTAAAATATTTATATTTTAGTCTTTCAAACAAATTTTTATTTTAAAAACCAGCTTTATTATAACTCCAAAAAACCTAAACACAAACATGGCTATGAGGAGATGCCACCCTCCCTACACATTGTAGCTTACTATTTCTACAAACAAGGAATTAGGATCAGAAATCCTTACACCAACGACAACTACAATTTTAACTTTACATCTAGCAGACCCAGATTTTGAACCAAATGAAATATATCTTCGTTGAGACTCATTGATTTATGTTCTCCATCTAAGCTCTTACACGGTTTCTCAAAACCCAAATCGTCAGAATAGCAATTGAAATATTATCTTACATTTTTACTTAACAAAGTATAAGGGCTGGGCTATCGCACAGGATATCATACCAACAAGAAGCATTATTTTTTCACTCTGATATGTAATGGGCTAATTATTAAAAATAACAACAAATTTATATTCTTTATCGATCATAGTAACATGTTTTAAAAGTTATTAATAATATATAGCAACAATTTTTCTTTTTGTTATCAATAATAACAATTGTTGATCTGATGACTTGTTTACTATGTTACCATTGCTATAATTGATGATAATATAAAATTGTTGCTATTTTTGATAACTTTTAAATAAATGTTTTGTTTTCTTATTTGAATTACGTTTTGTTCTTTTGTTTGGTGAACAACCCACACGTTATTCATTTATACAAAGATTGATTTATATAATTTTTAGTTGTATTGAGTTGAACTTTTACGAGACTTTTTGGACGATTATTTGATCTCGTAACTTCGTAATCTACATATCCGAGATCTTTATTCTAGTAGTTGAATAAACTCAAATGTTTTATCCACAACCTGTTGTTTCGATTTCATATTACCACTTTCAACAGCAAACAAATTAAGTAATTAACACAAATCATACATTTATAAACTTTGTAATTCTCATAAATGTATGATTTGTGATAATTACTTAATTTTGTTTGCTGTTGAAGGTGGTAAGATTAAATAGAGACGACAGGTTGTGGATTAAATATTGAGTTTGATAATTCAACTACAAGGATAAAATATCTCAGAAACGTAGCTTACGAAGTTATAAGATTCAATAATCGTCCAAAAAGTCTCGAAAAAGTTCAACTCAATACAACTAAAAGTTATATAAATCAATCTTTATATAAATGAATAAGGTGTGGGTTGTTCACCAAAAAAAATAGCAAAACATAATTCAAATAAAAAAATAATTTTTTTTTAAAGTTATCACAACTTTTCATTATTATCAATTATAGCAACGGTGACCTGGTAAACAGGTCATCAGGTCAACAATTGCTATTATTGATAACAAAAAGAAAAGTTGTGATTATTGATAACTTTTAAAACATGTTACTATTATCGATAAAAATGTTAAAGTTGTTGTATATTGTATGATAGAAAGAAACTCTTTAAAAATGTATAAAATTGTTGTATAAAATATATTTTTTTAATTTTTCAGCCCAATAAATAAAAAAAACTCTCTAAAAAATAGTATGTTGTATCGTTAGAAAGACATTATTTTTCTATCTTGGCCAAACCCATTTAAAAAAAGGGAAAATTATGCAAAAAACATCAAAGTATAAAAAGTTTTCGATTAAGTTTCCATTTATTTTTTTCTAATAAGTCACCAAACTGTTTAAACATTTTAAATTCACCCGTTAACCTGTTATATCGGATTAACATGCTTAAATCTATTTTGAAAAAAATCTTCAATGTGTAAAACTTTTTCGATTAAGTCCCCTACTATATTTGTTGTGTTGTTGTTATTATTATATTTGATAATCTTTTTAATTATAGTAAAAAATTTTATTTACGATTTTATTTTTTTCCTTTAAATTTAAAATTATTTTTTTTATATTTACTTTGGATATTTGTTTATGTTTATATTACGATTAGATGATATATCATTGTCATTTATGATTATTATATGAAATATTTTGATTTTCAACTTTTCGATAAAAATAAAACGAACTATTATGTTTTTTTTTTGTTTTTTTCAAACTTTTAAAAACAACGACGCCTTCCAATTTAATTTTTCAATCATAAATAAATAGTTGTAGCAATTTTCGTTCGAAGAAACGGAATGGATTACAGAATGTTCCGATCCATTCTGTTTTCCAAACAAAAATAAATACACTATTTATTACGATCAAAGCTTAAAAAGTGGATGAGTTCGCCATTTTTTTCTGATCGGAAAAATTATAAATCAAATTAGCTATAGCTATTTTGAAATCGTAAATAAATAATTTTAATGTAATTAAAAAATATTTAATAATAATAGTAATAATTTATAACAATAATAATAATAATTTATTATAATAATAATATTTACAAAATGATTGGGGGAATTAATTGATAAAGTTTTATACTTTGATGGTTTTTTACAAAATATATTAAGCACGGTAACTTGCTTAGCAGGTTGCAAGTTACATTTGGACTGATTTTTTGAGTTTTAATTGGTTTAGGGATTTATCAGAACAAAATATGAAATGGTGACTAAATCGAAAAAATTTTTATACTTTTAGGGTTTTTTCTGCATAATTTTCCCTTTGAAAAAAGTATGTTGCATTTTTGAAAAAACATTTTCTTCTGCCTCGCACTGGACAAGAAAATACTCAGGACCGACCCAGCAAAGTATAATCATTTAGGGGGCGTTTGGTTTGTTAATGAGTCTAGAAATGGGTATGGGTATAGATATAAATTTGAAAGAAATGGAAGAATGAATAAGAAGAAAGAGAAAACTCATACTTTAAGTTTTTGATAATCATTTTTAAATATTTGGTAATCATTTCTCAAACAAACAACTTTAATGAAACTCAAACACATTCCAAACATTAAAAGCACATCAAACAAACACATTCTTGTAGTTTTTAATTTTCTATTCATGACAAATCAATTAATCTTGAGATCCTGACTGACATTCCAATATATTATGTCTTGAAAGATCCTGACCTTAGGATCGATATATTTACATTGATCAAAATCATAAGATTTTAAAATCGAGACCTATAAATATCAACAATCTTTGTAACAATAAGAATTAAACATTAAAGTAATTAATTTGTAAAAAATAAAATTACATAAGGGTATTTTACCAAAACCTAACTTAAAATGATCAAATTAAGTTTCTTTTTCTTCCGTATGAAATGCCAATGTAACAAAAATAGGGTTAATGATATGTACTACCTACCTATTGCATATTTCTATACACATTTAATCATCATATAATGTTTTCTTGTTCCAATTTGATTTTATTGCAATCAAAAACTTGTTAAATATGGTCAAAAAACTTGCATAAACTATTTATTAGTGACATTGACACCATTTTATCCGGTAAATAAGTTAATTATACGACAATATATTCTACTTTTAGTTTTATAAATTAACACTTAGTTAATGCCAATTAAAAAAGACAACAATTTAACTTATTTGATCAAATAGGTACCCGGTTCATCATTCAACAAGTTTTTAATCGGATATATTTAACTGGTTTTGAAGTAATCAATGTCGTGTTTGGTAAAACACTTGAATATATATATATATATATATATATATATATATATATATATATATATATATATATATATATATATATATATATATATATATATATATATATATATATATATATGTATGTATCTATAATCAGGTTCATCAGCGTACCTATAAGATTCCAGCGTACCCTAATGTGAATGATCATTCACATATATTTTTTTTGAATAGACATGTATAAGACAACGTTATAAAACTTTTTTTCAAAAGAAGCAACATCATAAATCTTGTGATTGGTAAAGGATCATGTGAATGGTCATTCACACCATTCAGATGCTGTGAAATGACCATTCACATGGATGAACATTCACATAAATATGCATTGATCATTCATATAATTTTTAAGAACACAGAAAGTGTGAATGTATGTGAAATTCATATATCATGCGTATAACATTAAATTAAACATGGTTATGAGAAAAAAAATTTAAAAAAAGTTTTTTAAGGTTGGTACCTTCGGGTGCACTTGATTTCGAGAGGTACCTTTTTGAACCTCAATCTATATATATATATATATATATATATATATATATATATATATATATATATATATATATATATATATATATATATATATATATATATATATATATATATATATATATATAAACTCTCTGTGAATTTTCAACTTGTATCAATGTATACTAGGTTAATACCAATGTTTTACATGAGTTAATTTCAAAAATAAATGTTTATAAACATATATAATATAAAAATTATAAGAATAGTAGAGTTTGTTTAATTGTAGTTAGTTAGTTATTAAATTAATCATATTGAATAGATTTGATTTGTTTTAAAATTTAAAGTAAATTTATTAATGAAGTGACAAAATGAGAGATCGACATGTCACATGTGACAAATCGAAAGAGAGCATGACAATGGCATATTAGATACTCATTTAATAGTATAGACAAATGTTAAATTTTAATTCTTTCATTTCTTCTAGCAATGACAGAGAGATAAGTAGAAGTTAAAATTAAGAAAAGAAAATTACAATAACCATTGGTTATTGTTAGTTTTTAAATTTCACGATCTTAAAAACCATTGAATTTAAATTTATACATATTTCTTTTCTCTTCGATTACCTTTGATTCTCTCTAACAAATACAACCTAAAGTATGAATTAAAAAATAACTAATAAATGCAAGAAATTTAAGAAATAACATGTTGTTGGGGTGTAATGGGAGCAAGAGGAGACAAGTGAGCGGTCGAAGCATCTTGTGGATTTAAGCAGGCAATTAGATGCTCATTGGATTCATTTGATATACAAATATGCTTTTATAAAACCTTGTTTGAATATACATATTTATTTTTATTTTATTGACGTAATCAACTTTAAGCAGGCTTCGAATTGTTTTTTATCATACGGTATCGACGAAAATTCAAAATTACAATGACGATAGAGACAATCAATATGCTTAAAGTTGTCGAATAACAGACTCAGATTCTAAAAAGTTGTTAAATTTCGTTACTTTTAAACTAGAAGATGACGATGAAATAACGACATTTCTTAATTCACAATAATATCAAATGACAAAATTTGTACAATTGCTTTGGATGAGATTTTGGATCATTTCTACTCAACAACCGATGAGTTTTGGAAGATTGTCCAAATTAATGGTCATCAATGAATTTTAGTGAAATTTAGAAATACACACACATATAATATGGTTCGAGAGAGTACCACTCATTATGCAGCGCACCAAAAGGTACAATCTTCAAAAAAATTTAATTTTTTTTTATAAATATGTTTTAATAAACATTATGAAGATAATATGTAATTTCACATACATTCATATCCCCTAGCTCTTAAAAAGTGATGTGAAAATACACTTACTTACTTTTGAATATATGTGAACGTACATATATGTGATGCGTGATTTCATACACTTAGAGTGTTCAAATTTGCTTGAAATTTATATATCATCTGTGTAATGTTAATTAAAACGTGTTTATGAAAAAAATTCAAAAAAGTTTTTTGGTGGTACCTTCTGGTGCGCTGCATAAGGAGTGGTATATATATATATACATATATATATGTATATATATATATATATATATATATATATATATATATATATATATATATTCTCAGCGTACCCTTATGTGAATGATCATTCACATATATATATTTTGAATAGACATGTATAAGACAACATTATATGACTTTTTTTTTAAAAGGAGCAATATCACAAATCTTGTGAATGATAAAAAAATCATGTGAATGTTGTAAATGATCATTCACATAAATATGCATTGAACATTCATATAATTTTTAAGAACACAGAAAATGTGAGTATATATGAAATTCATCTATGATGTGTATAACATTAATTTAAACATGGTTATGAGAAAAAAAATTTTAAAGGTTGGTACCTTCGGATGCACTTTCGAGAGGTACTTTTTTGAAACTGAATATATATATAGGGTTAGGTTCTATGGGGCACCTGTATGCATTGTGCACTTTGAGAACCTGTATGCATCGTTAGATTTTGAATTTTAATGGTTCAGATTGTAGTGGAAAATGGTAATTAACTTGAAAATGGGTGCACGGGTGCATAACTTCTGGCGCGCGGAAGAGCAAAATCGGAAGATGCTTGAATTCAGAAAATATTCTCCTCTCCCCCACATCAGTCCCACGATTTTAGCCATTTTCCATACTTGCTCTCTGCTCCGGATTTCGCTCAATATCTCTCAATCCATCTATATCTCGAGAATCGCTCGTGCATAATCAAGTAGATTAAGTTTTAATCTTCAAGTACACAAATAAAATGCATATGTTTCAAGGGTTTTCGAAGAAAAGGGGGAAAGTCGCTGCAGCACTTTTTTTTCTCCTTTGCTAGTTCGATTATCTTGGTAAATGGAAGTGAATGTTGCATATTTCATGTTCATAGAAGTGTTTGTTTTACAATGTGATTCCGTATTTCATATTTGGGGGTTTTTTTATGCCCTAGTTATGTTTGTCTTCATTAGTAAGCTGATTAACCTATTCGAATGATGCATGTTTTTATGAAGCTACGGTATGCATCTGCTTTGAAGTTCATTGTGCATCGAGTTCAGGACTTAGCGCCCATACGTTGTTTGTACTTCACAAATGCATATTTGTGAATGTTTTAACTCGAAGGTTTTTAGCAAATCCTATTTTGGGGATGCATAATGCATGTAGATTATGTGTAGGATTTCATTTTTTTTAATTGTGCATGTAGGAAAACGTATGCATCCATGTTTGAGTAGAAAGTAAACAAAAATGCAATCTATCCTAATTAAAGACTCCACATTTTAAGCAATTACCACACACACACACAGATATATATATATATATATATATATATATATATATATATATATATATATATATATTCGGTTATTTTAATAAGAAATATCTATTAAATATTTTAAATGACCCTAAATAATTCTTTAAATGACCGTATGAAGACATGCATGGATAGAAAGTCAAAACAAATGCAATCGATCCTAACTAAAAACTCCACAATTTTAGCAATTACCATAATATATCCGGTTATTTGAATATAGAATATTTTAAATATCTTAATCTAACTAAATAATTGTTTAAACTTCCAATTATGTCCTTATTGCATACTTATTTAATATATTGTGCATTTTTGGTTCCCCTGGTTCACAATGCATCGTGGTGCCCCATAGAACCTCAATATATATATAAGAGTAAGTATGTATATATTAGTTTGTATTATAAAAATTAAAATGAAAGAGACATATGTTAGTGGTTGTTTGAGATTAACTAATTTAAGATGCTTAGTTGTGGTGTCATTAACTCAAAAAAATAAAAACTAATGTTTTCCTTTTTGACAATGCTCATTTGTTTTTTAGGCTAATATTAAAAAAATCCCACGGACTTTTATACAATTATCGATTAAGTCACTAAACCTTTTTTGGACCCTAAACAAAGTTTTTCTTATTCAAAACTATATATTTTTAACCTGCTACCTGCTTAACAGGTAAAACAATTAGTTCCTCGAATAGTTTATTGCTAAAAAAACCAACTTTCTTTTCTAATTTTCACGATTAAGTCACTGGACTTTCTTTTTTCTTGTTTAGAGTGACCTGCTAAACATGTCAAATATATAGTTTTGAATAAGACAAAAATTGTCTAGGGACTTAAACACTTAGAAAAAAAATACAGTGACTTAATTGATAAATTTATGAATTTAGGTTTTTTCAATATTAACCCTTGTTTTTTTACAAAGCACAATTCAATATCGTTTATACCATTACTATTTATTTTTTATCATTAATAACATCAACTTTATATTTTTTTATCGTTTATATTAAAAAGTTAAAAGAGTATATGTTATAAATGGTAAATAAAATATAAAAGTTAATGTCATCAATAGTATAAACTCTAAATATTAATGCTACTAGTTAAAAAAATACAAAAATTAATACTATTAATGATAAAAGATAAATAATATTAACATAAATGGTAAAAAATAAAAAGTTATTACTATTTTTAATAATTTACCCTTTTTGTTTATAGTGTTGACCATCGTTTTTTTTTTAAATTTTTTTTTTATGGTAAAAAATGTCATTTTTTTGACATGTTACATGTTAATAAGACAAAATAGAACACTTTAACTTAGGGGTGTTATCGGGACCAAACCCGGTTAGGACCGAACCCGGATTTGGCTAAAATCTAAACCCGAGGACCGGACCATTAGTTTACAATTGGTGCTATTCGGGACGGGTACCGGTTCGGTTCGTGTACAAAAACTCAAAAACTTACTTCAGTTCGAACGTTAGGGGTGTTATTGGACCAAACCGGACCATTACTTTACAATATTATTTTTTATTATTTATTATTTTTACACAAAAGTATATAAGAATAATATTATTATTTATTATGACCGATTAATTTTATATATTTTTAATATATATGAATAGTAATAATTTTCTTATATTTTATAAACTTATATTATATTAGAATTAATAAGTTGGTAAAGTATTAGATTTTGTTTGATTTGAATTTAAACAATAGAATATATTAGATTTGGATAAATATAATTTAAATCTCTTTATTATTTTTAAAAACTCTATATGTTACGTGTCGATTCATGATGATGACATATGGTTTCACAAAAAATATGTATAGTTACTCTTTTATTAGTATTTATAGATTCTCCAATTAAATGTTAGAACAACAATTGTGTCACAATCTTGTATATATATATGTAGGACTTAACATGGTAATCTTGATTTTCAAAAGTATATAATAAAGAGTTGTACCATATGTAAACATAATTAAATTTAATTAAGTAAGAACTTCTAACTAGCTATGTATTTGACTATACATGTTTTGTTTTTTTTATTGTGTTTATTATAATCTATATCTATCTATAACTACGATTAAAAAAATAAATAAATTGACATTTGTCCTATTCTAATGATGCCAAGTAGCATATTCTACTAATGACATATGTAAATTTGTACAATAACAATAATAATTAGATCCCACAAGATCACAACAAAAAATATTTTAAAGATTTTTTTTATTAATGAATATAATCTTACAACAATCTATCTATATATAAAAGTTGAGTCCATGTCATTCATGTTATAAATATTAATATCATAATTGTTTTTAATGCATTCACTTCTCCTATACTAAATAATTGATTAATTATTTTAATCTCAAACTAAATATTGTTTTAGTTTTTAAAAAAAAGTTAATAATAATAGACTATCCATTTTCTCCAATTTGAAGAATTGATTTAATGTGATACTAAATATTGGTTTAATGTTGCTTAAATTTAATTAGTTTTACCTTAATAGTAAAACCTTCCATCTATCCTAAGGTTATTATTTCTTATCAATTAAATGTTTTTATTTTACCATAAATATGAATTAATGTCAATCATTTATCTATAAATAACAAAGTTACATTTGTTCATTCACATTCTTCCATCATTTCATGTTACAAACAATTTGTGAGTGCTTAGTGGATAGAAAATCCTACGACAATGCTAAAAGTTTTGGTTCATGACGACCAACGAGGCCTGTGGTAGCAATGATTTCACAGCAAATGGTTGTGAAAGTATAAGGTTCAAGAGTAAAGCGTATGCGGGATCACAAAACTCATCTCCATATACTAATCTGATGTTGTTGGAATTCACGGATGGTGACAATGCCGAGTCGGAGAACTTCTCGCTCGAAAAGCACCCATCATTTAAATTTAATTGGGTTTCATATAAGCGGAAAGACATGTAATAATAAAGGTATTAATTAGTCGTTGTGGTACATGGCTTAATTTAAGTTCGTAGTATAAGAAATTGTTTGTTTTGTGAAAGTTGAGAGCTATTGTAATAGAATTTGTTTTTTTGGCAATCACATATATTAGATGTCTATAGGAGTCACTTTGGTAATTTCGTATTCAATTTTACTTTTGTTTCGGAGTTTATATGGATTTATAAACCGCCATGTGTGCTCTCCTATATTCTAAATCGAGAAATTTATTATTTAGTTATTGATTTTAATTTAATTTAGTTTAAATATTGCAAACCATGTTTTTATATCACTTATTCTTTATATAAATAATAATTCATCTTAATAATTTTTTTAAAAATATATATTATTTTTTTAACTTTTATATTTTATGTTTTCTTCTAGACTATGAGTAGTTATATTAAATGTTGACATATTAAATAGCTAATATGACAATTACTATTATTTATTTACTTTGAAGTGAACTATTTTGATATTACATCTCTTGAGATAACCTAAAATCTAATTAAAATTTTTAAAACAATTTATTTACGTAATTAAAAGTTTATAATGACATAATTTATAAATTGAAAGCTTTTGAATATAATTATTCGATTATAAATCTTCAATTGAATTTTGATATCATTATTATGATAAAAGTATTATTTAGTTTTAATATCATTGTTAAATAAAAAATATCATTTTGTTCAAATTATACATATGATAATATGTTTATACATATAGATTCTATGATATTTATATAAAAATATTTTGTTCAATAAGCATAGTTAAGTTTCATCATGTACCTAATATGATAATCTAAAAAAATACGTTAAGGAACACAAATTGTTTCAATTCATATTTTTAATCATAATAATTGATCATTAAGAAAGATTTAATTACCAAGAGTCCATATCATTAAAGTCTATGTTATATGAAGCTCATGTCATTAACTTTATAAAGATCATCTTATGTTATCTAATTTTTAATCATTATAACTGATCATTAAGAAAGATTTAATTACCAAGAGTCCATATCATTAAAGTCTATGTTATATGAAGCTCATGTCATTAACGTTATAAAGATCATATTATGTTATCCATATCAATATGTGTGTGTGTGTGTGCGCGCATATTTGTGTATATTAGTCCATATCAATAAATTCATGCCATAAATAATTTCATTTTGATTCAATTTAAGAAATTACAATGATCATTAATATATAAATCAAACTATATTGTTTATTATTTAATTTATTTAATTTGATAAGTTGAGTCCATTTCAATAAAGACCGATGCCATAAATGATTTTATGTATAAAGTATTCCAATTCAATATAATAAATTACAATGATCATATTTTATATCAAAATATATTATTTTATTATTTACTTTAATTAATTCGATAAGTTGCAGCATATGTTACTAAAGTCCATATAATGAACTACAAATGATATTTATTTAAATCATAATATTGTATTTTATTTCAATTCGATTTGATAAGTTTAGTCATATAACAATAAATTCCATGTAATAAGTTATGCTTATAGTTTATTTAGATCAAAATAATTAAATTTATTAGTTAATACAAAAAAATAACATGGGTTATCGAGTAGAATCATAGGAATATTTAATATTATGTCACTGATTTAATTTGTTTAATACCAAAAATTGTCTTGAAAATCATTTATTTATTTAATTTAGTAACATCGCAACATGTGTCAACTAACATATATTTTCACATATGATATACATCATTTATTTATCTAATTTAATTTCAAAACACCACAAAGATAAGATGAGATACTAAGAATATAATAATCATTTATTTCATTAAATTAATATGTAAGATACATCTTTTATTATTTTATACCTAAATAAGTTAACAAAGAGGGAAAAAAAATATTGTGTTACATTTTAATTTATTTATTTAAATTGAATATCTTTAATAACCAAATTATCTTATCAAAAAATGTAATTCATAAATCTCCTTCAAATGACAAGAGACAAAAAATTTTATTTGCAAATAGTATGTTAAAAAAAAATATGAAATATCACTCTTTGTAGATTTAAAATTTCTAACAAATATATTAATCTTTATAGAATCATAATAATGGTAATGATTTTATCATGTAATATATTACGATGATCATTTTTTTATATAATGCATAATTATATTATTTAATTTATTTAATTTGATAAGTTGAGTTGTATATTGATAATTCTATACAATAAAATATAATTATTATATATTTAGATTAAAAAAATTAGTTTATTTTTAATTTAGTTTGATAAATTGAGTCGTGTAGCATAAATCTCATGTAATAACATATATTTAATTAATGTATTAAAATTTTTAACATAGTTACACGTTGTACCTAAATTTTAAGAAACATTTTTTTTTTAATTTTTAAAAACTTTTATTAAAGTATATGATTCCTTAAGTAGCCATTAAAAATAAGTTAATCAACAAATTAATCCAAACAAAATATATAATTTAGAATTTTATGATTAAATATATTATATTTGTAATTAATATATATTTAAATTAACACATAAAATAATTTTTTTAAATATGGTTACACATTGTAGAAATGTTTTAAGATATAATTTTTAATTTTCTATAGAAAACTTTATGAAAATATATAATTTCTCAAATACCCTTTAAAAAATGAGTTAATTAACAAATTAAACTAATAAAATATATAAACAATAATTTTAAGATTATTCATAAAATAACTCGATCTATATAAATTTTCATTATAAAATGGACTCAACTTTGATACAACATGTTTAATATAAGTAAATATTACTTGAACTCAAATAAATATAAGATAATAGTATTGTTATTTATCACATAAATTTTAGTTACATAAATTCAATGTAAAACCTTATTAATATTCATTTAAATTAATGTATTAAAATGAACTTCTAATATAATTACATCTTATATATAAACTTTATGAAATATTTAATCAAAGAGATTTTACGAAAACATATAACTAATCAAATAGCCTTTAAAAACAATTTAATTAAAATATATATAATTTAAAACTTTAAAATTAATTGCATTATTTGTAGTTAAAATTAATATATTTTTATTTCATAAAATGTGAAAACAATACATTAATGCCCAAATCTTAAATTTTAATAGGTTCAAGTAACTAATATATGCATCATGTACAAATTATAATTACACATAAATGACATTGATTGCTTAATTTTTTTGAAATTCTCTCATAATTTTCAAACATAACCTATGTTGTACACCTTATAATTACACATAAATGTCAGATTGATCGCTCAATTCCTTTGAAATTCTCTCATAATTTTCAAACGTAAGTTGCACATAAATGTCATATTGATTGTTACATTTTATCTGTAGTATCTAGGCACTCTAAAATCGTAATAAGATTTGACATTATCATTTTCATTTTTATCTCTCATGCATGATCAATTTCAAGAAATATTATATTCTTACGTTTCTAACAATTTTTCTATCATTGCAGGATGAAGAAGCATGAGTGTAGAACGAACATTGACATAGTCGTGGTTGATATCATTTATCTTTTCATTACAAAATTTATTTACCATTTCTCTACTTCTCAGGTGTATATTTGTTATTGTTTTTAGTTCATTTCAATCAATTACACACTTTCGTATATGTATTTTTCATTTTCAGTTGTTTTAGAAAATGAATTATGGAAAACTTTTTTATGTTAACATGTATTTTTTGAGTCAATCTTATTTTGTTCTGAGAAATAATATTTTAAATTTGCAGGATGATGAAAAGAAAGAACACAACAAGTATAGTGGTTGTTAAAATTTACTTTTGTATGACATGATTTTGTTTTAGGGTATATACAACTATATAATATTATTAACAACGCAATACTAAAATATATTTTAAAAATCATAGATATATTTGTCTCATATTTTTTTCAATTTATAAATATCAAATGCACATGAATCAATGACAGTCTTGAGCATAAATGATTTCATGTTTGTAGTAATTTAACTACATATAATAAATTACAATATTCAATAATTTAGAATAAAATATATTATTTTATTATTTAATTTATTTAATTTGATAAGCGGAGCCATATATTAATAAATTCCATATAATTAACTATAATGACCATTTGTTCAAATCAAAATAAATTATTCTATTGTAATTAATTTGATAAATTGAGTCCAATAACAATAAATTTATTGTAATGACTTATAATGATAATTACTTAGATCAAAATAAATTATTTTATTAGTTAGTTTATTTTAGTTGATAACATAAAACTAACATGAGTTACCGAGTAGGTAGCAATCTTTTATAACATTTAAATTAAGTCTAATATTGAATCATAGATTTAATTTATTTAGTAAAAGAAGTAGCTAAAAAAATCATTTATTTATTTAATTTAGTAACTCCACAACAATCACATGTCCCTAATCTTTACATAATATTTTAATTAAAAAATTATTTAGCCCGATGCATCGCACGTGCCATTATAACTAGTAATAATAATAACAAACTTAAAGGTTATTAATGCTCATCTTTTTTGTTTAAATGATTTATATATTAACTAGTTTTTGACCCACGTAATACGTGGATATTTTTAATAAAATTTATTTTTATAAAATGTATATAATAAGCAAAAATAAAATACATAACTATTAATGTAAATTTAGAATGTTTTTTTTATCTTAAATGTATTAGAATGTTTAAAGTATTTCTTTTTTTTAATTACATGGATAAAATATGAAAGTATTTGAAATAGATTTCATATTTTTTTAAACAATAAATTAGTTAAATTAGAAATCTAATTATGGAAAAAATGTGGGAAAACAAAATTTTTGATTAATGAGGTAGTGACACGTAGCGTGAAATGTTTTCTTTTATTAATATATATAGATATATAGATTATTTATAATAAGATATATTAAATATCCTTAGTATTAAAAGCTTGAGTATTAATTTTAAAATTTAAGTTTATATAATTTTAAGAAATAAAATGTATTAAAGTTTGCAGTATAATTCACGGGTTAATAACCGGTATATATATAAAATTAAATCCTTATCTCCTATTCCTAATAATAGGAAAAAAAAAAAAAAAAAAAAAAAAAAGAAAAACATGCGTGTCGTTCAAAATCTCATTGAATTTGAGGAAATTTTACAACCAAAATCACATGCATAACTTACTAAAAATAGGCTCTTTCATTTATTCTGTCGTTGATCAAAGTTTACCATATCCAATATTATTCTACGCATTTGGAAAAAGAATATGCATAACTTACTAAAATTAGGAAACACTTACTAGATGTGTTTTGAAGTCTAAAATATGAGCAATCACATATTTGTTTAGTATATTTGTTTCAAAGGAGTATGCAGCCATATGTGACTAGCTAAATATTCAAGGTATATGTATACTTTGAAAGATACTTATCGCGTAACTTCGTATTATACATGGAAATGTCTTAACGGTTAAGGTATTATACATGCGACAAATGTATGTTACTGAGCATCGTTGGGCAAGGCTAGCATTATCGTGCTATAGGGGAAGCACATATTGCATATATACGAGCCTTGCGTTGTGGTTGCAAGCGCAATATATGCTCTTACGTTTGAAATTGAGTTTTCATTTTTAAGAGAGAAACTTAGGTCGATTGTTAGAGGGATGTTAATGAACTAATTAAAGAGATGTTTTTAGTTTGTTTATTTAAATGTTTTTTCATTAAATAAAGATGTTTCATGTTTTATATATATATATAGGGGTGGGTTCAATGGAAAACCACAATACATCTGAAAACTTGTGAAAACCGCACTGCACCACCACACATGCATCAAATTCCCCGCGTGATGCATCAAATTTCTCACGTGGTGCATTAAAATCCCACGTGATGCATCACAATATTTACGATCATGCCACCGCGTTTTTCATGAAATGCACCCTATCGGACGGTATGCGTATGTTTCCATAGTTTTCAGGTGCATAGTGGTTTTCCATTGAACTCACCCCTATATATATATAGTGTCGAGATCCATGGAAAACTATATTAGACTGGAAAACCATATCAAATGCACATGTTCATTATGATAAAATGTTAAATTTCATGTAAAATTATAATATACATATGTTCAAAATTACATTATGATTAACTAATTCACATCATCTACATGTTCGTTAAGACAAAATGCTTAATTTAATGCAAAAATGTGTAATATACACAAGTTCATGCATATTGCACATTTGAACATTTGAACATGTGCATATTGTTATTTTGCATGAAATGAAACATTTTATTCTAATGAACATGCAACTTATGTGAACTAGTCAATAATGATGCACATTTGAACATATGTGTATTGTAGTTGTGCATTAAATTTAACAATTTACCGTAATGAACATGTGCATTTAGTATGGTTTTCCAGTTTTCCAGTCAAAGATGGTTTTCCATAGATCTTGAACATATATATATATATATATATATATAATCAGGTTCATCAGCGTACTATGAGATTCCAGCGTACCAAACGTATCTTAATGTGAATAATCATTCACACATATTTTTTAATAGACACATATAAGACAACATTATAAGATTTTTTTTCAAAATGAACAATATCATAATTCTTGCGAACGGGAAAAAAATCATATGAATGGTGTGAATGATCATTCACATAAATATGCATTGAGCATTCACATAATTTTTAAGGACACAGAAAGTGTGAATGTATGTAAATATATATATATATATATATATATATATAGACTCGGGTTCAAAAAAGTGCATCTCGAAATCAAGTGAGGTACCAGCCTTAAAAAACTTTTTTTGAATTTTTTTCATAACCAAGTTTAAATTAATGTTATACACATGATATATGAATTTCACATACATTCACACTTTCTGTGTCCTTAAAAATTATGTGAATGCTCAATTCATATTTATGTGAATGATCATCCAAGTGAATGATCATTTACACCATTCACATGAATTTTTTTTACCATTCACAAGATTTATGATGTTGCTCCTTTTGAAAAAAAATCTTAAAATATTATCTTATGCATGTCTATTCGAAAAAAATATCTGTGAATGACCATTCACATTAGGGTACGCTGGAATTTCATAGGTACGCTGATATACATATATATATATATGTATATATATGTATATATACATATATATATATATATATGTATATATATGTATATATACATATATATATATATATATATATATATATATATATATATATATATATATATAGACATACAGAGTCAAGATAACGTGAGGACCGTGCTTAAAATAAAAGCGGTAAGAACCAGTGAGATCACGACACCTCATCAATATAAGTTTAAATTAGAAAAATAATAATAATAAAATCAATCAATCATTAAATGATTTACTCACTTACCAAATACTCTTCATCTCCTCTCACTCATACACATTACTGATTCACAATACCGTTGTGGTTCACGATACCAATGATGATTCACGTCATTGCTATGGTTTCATCACATCACCCGTGATTCACGACACCGTTATCATTCACAATCCACCGATAGTTCACAATAGATACAAGGTTGTTCACGACTCAAACATGTGTGATTCACATCAAATGATTCACAATCAATACAAAAACATGTGATTCACGACTAATGATTTACACAATCAACAATTAAGGTTCATAATAAACGTTGAATCACATTAGTATGTGATACTTCATCCGTTGAATTAAGAGAGTGATGAGAAAGAGAATTGTTTTGAAGAGATAGAATAATTGATTTAAATGACTGAAACATTCCATTTTAATTTACTTTCATGTGTATTTAATTAATTTTTTAATTGATTAAAATGGATGACACGTTGTGTTATTATTGATTATTACCGTCTTCATTTTAAGGACGAACCTCATTTGATCCACTCCCTATATATAGTCCGGATCAGGTGAGAAAGAATTTTGCGTGAGAAGTGGTGAGAAACAATGGTTGACTGCCATGTGGCAAATCTTGTTGATTTAGATGAGGGGTAAACTAGTCAAACAATTATTTTTAGTTTGTTAACTAAATGTTTTAAAATAAACAATAAGAATTAGATATTTAATGATTGAAATTAAACATTTTCTCCATCTCTCACCACTCCCTCCCCCTCCTCCTCCTCTCCCTCTCACTTTTTTGCTCTCTCAACGTATTTACGTATTTAAAAAATATGGAATCATCATGTGAAACTGAATTAACTATTTGTATCTCAAATAGAATATCGGTGTTATAAAATATTGTATCAAATGAAATTGTTAAATCAATGATTCCAAATCAATAATTAAATAAAATCAGTGACAAAATATGAACTAAGGATAAAAGAAATGAGTCATCAATGATTTTAGTAAAAGGAATGGATTTTGTAAGTATTATTTTTATTAACTAAATTAAATGGTTTCTAAATTTTAGAGAGATAAATAACTTTTTAAGATGACTGATTTGCCTCAAACCTTGATATGGAAGTAATGACACATGTCGTGCTCTTGTGCCTTCTCACCTCTTCTCACGAGATCCATATCATACACACACACAGATATATATATATATATATATATATATATATATATATATATATATATATATATATATATATATATAGGGTGGTTCAATTAAGAACTTTTGTGCATCGAAGTACAAACGAACCTATGTCAGATCAAAAGATTTTATGGTTTAGATTAATTGGCAAAAGGGTAAATAGTTGGAAAACTTTATACATCCAGTGCATTCAATATCAAATGAGGAAGGATTAGATGCACAAAACTTCCTAGAGGTTCCTAGATGCATAAAAGTTCTCAATTGAACATATATATATATATATATATATATATATATATATATATATATATATATATATATATATATATATAGGGTTTGGATCAATAGGGTACCATGTTAGACTGGGGAACCGGAGTCTACCAATGTTTGGCTATAACTAATATAGTCAATTAAGTTTTCTTAATTAATAGATGACAACTATTAAATTAATAAATCTCATAATTATAGGGATTTACTACCATAGCAGTATTGAACATGTTCAATCGCATTCGACAATGGATTTCTGTGAACATGTTCAACCGGAAGTGTCCAACAATGATATTTTTTTCTTGGGTTAAGAGTCATTTTGACCATTCAACTTTTGAATTTTTTTCGATTGAGCCATTAAACTATTTTTTGTCTCGATATAGCCACTAAACTATTTTTTGTATACATATTTAGCCAATAAAATTTATTTTTACTGATTTAATCACTGAAAGTTGTCCCGATTTGGTCACTAAACTATCATATGGTATCTATTTAGCCATTATTTTTTATTTATTTTTTCCAAAATAGAACATTAAATAAAAGTTTAGTGCTTAAATGAGGACAATAAATAATTTAGTGGCTAAATGAGACAAAATCTAAAAGTTGGATGGTCAAAATGGTTCTTAACCCCCTTTTTTTTCTTTTCATCAATCCATTCGTGATGGTTCATTCATTTAAACGGTAGTGATTAGTGAACATGTTTGATGTCAATATATTAATTATCCTTATAGTGGCATGTATTATCACTGTTAACCATTTTTGTGATAAACCAAGATTTATGGTTTGTAATCGTTGCACATGTTCATTAGGGGTGTTTATTAAGTAAATTAAGTTAGTAGTATTACATGTTACATGTGCAATATGATGTTCTGTTCCAATTGCACATGTTCGTTACTAGTTGCACATATTCAACGACAATTGCACATGTTCATTATTACCGACCAGATGCATGCGTGATAATAAGGAATGTTTGCATTTGATATAACTGAAATGGAGTAATTCGTGGGATACGCAAAATCTGTCATCCTTCATTGACATTTTTCAATACCAATTTTACCCCTCAACAATAATTAACGAAAGAAAAAATTTCCAGCCAAATTTTATTTTATTTAATGATTTCAATGATAAATGATTGACTATAAATTGTTCCTTGATATCTCAGTCTAAATCATTTATCATTAAATCATTAAAATTTATCATTTATCATTGAAATCAAAATTTATGTCAATGTTTAAGGGCGTGTTTAGTTGACGACCTTAACCCTTAAAAATATAAACCTTAATGTATTGATTTTAAAAGTATTATTTGTTAACTAAGATTTGAATAAATTTACGTAACTTTTTATACCAAATTTATATATAAAAAAATATGTGTACTTAAAAATAATAAACCCTAAAAACATTGATTTTAAATTAAAGTCTAATTCTAAATTAAATTTTAGATAAAACTAGCTTTTATACCTAATTTATTTATTATAATTTATGTGGCGAATTTGGTAGTACCAACTTATGCACAAACAACATGCTCTCGAACTTTATATATATATATATATATATATATATATATATATATATATATATATATATATATATATATATATATATATATATATATATATATATATATATATATATATATATTACTAAAACAAAATGATTTGTGCCACATGACACTCTCTCATCACATTAAAAAAAATTCCCCTCCTCTTTTTTTCCTTAAATATATCTACTACTTATATAATTTAATTAATGTTTTAAATACATAAAATGAATAGAAATTATTGTATTTAACTTCTATAATCATGCTTAAAAAATATTAGTAACTTAAATGTTTTTTCTAAAAATATATTGAAATGAATTCTTTTAATATCTTAGTTAAATATATATTTATTAGAATAATAGTGAATGTTTATATCAATAGAGAAAACTTTTTATTTACTATAAATTTTTGTTATTTAGGTTTGTTAGTTACACTAATTAATTTAACTGTGTAAATAAATTTAAATATATACATTAACTATCAATGAATGTGATACTTGTAATACTACAATTGAAAAATAAAAAAATCTATTTATTTAAAATACATTTTCTTTCTTAAAATTGTACATTATCAATATATTTTAAAATAAATACTATGTGTTTCAATATGATATTAAATACGTTTAAATTTCTAAATATTTTTTTTATAAAAACTTAACATTAATAGAGAAAGTTTATCTTGATTAACCAACCAACTTAATTATCACATATTTTATTATTTGGATTTATTGATTATACAAAGTTATTGATTGACATAAATGATTTAAAAATATTTATGCATTAAATATCTATAATAATTTTTACATTAAATTTAATAAATAAAAATATTATTTTTATATTAAAAAGATGCATATTATAATTTGATTTTTAATTTATTAAGTATTTTTGTTTCAAACGTAATTTATTGTGAATATTTATTTGTTACAATCAAATTATTAATAATTTTAATTTTCTATTAAAATATTTGATAAATACAATATTTGCGACAAACTAAAAGTTTTATTTTCTAAATTCGCAATTTTTTTAATTTTTAGATCTGTTTTCTTTTTTGGATTTTTACTTAGTTAATGATATATATTAAATTTTAAACTAAATATTACTATTATTTAAAATAACACTAAATATTTTTAAATTTTAAATTCTATTTTATTCTTAACATCTAACATTAATATTGATATCAATTTAAAATTATGTTATCAATTACAATCCATTTAAAACTCTATTTTTATCAATTTAGAATATGAGTAGAAAAATAGTTTAACGTATTTATTACTAAATATACATCTATAATATAGATTTCAATGATCGCTAATATATATATATATATATATATATATATATATATATATATATATATATATATATATATATTAAAATTTGAATCTAAAAAAATGCATTTTAGAATATGGATTATTTATTACAAAATGATTATTTCAGACAATTTTTATCTGAATACTTATTCGTTCTAATCATGTAACATCCCAATTTTGAGATAATTGCGTGGAATTATTTTAGTGGATATTTTATATATTATTATTGCGTGGGTCCAATAATAACCCGAGTAGTGGATTATACGTGTCGGGTTTATGAGTTACGTGTCTCCGGGTTATAAATTTAGTGGATTAATTATATATTTGAGTTCGTGGATTTAAATGGGTTAATTGGATATTAATTGTGAAAATGTGATATCGGGTTCGGGTTATCGGGTTGGAACCCGCTAAAAGATGGAAATAATATACGTACGCCTCCTTTTCCCTTCCTTCCTTCCTTATCTAGAAAGTTTTGTGTATGTGTGTGTGAAGGTGTTCGTGTGTGTGGTGTATGAATTAAGCAAAGATTGGCCATCCTAACTGAGTTTGAGTGTTGAATCTGCTCCTCTTCTTCTTCCTTTGAGTTCTTGAAGTGTGAAGGTAAGAATCTATTGGGTTTTGGTGTTGAAATTTGTATGTGATTGTTGTAAATTCGTGAAATTGGATTCTGAAATGATTGAGTAGTTATATATGTGTTTCGTGATGTATTTTGATTGCTGGAGTCGAGATTTGGGGGTTGAAGCCCCTGGAACTGCCATGGAAATCGAGCAGAGAAGCTGCAGTTGCAGCGTGAGCGCGACCGCGATGGCCGCGGCGCGACTGCGATCGCGGCGCGATCGCGTTGCCGGGGCGCGGGCCGCGATGTGGCGGTTGTTCCGGTGGGTTTTTAGGCGTCGTTAATTTACTGGTTTGGGGTCGTGCTTTGAGTCGTGTTTGCTTACAATAGTTGTGTTCGTGTTATGTGTTCTGTTGGTCGGACTCCGTTTGGGATTTTGGGTTGGGTTTTGATCGGATTTTCGGGGTTTCCGGTTGAGATTGTTTCGGGGGTTCGGGTCGGTTATGGGTCGTATTCCGATTGGGTTTTCGGGGTTCTGTTGGGATTGCATTTGAGTCCGAGTCGAGTTCATGTTCATTATGAGTTTATGGTATGTGTTCGTGGATTTGTGTTAACGACTTGGGATATGTGTGATTTCAGGGACGAGTCAACGAGCCGAGCCAAATCAGAGATTTCGAGATTAGTGGACTGACCAGGTGAGTACTCGAGTTCCTTTTCAAACCCGGGACCGTTTTACGAGTCATAGTTGTGTAGTTGTTGTTGTATGTGTATATTGTGCAATATGTGCGAGACAGGGACGCGGGCGCCAGGTATGATTCTAATTCCCACATATGTGTTATATGTGTGCATGAGATGAGATCCGGTCCAGGGGTCCGTGATGAGTTCCATACGGACGGTGATTCGCGATAGGTTATCGCGCGGGTTGACTGTCCCTAACAGTCCTTGGGGAGTGTATACACGGCAGGGACTGTAGCCGGTTCGCGCCCGTGCTACAGGGTTGTGGCTAACCACCGGTGTACACGGTCGTTAGCTGGGGAAGGGTCCCCCTTTAGTGATTCTGTGTGCAGGGCTGTGGATCTCATACTGTGTGTTCATACCAGTATAGTGATGTTGATTGCCAGGGACAGAGATAGAGCTTGTGCTGTGTGTATGTGCTATGTGTACGCATGCTATGTGTTTATTGTGCAGAGTCTAACCCTCGAGTACTCACGAGCTTTCGAGCTTACGTATTCGAGTCTACCATGTTCAGGGGATCAGGGAAGAGATCGTTAGCCGAGTTTGCTGATCAGGGACTTGCTGTCAGTGGGGGACGTATTTGCTTTTGTTAATGATTATGCGAGTATTGTCTATGTTTGTATCTTCTGGGGTGTTGTAATCTAGTGGATTATATGTAATGATATTTATGTGAAAGTTTAAATTAATAGTGATTTCAGTTCATCCTATGACATGTGACTGATAGAGTTATTGAGATATTGCCACCCGTGTATTGTATTGACGTGGCATTTTCGGGATCGGGGAGGGTGTTACAGCATGGTATCAGAGCTTGTGGTTTAAAGTCTGAGTATCATTAGTGGATGCTTAACTTAAACCTTGTTTCGATCCATTTGGGATCAGTTGAGATTAATATTAGTGGAGTTAACTAACCTGGCTTAGTGTATAACGCTGGGTGATCTATCTGTGGTTCTCAATTGTTTCGTTTTGTGCAGATAGTTATGGCCGATCAGGGCAAGGAATCTGGCGCTGGTAAGCCGGCATGGGACGAGTTCATTCGCAAGTCAGAGCTTCTGGGGGGTATTGACTGAGTTTTACAGGCAGCAGAGAGAGCAGGAGCAAGATCAGGATCAGGGTATGGGACCACGTGCTGGGGGTAGTCAGGATACGGGTACGGGTGCCTCTTCATCTATGTCTCGGCGAGGAGGTTCGTTTAAGGATTTCATGACCGGGAATCCGCAAGAGTTTAGAGGTGGGGGTGAGCCAGGGATGGCTATGGCATGGGAGCGCGAGGTAGAGGCTGCTTTTCGAGTTCCGCACGTGGAGCCGAGGGATATGGTAGGGTATGCAGCTTATCTGTTGAGGGGAGGGGCATCCCAGTGGTGGAAATTTATCGAGTCGGCTATGACATCTTCTGCAGCTTATGCGATGACGTGGGATCAGTTTAGAGCTGTGTTCGAGCTGTAGTATATTCCTAGAGACGAGAGGCGGGAGATGGAGCGGCGATTCCTACATCTACAGCAGGGAGAGATGACGGTGCAGTAGTATGTGGACCAGTTTAATGAGTATTCGCAGTTTTCCACCCATCACATCGCCACCGAGCAGCGAAAGGTCGATGCATTTGTTGATGGACTGCGAGCGGATATCAGGGAGTTCGTCGGGATGCACGAGACTCCTACTTTTGCCAGAGCATTAGAGATGGCCCGCATAAGGGAGCGGGAGATAGCCAAGCAGAGGGAGGAGCCATCCTTTCAGCATCGACGTGCGAGGACTCCCGAGCGGTCCTCAAGAGATCGGAGGCATTCCAGAGACGATTCCAGGGAGCGGCGTTCGGGTCAGAGTTCGAGACACAGGCGAGATAGAGATAGAGATAGAGACAGGGATAGAGAACGGAGGTCGAGTGGAGCGGGGCGGAGCCAGCGATCAGATAGTCGGAGTCAGGGGCAGAGTTCGAGATATACAGGGCAGAGCCAGAGCAGTGTAGGGCAGAGGTCTCGAGATGGAGGCGATAGTGGAGACAGTTCGGTTGGAGATCGGGAGTGCCCGAGATGCTACCGTCGTCATAGTGGGTCGTGCGTGCCTAGGTGTTATCGATGCGGTCAGCGTGGGCATGCTGCCGCCACGTGTACTGTTCCAGAGCCATTGTGCTTCCGTTGTGGGGGACCGGGGAACAGAGTGCGAGATTGTCCAGAGCCGGGATCAGCGGTGCAGGGTGCGAGTTCTAGTGGGGCCAGAGCAGAGCCGTCGTCATCCGGTCGTCATGATTCTCGGGCTCGGGGTCGAGTCTTTCAGGCGACTGCAGAGGAAGCTCGAGATGCTGCTGATATGGTTTCGGGTATGTCTTTCTGAGCTTGCTTTGTGTGTGTGTCAGTTGTGGGGCGAACCGTGGGCTATGTCTGTAATAAGTGTATGTGTTCTGTTGTGTGTAACTGCTTTGTTGTGTTTGTGATAATGGGATTGTTATACCTGGGTATGTGTGTGAGGGTGGGATATATTGTGGTAAGATGGGTTATCAGAATTTTGGGATTGGGCATTGTGCTATGATTAGTGGATTAATCTTGCTGAGTTATGTGAGTTATATGAGTAATCTTTGTGAATGTGTTTGTGATGTGCTAGTGGATTGATCAATTCTGATAGTGGATTTAAATTCTTGTGTGTGCTATCCATATCTATGATATTGCGTTTTATGAGATGCGTTTATCTGTTGTGGTGAAAAGAGTTTAGAGTTCTGTTGTGATAGTGTATTAGTCTATTGAGAGTGGATTTAATCCCTTTTATGAGTTTAACTATGTTTATGAGCTTGCGTTTGATGATTCGATGGAGATGTCTTTATGTGTTGTGTTAGTGGATGATCTATATAGAGTTATGCGAGTATGTGATGAAAGAGAGTGAAGATCGATGGATTGAGATGATGTGTGGATCCGGTGGCTTATGAGGTAACGCCACGAGAAGATTCTGTGAATAGGGGATACACCAATTGCAAGTATGGGAATTAGAGGATTTAATTGAGTTATTAGCGGATTGACTAACCATGAAATGAAGATGTGTAATAGTGATGATTGTCCCAATCAGAATTCAAATGCGATTTTATCAAGGTTGTTAATGATTATATCGAGAATTATAAGTTAATGTTTCGGGGATTTAACATAAGAGATGTGTATTTGCGAATGGCTTGCGATAGATTCCGGGGACGGAATCTCTTTAAGAGGGGAGGATTTGTAACATCCCAATTTTGGGATAATTGCATGGAATTATTTTAGTGGATATTTAATATATTATTATTGCGTGGGTCCAATAATAACCCGAGTAGTGGATTATACGTGTCGGGTTTATGAGTTACGTGTCTCCGGGTTATAAATTTAGTGGATTAATTATATATTTGAGTTCGTGGATTTAAATGGGTTAATTGGATATTAATTGTGAAAATGTGATATCGGGTTCGGGTTATCGGGTTGGAACCCGCTAAAAAATGGAAATAATATACGTACGCCTCCTTTTCCCTTCTTTCCTTATCTAGAAAGTTTTGTGTATGTGTGTGTGAAGGTGTTCGTGTGTGTGGTGTATGAATTCAGCAAAGATTGGCCATCCTAACTGAGTTTGAGTGTTGAATCTGCTCCTCTTCTTCTTCCTTTGAGTTCTTGAAGTGTGAAGGTAAGAATCTATTGGGTTTTGGTGTTGAAATTTGTATGTGATTGTTGTAAATTCGTGAAATTGGATTCTGAAATGATTGAGTAGTTATATATGCGTTTCGTGAGGTATTTTGATTGCTGGAGTCGAGATTTGGGGGTTGAAGCCCCTGGAACCGCCATGGATATCGAGCAGAGAAGCTGCAGTTGCAGCGTGAGCGCGACCGCGATGGCCGCGGCGCGGGCCGCGATGCGGCGGTTGTTCCGGTGGGTTTTTAGGCGTCGTTTACTGGTTTGGGGTTGTGCTTTGAGTCGTGTTTGCTTACGATAGTTGTGTTCGTGTTATGTGTTCTGTTGGTCGGATTCCGTTTGGGATTTTGGGTTGGGTTTTGATCGGATTTTCGGGGTTTCCGGTTGGGATTGTTTCGGGGGTTCGGGTCGGTTATGGGTCGTATTCCGATTGGGTTTTCGGGGTTCTGTTGGGATTGCATTTGAGTCCGAGTCGAGTTCATGTTCATTATGAGTTTATGGTATGTGTTAGTGGATTTGTGTTAACGAGTTGGGATCTGTGTGATTTCAGGGACGAGTCAACGAGCCGAGCCAAATCAGAGATTCCGAGATTAGTGGACTGACCAGGTGAGTACTCGAGTTCCTTTTCAAACCCGGGACCGTTTTACGAGTCATAGTTGTGTAGCTGTTGTTGTATATGTATATTGTGCAATATGTGCGAGACAGGGACGCGGGCGCCAGGTATGATTCTAATTCCCACATATGTGTTATATGTGTGCATGAGATGAGATCCGGTCCAGGGGTCCGTGATGAGTTCCATACGGACGGTGATTCGCGATGGGTTATCGCGCGGGTTGACTGTCCCTAACAGTCATTGGGGCGTGTACACACGGCAGGGCCTGTAGCCGGTTCGCGCCCGTGCTACAGGGTTTTGGCTAACCACCGGTGTACACGGTCGTTAGCTGGGGAAGGGTCCCCCTTCAGTGATTCTGTGTGCAGGGCTGTGGATCTCATACTGTGTGTTCATACGTGTATAGTGATGTTGATTGCCAGGGACAGAGATAGAGCTTGTGCTATGTGTATGTGCTATGTGTACGCATGCTATGTGTTTATTGTGCAGAGTCTAACCCTCGAGTACTCATGAGCTTTCGAGCTTACGTATTCGAGTGTACCATGTTCAGGGGATCAGGGAAGAGATCGTTAGCCGAGTTTGCTGATCAGGGACTTGCTGTCAGTGGGGGACGTATTTGCTTTTGTTAATGATTATGCGAGTATTGTCTATGTTTGTATCTTCTGGGGTGTTGTAATCTAGTGGATTATATGTAATGATATTTATGTGAAAGTTTAAATTAATAGTGATTTCGGTTCATCCTATGACATGTGACTTATAGAGTTATTGAGATATTGTCATCCGTGTATTGTATTGACGTGACATTTTCGAGATCGGGGAGGGTGTTACAAATCATAATATAATGAATTTAATAATATTTTTCATTAAATGTTGTATTTAAATATAATTATCTGTAATTTTTAAAAATGATAGTTCATTCTAATGGAAAATGTTATTGAATATCAAATATACTTACATTTTTAAGATGTTATATTATTACTATTTTCTAAAAATTTAAACAAATGTTGTAGTTTCATATAGTTATAATTCTAAAATAGTTTTTAAATAATTTATTTTCATTTAAAATCAATTTAAATTATAAACATTAAAAATTTATCTTTTAAAATATTTCTAAAAAAATAAACTATATGGATTTACTTATGATTGTCTAATAAAATTTATGCAATTCAACTATGTAAAAGCTAAATATCAATCAATATTTTTAACTTTATATATTTTTAATAATATAAAATGATTTCTATATGAAAATTTCATTTTATTGGATTCAAATGAGGTGATAATAACACACCAATAAATGTCGTAAAACGGACCGGGATGTAAATACACTTATTAAAATTTCGTATTAACTATGTTTATCCTAATATCATGAATTTTAAATTAATATTTTATAAGATCTCAAAAAATTTGTCTATACCATTTTAACATTGATGTGTTATTACTTTTTGTAATAATATTTTATTATTATATAGAAATTTAAAATATATATTTATTAAAAATACCCATGTAATACATGGGTCAATAATTTAGTAAAATACTAGAATATGATGTAACCGATCAGAGTATTATTATTATTAGGGATAAAGTCATACAAAACTTTACTGGATTTTTGTTATGACTAATGTTTTTTTTACTCGGATGATACTCGTACTTTGATTTTATTGTTGATTTTGTGATAAAGTCGTACAAATATATGTTACTTTAATGAAATTATTGATTTTTTGATAAAGTCGTACAATATATATATATATATATATATATATATATATATATATATATATATATATATATATATATATATATATATATATATATATATATATATATATATATATATATATATATATATATATATATATAGATAGATTGAGGTTCTATGGGGCACCATATGCATCGGGAACCAAATGGGAACCAAAAATGCATTGCTTGTTTACAAAGGGTGCATTAAGGGCATTTTGGGATTGCTTAATAATATATTGTTAAATTATAAAATTTAATTTAATATTTATCATTTATTTAGGAAACTAAATAAAATGATCAACCACCTTCCCATAAATCCACGTTTAAATGTCGAAATGCATCACGATTTTGGTGATGCATAATGATGGAACAAAAACGAGGATGAATATGGCCGAAATGCATCACGATTTTGGTGATGCATAATGATGGAACAAAGACGAGGATAAATATGGTCGAAATGCATCATGTTTGAAATTGAATTGGATGAAGATGCATCGTGTTTGAAGACGAATCCAATAAGTTGGATGAAGATGCATCAATATTTGTTTAGATTCAGATAGAATATTTTCTGAATTAAAGCATATTCCGATTTTGCCCTTCCGCGCGCGAGAAGTTATGCACCCGTGCACCCATTTTCAAGTTAATTACCCTTTTGCCACTACAATCTGAACCATAAAAATTCAAGATCTAACGGTGCATACAGGTTCCCAAAGTGTACAATGCATACAGGTGCCCCATAGAACCTGACCCTAGATAGATAGATATATATATATATATATATATATATATATATATATATATATATATATATATATATATATATATATATATATAAAAGAACCTAAATTTGATATAGAACTGTAAAATCAATCACGTCCACAGAGTAGATTAATCCAATAATCTTGATTAAATTTATCAAGTGTGGAATTAGTATTAAAAAATGGTATTGGTAATTTTTTAAATTATTGAAGGGTAAAATTGTCAAATAGTGGTAATAGAAAATAATTGACCTTAGCAAAATAAATATCATATTTCTTTAAATTAAAATAACATTTATATGGTTAGCCTTTAAATCAAAAAAATTATACCATAAAGACGAGAATTTTATATTCTTTATAACGAGACCGGTCATGATATATATATATATATATATATATATATATATATATATATATATATATATATATATATATATATATATATATATAAATTTACGTGTTTATTTTTCGTAAAAAATTGTTACTCAGATGACCATTCAATGTATCATATCGAGATCATTCGATGCCTAAGTAACAATATATATCATATATTCAAAATTACATATCATACGTGATTACTATCGTATTTCTTATATAATATATATTGAACACTTCATATATATTTGACATAAAATATTTAAACAATGTGATTACTATTATAATTAATGATTCGAGATCTGATATACAAATTTAATGTTTATGTTGTATATAAAAATCAGATTGTTTATGATATATTTAAAAAAAATTTACACGTTATAATTTTTTTAAAAATTACCCAGATGTATATTCAATATACGACAACATAATATTGAACATCGAAGTAATACTATATATCATATATTCAGTTTTACATATATTCTCAAAATTAAATATTTAAACAATGTGATTTTTATTGTAATTTTATTATTTGAGATTTGATATAAATAGTTAACGTTTATATTTATATAGATCGATCGGATCATTTACGAAATATTATTTCAAAACAATAAACGCATAATATATTTTAAAAAAAATTACTCAGATATATATTTAATATACGCATAACTGAATATTGAACGTCGAAGTAATATTATATATCATATATGCAGCAATGCATATACATTCAATATTAAAGGAGTCAAAACAATGGTTAAATTTGGTATAAAACTTGGTGTTCTAATTAATTTAGTGCCAATCGCATAATTATCATATTATCTCTAATTTTATATTATTATAATACAGTTTGAGAGAATACTACTTATTATGCAGTGCACCAAAAGGTACCATCTTAAAAAAACCTTTTAAGATTTTTTATCAAAAATTTATTTTAATTAATATTATAAAGATGATATGTAAATTCCACATACATTCACATCTTCTAACTGCTTAAAAATGATGTGAACGTACACATACATAAATTTGCATATATGTGAATGTACGTTTTTATGATCAATGATTTCAGCCACTTAGAACGTGTTAATGTACGTGAAATTTATATGTCATATTTTTAATGTTAATTAAAACATGTTTATGAAAAAATTTTCAAAAAAAGTATTCTTACAAGCGGTACCTTCTAGATGTGTGTATGTGTATGTGTGTGTATGTGTGTGGACTTTGGATTAAATGAGAAGCTAAATATATATTGAGAAATGTGAGAAACACTACGATTCATTTTTTACACATTGAATCACCATTTTTTGAATATATAAATAGTAAATCATAATTTCCAGATTAAATAAATCAACAACT
>JAANYP010004457.1:115000-160146 GCA_020465985.1 Centrapalus pauciflorus
TTATGAGTTGTCATTAATCTGGACCATTGATTTCTTCCCATCCAACGATCCAGAAACTTCAAGTGGTTTTCTTATTTTATACAGTATAGATTAAGTTATTCCAAAAATGCATTTGATGATCCTTTATGATGCGTTGATGGTCCTTGTGATGCATGTTGGTTTTCTAAGGTTTCCTGATACATGTTTGTTTTCCATTGAACCCTATATATATATATATATATATATATATATATATATATATATATATATATATATATATATATGTATATATATATATATATATATATATATATATATATATATATATATATATATATATATATATATATATATATATATATATATATAGGGTGAGTTCAATGGAAAACCTTATGCATCGAAGAACCTTGGAGAACCACAATACATCGCTAGAAAAACTGAAATGCATCACGTAGAAATCGATGTATAAACGCGGGAATTTGATACATCAAGTGGAAATAATGTAAAAATCGATGCATCACCCGAGAATTTGATGCATCACGTGGAAATAATGATGCATTACGGGGGAATTGTGATGCATTTGTGGTGGTGCATGGAGGTTCTTCAAGGTTCTTCGATGCATGGAGGTTCTCCATTGAACCCACCTATATATATATATATATATATATATATATATAGGGTTGGGATCATTGCAGAACCTTAATTTAGTGCAGAACCATAGAACCAATCTAAACCATTAGATTATAATATAACATTAGGGATAAGATGGTAATTATACAATTAACATTGAATTCATAGCAGCCTACCAAGTTTGACTGTCCACTTTGACTTTTTTTTTTTACTCTTTTAATATATAATGGACATGCAGTGTTGCATCGACGTTAAATATACGATATCAAAGTGTTCATTCGACATCGAATCGTCATATGGGCAAAAAAAATTTACGAAAAATAAACACGTAAAATTTTTTTCAAAAAAATATATTTATGACCGTTCTCGTTAAATCCACCAACTTTGACTACTAATTTTGACTTTTATTTATCTCTGTTAATAATGAACGTATATGCAGTGTTGCATCGGCGTTAAATATACGGTATCAAAGTGTTCATTCGATATCGAATGATCTCATGATCTCACCATGATATGTTGCATCGTGGTCTGGGTAAATTTTTTTTACGAAAAATAAAAAATATATATCATAACCGTTCTCGTTAAAATCCACCAACTTTGACTACTAATTGTGACTATTATTTTGGCTCTGTTAATAATGAACGTATATGCAATGTTGCATTGACGTTAAATATACGATATCAAAGTGTTCATTCGATATCGAATGATCTCATGATCTCACCATGATATATTGCATCGTGGTCTGGGTAAAAAATTTTTTACGAAAAATAAAAAATATATATCATAACCGTTCTCGTTAAATCCATCAACTTTGAATACTAATTGTGACTATTATCTTAGCTCTGTTAATAATGAGTGTATATGCAGTGTTGCATTGACGTTAAATATACAATATCAAAGTGTTCATTCGATATCGAATGATCTCATTATCTCACCATGATATATTGCATCGTGGTCTGGGTAAATTTTTTTTTTTTACGAAAAATAAACACGTAAAATTTTTTCGAAAAAAATATATCATGACCGGTCTCGTTTTAAAGAGTATAAAATTCTCGTTTTTATGGTATAATTTTTTTGATTTAAAAATTAATACTATTAATGTTATTTTAATTTAAAGAAAAAAGATATTTATTTTGTTAATGTCAATCTTTTTGCTATTTCCAATCTTTTCCTTTTTTACCCCTCCAAGAATTAAAATATCTCTATTACCAATCTTTTTTTCACTAATTCCAAACTTAACTCTTTTAATCAAGACCATTAGATTATTCTAATCTATGGACGATATTGGTTCTACAGTTCTACACTAAATTTAGGTTCTGCAATGATCCCATATATATATATATATATATATATATATATATATATATATATATATATATATATATATATATATATATATATATATATATATATATATATATATATATTATAATAATAATAAAATAAATTTATTTGTCCACCCAACTCTGTTTGATTATAAATTTTGTCCTCTGTTATTAACTTCCCATGTAACTCTCTCTCTCTCTCTCTCTCCCACCAGCCATGGCTATTCAAGCATCTCCAATGAACCTACAACTCACTACATCACCATGGATCACACCTCCAAGACTCTGTAAATTCTCAACAAAACAGGTTTATTTCTTTGATCCTTTTATGCAACTTCTAAAATACCCTTTTGGATTTTAACGCAAACTTTTACATGAAATTTGACCGGTTCGATTCGCCAGTTTCGATTAAAAGCTTCAGCAACTGGTTCAGATTCTGATGAAGGGAAGGTGACGATCAAGAAAGAGAATAAACAATGGAAGATCGATTTTTCCGGCAAGAAACCGGCGACACCATTGTTAGATACCATTAATTTTCCGGCACATATGAAAAACCTCTCAACACAGGTTTGGAAAATAATATTACGGTACGTCTGGTATAATGAAATCATGTGACGTTTACAAGCTTTTTTTCATGTAAAAACGCGACTAAAAAAATTAAGATTTGGTTTTAATATAAATTCATGTCCTTTTTTTCTTTATCAAATGCAAAAAAATACGTAAAGAAAATGAAGTTATTTTTCCTTAACCGACTATGTTAATAATTTTTTTTGAACAGTAAACCCACTCATTTTTTTAAATATATATTTTTTGTCCATAATAAAATTCGAACTCCTGACTTTAAATACAGTTTAACACATTGGTACTGTTAGTTCCTAAACTACAAACCCTTTTGTTATCATCATTTCATTTAAAAGCTGGTAAAAGTTAAACGATTTCATTATCTGGATTTCATCGTACCAAATATACGTTCGGTTGTTGTATGCTTTTGTTAGTTGTACAATCTGCATAATTTATTGTTCATAAACAAATTGCAGGATCTTGAACAATTAGCAGCAGAATTAAGAGTTGATATTGTATACTCAGTGGCTAAAACTGGTGGGCATTTAAGTTCAAGTTTAGGAGTGGTTGAATTGACTGTGGCTTTACATCATGTTTTCAACACCCCAGATGACAGAATCATATGGGATGTTGGCCACCAGGTTAAGAATTTTTATTAGTTTTTATTTATTTATTTATTGTTATTAAATTTTTTTAATTTATTTTATAAATTACAGATAAGACGATCGTACTTTCAAAATTAACGTTAAACCAAATATTAAATATCAATTAGTGTTTTTAGGAATCGTTTATTTGGGTCATACTAAACCGGTTAAGTTTTTCTTTCTTTTTTTTTTTTTTTCTTTAAAATAAAAGTTATTATGGTTGTATGAGTTTATCGGTGTTTTGATGCACAATTATTCATCCAATCATAATCGTTTTAATATGATTGTCGGGTAATCTGGTAACTCGTAATGCGACTTTGTCCGTCGCTATATTTCTTTCCAATCGCCTTACGTCACTTTCTAAAGTAGGAGAAGTTACGAGGGTAATAAATGATAAGGAAAACATGAATGAAACAACAAATGTTATAGTGATGTGATTGTGATCGGAAAGTTACGTACCTAGAAAATTATGATGATGGAAGAAATTTTAGTAATCGTTGTTATTAGTTATCAGATTGTTTAAATATCAATTTGAAATGAATCATATATACAAAATACATCATTTAGATTAAAACATTGACAAAAGTAGAGAGTTAGTAGGCGTATTAACTTGCTCTAAATTAAAATAAACTACTTGAAATATCTTTTAAAACTCAATTTTGGTTTTATATGAAAGATAATTATGATTCTAAAGTTTAAATGCACACACAGCGGATACGGTAGACAAGTCTAATTTTTTTTTTTTTTTTTTTTTTTTTTTTTGGATTTTTTAATATATTTGCTTAAACTAATATTAAAAGTTCATATTTGAAAAATAAAATATTTTTTAGTTTTTTTTTTGAACAGCAGATGTTATTGGTTAGTTGTTAGCACCATTGTTAGACACCTTGAGGGTGAGGACCAAACCCCACACCTCCATCTAAGGAGAAACGCCCTTAGTGATACGTTAAGACATACATTCACAATTTCACATTCACAACACATCCGTACATTCACATGTCATTTTAAAGGTTTTACATGCCCGAAACCGTGTGAATGTTTTTTTTAAATAATCTTATAATATTTAGAGTTTATTATGAAAAAAACCAACATGTTTTCACGTTTTTTACGTTTTCCTCTCTTCATGTTATTTTTCTCCATAATAAACCTCAAGTTAATTTAATTGGGTTTTGTGAAATTTGGACATTAGACACATGTTATAATTTGTGAACCAGGTTTTTAAAAACTAAAAACCGGGTTCTAATGTCCAAATTTCACTAAACCAAAAAGAAAAAAAAATTAGTTTGAGGACTTTTATGGAAAAAATAACATTGAGAGACGAAAACGCAAAAAACATGAAAAAATATTGGTTTTTTCTATAATAAACCCTAAAATTTATTTAAACATGAAAATGAAAAAAAATCTAGACTAAATTTTTATAATAAATTTAAATTTTGATTCTACCGGTTCTATTGATAGGTAATGATTCTACCTTGAACCTAAATCAGACACACACACTCGCGCTCGTGCGCGTACATACACACATGTGTGTCCTTTTATATCCTTTTTTAGTTATCGTCACATTAAGAGCTAAAACTCAATACTATAACTATATATAATAGACTTTACATGTTTTTATATCTTTTTTATTTTTAAAGTTCATTTGAAATATTTATTTTATTGTTAAGATTATTTTGGTTTATGAAACAGACGTACCCACATAAAATTCTAACAGGAAGAAGATCAAAGATGAACACCATAAGACAAACTTCAGGGCTAGCAGGATTTCCTAAAAGAGATGAAAGTGTTTACGATGCTTTTGGTGCAGGACATAGTTCTACCAGTATCTCCGCGGGCCTAGGTATGATTCGATATTTGGTTTTAATGTGTTTGATGTGACATAGGACAAAAGCATATCAGATATGTTCTAACAAAAAAAAATACGGTTGTTGTGTGAAAAACTCTAAAATTCAAAATAAATTGTTATGACAATTGTCAATAGTTTATAAAGATATTATTTTAAGATTTAAAAGTTATTAATATTTAAAGTCTAATTAAAACATATTTTTATAAATGTGATACAATCTTTAAACGGTGTTTAAGCGGAATACAAACATCCATCTAATCTTATTTCTAAAAATTTATTATTCTATTTTACGATGAAACTCGAAATCCTAATTTTTTAGATCACTTTTAAGTTTTAACATCAAATATCACTAAACCAGTTTATAAAAAGTTTGGTAATACATAGGTCCATTTGCAACATCCGCATAAATGGAGGTTTCCACTGGCACAACGTGTATGTGTGTCAGGGTCGCAGACTATCCAACAGTTTTATTTTTGGTCCCTTAAAAATACTGATGTTTCAACTATGACCCCTACACTCTTGTCTTAATGTAGTTTTTTTAGTTATTTATAATAAATTATTATATTATATATAACTAGAAAGATTTCGTGAATATTTTATTAATTAATTAGTTATCCATACATTTTTTTTTGTTAAAATGAAATTTCCTAATTCTTTGTGAGACAAAAATTTTACCTTGCATTTATTGTTAAATTTTGTATTTTTTATATTACATATATTAACAACTTCATTTTATCGTATTTTATGCTATCAAAATTTTGATTGTTCTAATTTAACTTAAGGAAATTTAAACCGGATGTGTAACAAAAATACCTTTTTAAAATAATATAATATATATTTTTTATGTTTTCATTAACCTATAGGTTGTTAATTTTAAGATTTTATTTGAAATCCTTTTGTTTTCTGTGACATGGTAAGATTGAATCAAATACAAAAGATCCTATCAATGTAAAACTATTTTTTATATGTGATACACTTTTTATTTAAAATAACTTTATTCAAACCGATAAAATATTTAAAATTCAAACATAGTTATACTATTTATAGTATGAACTTAGGGGTTTATGAAATTTATCTTTCAAGAAAAAGTAGATGATTAACCTAAATGTCTTATTTTTATTTAACAAATTTAACTCATTTATAAATTTTAAGTTCTTGTTCAACTAAAACTGGATATCATCAAATCAAGATAATAAGATCCTATGATAGATCTTAGGATCATGTAAGAATCAAAATGTTTTTACTGATCAAAATAAAAAAACTTAAGAATTTAAGCTGAATATCAGAATCTTAACAACCATTGTTCCATAAAAGCTCGTTTTATTCGGGTTTAATAGGTATGGCTGTTGGAAGAGATTTACTAGGGAAGGACAACAATGTGATAGCCGTGATCGGAGACGGTGCGATGACCGCAGGACAAGCATACGAGGCCATGAATAATGCAGGGTTCCTTGACTCGAATCTTATCGTTGTGTTAAACGACAACAAACAGGTTTCGCTACCCACAGCTACGCTAGACGGACCAGCAAACCCCGTCGGAGCTCTTAGTGGCGCTTTAGCGAAACTTCAAGCCAGTCCTAAGTTTCGCAAGCTTCGCGAAGCTGCCAAGGTATAGAATTTGATCTATTATGTTATCACTCAATCCTGCAATCTGTGATTCTATGATCATGAATTCATAAATGTAACTTTTTTCGGTATTAATACGTGTAGAGTATAACAAAACAAATTGGACCTCAAGCACATGAAGTTGCAGCGAAAGTAGACGAGTACGCTAGGGGTATGATTAGCGCTAGCGGGTCGACTTTTTTTGAGGAGCTTGGTCTGTATTACATTGGTCCGGTGGACGGGCACAATATCGAAGATCTAGTCACCATCTTCGATAAAGTAAAGTCGATGCCAGCACCTGGGCCTGTTCTGATTCATATCGTGACCGAGAAAGGGAAGGGTTACTCTCCTGCTGAAGCGGCTGCAGATAGAATGCACGGTACGTTTAATTTCCATCTTGTTTCGACTTTCGATTAACAATTGCTGAACTGAAGTTATCAGTATCTAAAAGTATTCAATTCTTGTTTCAGGTGTTGTGAAGTTTGATGTCGAAACAGGAAAGCAATTTAAGACGAAATCCCCAACGCTTTCGTATACTCAGTATTTCGCGGAGGCGCTTATAAAAGAAGCCGAAGTTGACAACAAGATTGTTGCGATACACGCAGCCATGGGAGGCGGGACGGGGCTTAATTATTTCCATAAAAAGTTTCCCGATCGATGTTTTGATGTGGGTATCGCTGAACAACATGCTGTTACTTTCGCAGCAGGTTTAGCAACTGAGGGTCTTAAGCCATTCTGCGCGATTTATTCGTCGTTTTTACAGCGAGGCTATGATCAAGTAATTAATTAGTAATTACATATCAAATTACTATTCGTTCTCATTGATTCTTATAGTTAATTGCATTCTCACTAGATCTATTCAAATAGGATCCAGTGATAATGCAATTAACCGTGAGACTCGACTTTCTTTTGAATTTATGTCGACCAATTTAATCAATGATCGATAACCGGATGTGATAATTCAGGTGGTTCATGATGTCGATCTACAAAAACTACCCGTTCGGTTTGCCATGGATAGAGCAGGATTAGTTGGTGCAGATGGCCCGACACATTGTGGCGCGTTTGACATTGCATACATGGCGTGCTTGCCAAATATGGTGGTAATGGCTCCATCGGATGAAGCCGAGCTCTTGAACATGGTTGCTACCGCTGCAGCCATCGATGACAGACCGAGTTGCTTCCGATTCCCGAGAGGCAACGGTGTCGGTGTACCACTTCCTCCTAACAACAAAGGAGTACCTATAGAGGTTCCAATCTTTTCATTCCTTGATTTTGACTTTTTAAAGTCAAACTAGTTAAATTTCCACTTTAAAATTAACGTGCTATATTGAATTTATTTCGGAAAAAAGATTAGTAATTACATTAAACTATATATGTAACCCTAAAATCACAACAATGGTGATGTTAAATACATACAAAAAATCAAAAAGTTTGAATCTTGAAAGTAGCCTATTTGACCTTTACTATCTTTCAACATTGATGATTTATGAACTATGAACAGGTTGGTAAGGGGAGAATAATATTGGAAGGATCTAGAGTCGCGATATTGGGATACGGGTCGATAGTACAACAATGTATAGGTGCGGCGAGCATGCTTCAAGCCCATAACATGTCTATAACTGTGGCCGATGCCAGGTTTTGCAAGCCGTTGGATGGAGAACTAATCAAAAGATTGGCGAGCGAGCATGAAATCTTACTTACAGTAGAGGAAGGCTCGGTTGGCGGATTTGGATCGCACGTTGCTCATTTCCTAAGCTTAAACGGTATCCTAGACGGAAAACTCAAGGTAATTAAAGTAATTCCTAATAAAAAAAATATCTGCTTTTCGTAAGGCCACCCGTCCCTATCTACAAACTAATAGTTAGCCTATTAATTCATTGGTTTTTGGGTGTTCAAGTATTTGTGGGCTTTTTTGTTGGTTACTAAAAAACAAACATTTTTTTTTTTCATTATTTTATGTAGTTTAAACTAACAATTCACGAATATACGAATGATTAATTGCAGCTTAGAGCAATGACTCTTCCCGATAGATACATTGATCATGGAGCACCACAAGATCAGCTTGAAGAAGCTGGTCTTTCTTCAAGACATATTTGTTCAACGATATTATCGTTGTTGGGAAAGCCTATAGAAGCACTCGAGTACAAGTCGATCATTTAGGCGAGTTGAAAGATCAGAAAATTGTCCAGGATCAACAATATGTCTACCGAGGACTCTGGTATCGGTTATATATATATATATATATATATATATATATATATATATATATATATATATATATATGTATGTATATAATGTAGAAATATAAATATAAGAACATTCACAAACACTAGAGTCTGTATGTTCTAATGATTCATGGACACCATATGATAATATGGGTGGCCAATTAATGTTAATTGGGCTTAGTTAGATGATTAGGAGGGCTAATCCAATACTAAGTAATTGGATCAAACTAAGTTTACTTTCGAACACCTCGTGTTAAATACATGTTTAATTATCGAATGGATTGGTAAATTTACATCATTTAATCGTTGATTTTATCCTTGTGTAACGATCGTATATACAAAATTAAACATGTAAATCCCAAATTCAAGCTACAAATATCAAAAATGCTTCTCACAACTTTGGTTGGAATGATTATATCACTTGGAGAGAAAATTACAAAGATATAATTTGTGAAAGTTTATAGATTATCATTTTATTTGAATAATTAGTCCAATACGAACCACTATAACATATTATTATCATATATGAACGATAAATGCTTATCGACACTCAAATTGCGATTACAATATGTTATTATATTGTAAACATTTATTCCTTCTTAAGACATAATGTGACGTATAATAATATATTATTAAGTTACTTCGACGGTCAGGAGTTGTTAAGGCCCACTAAAACCTATTATTACCATATATTAACATCAAACACTTATCGAGACCTTTTCGACATCTTATTAAATTATATGAGATTCATCGCGGAGCCATTATAGCGACAAGCACTAGAAACATCAATGAACTAACGAATGTGAATTTGATGTTCAAAAAAGGCATATATATAATCACAAAGCTATGATTGCACTACTACTAAGATCTACAATCGTTGCATCATAAAATTAAACTGTAAAATCAATCAATCATTTAACGAGTAGAAGAAAAAGGAGATTTAATGAAAATAAAACACAGTCTACAACATTATCATTTGAAATCAGAAAGTTAGGGATAGAGTTTACCGAAATCAAAGCTTTACTAATTAATTACTACTAAAAAGTGGAAACCTTAGATAAAATCAAGTGAGAATAGCAGGAAAAATCATCGAATAACATAGCTGAAAATCATCACATTTTTGCTGCCAAAATCAAAACTCTTATCTGTGTCCTAAGGTGTTGAAATCTATGCTGAAAAAAGAAGTTGAAATTGCTAGAAATTTATGCTGAAATGCGCGTGACTAATAAGCCGCTGATCGAGTCCTCCCCCTCTAAATCATCCCCTCAGGCTGCACTCAAAGTCGATTTAAGCAACCCCAAATACTTGAAAATAATCAGTTTAATCTAAAGCTAGAATAATCTAAACCAATCTACCTTGAATCTAAGCAAAAAAGAAGAGAAAATACAGCTGAAAATCACACACTAATAGCTTATTCTTGCACCACGTTTTTCTTTTTCTTTTTTCCAGACAATTATGATCCATCATTGTGACATGTGGTCTTGGGCAATGGATTTGACTTCTAAGGTTCCGTTTGGATTGCATGAATGTGAAAAGATAGATTCTAAAATGATAAGATTTTGAAATATTTAGAGAATATGTAGATGATGAAATGTAAAGTAGTACAAAATATAAAATGCTAAATGAAGTTAAATCATCTCTTTTATTTTTTATCCAAATATGACATGAGAGTATTTCTAAATTCAGATTCTAAATAAGTTGTCTAAATACTTTCAACACAAAGAATTGATGTCTCTTTGGGCCAAGGATTTGGGATCTGTATGCTGTAGTGGGCTTGTGGTCTTTAAGGCCTGAAAAATCATACAATAAGCTGAACTTCAAATCTTTTGATAATTTTTCAATTTTGTTATGTTTTTAACGTTTCTTTATTGGTTTTGTGGTTTTTAAATTTTGAAACACAATTATGAAAGAAATCAATATACTTTTCACAAACTTTGGAGTAAAAATCGCATATAATGAAAAATGAATGAAGATAAAATATATGTATTATTAGAGTTATATCATCTTTTTTTTTGAACGACTAAAGTTAGTGGTTATCATATTTTTTGTTAGACACCTTAAGGGTGAGTATCAAATCTCACACCTCCTCCACCTAAGGGAAAACGTACTTGACAAGCGCGCCTCAAGACCTTAGCCAAACCCCCCAACTTTGGTGATAGCCACTTGATCTAGGTCAAGTGGTTTAGAGTCCTATTATCTAACTCCATCTAAACCATATTTGTATATTGCTCCAAAAACAATTTTAATATGCAGTGAAAGTAATAAAACCCTAAATAATAACTGTTGTATACGAACATCTATCTATTCTATTAAAAGAGTAAATAGATTACACTTGTCGCTTAACTAGACCGCTAATTGGCGTAACCGTCTTTCGACACGTGTAATCTATACTTTATGTTAAAATTAGTTAAATAATTACTTTAAATTATTTTAGAGAATCATCGTTATTTCTAGGGATTTTGTTGCAAAGCTTATCTTTTTAGTGATTAATATTAATAATCCGTTTATAGAGATTCTTTTGGATCCATCATATCCGTTGCAAAATTGAGTCCGCCATATTTGTTCTTATTCCCATGTGGTTAAAATCCACGTTGATATCTATATTTTGTTCATACCATTTGTTATAGTTTATTTATACGTTTACATATTCAAATTAATAAAATCAATCCGTGTAGTACACGGTCCGTAAACTAGTTATGGAAACAAATTAACAACAATAATGAAAACATAAATTGTAGCTCAATTAGCTTTCTGATTGTTGTAGGGTTGAAAATATCAGATCTAAGATATCTTAAACAAATAGCATGTAACAATATTCACACATGAGCGAAATGATATATGGGTTACTAGCTGATGCTAGTACGTTCGTTCTCCGTGTTTAGCGTTTGTTCGAAATCACTCACGAATATTATGGAGAGAATATAGAGAAATAATTAAAGCTCTAAGCCATTGAGATGGATTGAATTAGATCCCATAAACCTTTATTTAAGGTTTAGTTATGGTTTCTGGAGTTGGTTTACGATTACATAATTGTGGCAACATAATAAAGATTAATCCCAAACCAACCAAACTTTTCAACATTATCTCCAATAGATTGAATTAAGGTTTTGTATTTAACTTAAGATACTTAATTATGTAAACATAGTTAATTAGATCCTCAATTATTTAAACACCTCAAAGTATTATCCAATCCTAAGTTATCAAAAATATCTTAAAGGATTTATTATGAACTAAACAAACATGTTTTCAGATTTTTTTTACGTTTTCGTCCCTCCATGTTATTTTTTTTCCAGAAAGGTCATCAAGCTAATATTTTCTTATTGGTTTAGTGAAATTTGGCAATTAGATACTGTTTTTCTGTTTTTAAGAAACATGATTTACCAATAATAACCGGGCTCTAATAATCAAATTTCACAAAATTAGAATAAAAATATTAACTTGAGGATTTTTCTAGAAAAAATAACATTGAAGAACGAAAACGCAAAAACTATGAACATGTTGGTTTTTTTCATAACAAACACTATCTTAAAATATGATAACCTTGGTGTCAAACTGTCAACTTTCCAGTTTTCTCTTTTAGTCCATGTACTTTGTAACAATTACAGTGTACTTATTTGTTGAGATTTCAAATCATATTTAGTTAGATCATTGGCAATCCATTATTGATGAACGACCTATTAGATTATTAGCTAGCAATATCATACTAATGACCCTTTAATTATAGAATTAATATAACATGCATCATGCAATTTACAAACCACAATTTAAATGACATGTAATTTTATAGCTTTCGTAATAAATAAAAGTCCAATCTTTGCACCTTGTGTGCTACAAATGTTGTTACAATAGCTACTACATCGTATTTAAAATAAAGTGTTACAACTATTGCATTCGTTTACAAGTAAAACAAATAAATACGATAAAATCTTAAGCGATGTTCTTCTAGAAAACCTGCTAAATCTTAAGCTTGGAAAGTCGATCCTCCTATTCGTCGAGTTGGGGTCTGGAATTCGGATCCCAATCAGATTTTCATGCATCCGAAAAACAATTTTTCAATAGCTTGACCCGAGATTGACCCATCCGAATTTCGGGTCCAATCCGAATTCGGGTCCTATACTTAGAAATTCTTTCTGACCTTCAAGATGTTCTTGGCAACTCGCCGAGTTGGCCCACCAACTTGCCGAGTTCACTTGCAGGTCAGCATATCGCAGCTACGGGTTTTAACAAAAAAAAATATGCTAAACTCATTTTTATTAACATGCAATCCAATTTTATGTTATATTAACATTATTGGGGTGTTTCTATATGCTAAATCACTCAGATTTGTCCAAAATAGTGACTTTTCTCAAGAACACAAAGCTTTATAAAAAGTCAAATTTCTTACCTATTTGGACGATTTGACTAACGATTTTCGCATCTGAAGCTTCAGGGAACTTCAATTGATGATTTCCAACTAATATTACATACATGCAACATCAATTACTCAGATTTAAAAATCTGAATTTTCATTTCAAACTCTCAAAATAAAAACTTAAGTTTGGAAATTAGTTTCTTACCTAAATTTCCACTTGATTCTTGATAATTATCAGATAAACCCACAAATTTCTCATTTGATTTTCATTTTTCAGCTGATTGTAGAGAGAGAGAGAGAGAGAGAGAGAGAGAGAGAGAGAGAGAGAGAGAGTTTGCAAGATGAGAAGGTGATAAAATGAAGAAATGAAAGACTTGGGGTCTTTTATTTCACAACTCGGATTTTGGCACTTTTAGTCCCTCCACATCTGATTTCTTTAGAAAATTATTCCATCTTTATTTTATCATCACTAACATATACTTTAACTTACTTAATTCAATTACAATACAAATAATGTAATTTAATTACATTATTAAGTCAAATACAAAAATTAAAAGTTCGGTTAAAAGCTAGGTTGTTACAATACATTCTTTTAAGATTTATAATTAAAATTAAAAAAAAATTAAATTGTATATTAACCGGTTCGGTTCCGGGTTTTCCGGTTCGGTTTTGAGGTGCAATCCGAAACCAAACCGTTTGAAATGGTTTTTTCGGTTTTTCAGTTTTTTCGATTTGGTTTTCCCGGGTCTTTCGGTTTGGTTTCTGCTCACCACTAGTTATTTCATCCATGCTAATTATATGAAAAGTTCTGGTGTGTGTTACTAGTAGCGAGTCACTTGTGATTGTCTTTCTTTCTTAAAGCATAGAGCCCACATTTTAGATAGTAAGTTCGGCCGATAAATTAATTTCTAGGGCCGGTCCTGGGATGTTTAATGGCTAGGGCGAAACAATAAAAAAATTGCACTATCTACTTAAAAATATAACACACTAATTTTAAAGACCCTTGTAATGAACTACTTAGTTCTTTTTCTTTCTTCTTACATTTTCTATTGTAGGCAACTAATGGTTGTTTTCGAGGAAAACAATCAGCTAATCAAGTAAATAAGACTCGTAAATTAAAATAGTACTCTAGCGTAAAACGATAAAACCTTATCAAAGCAGGCAATTTAGTCGTCTGTTGGTTTCAAATCAGATTGTAGTCCTTTGGTGGTTTAAAATCAGATTCCAAACTTCCAATTTATTCTCTGTCACCTGTTGGTTTGATTAAACCTGAAAGGATAAAAATCTGAAATCACTAATATATGCAGATGTAATTCTTATTATCAATAAATGAGAAATCACTAAGTAGATGTATACCTTGGTAGACTAGTAGTCCTCTAAAATACACTTGGAATCGATTGAAACTTGAAACATATTGTAGTCTTTATTGCCTGGTAGTCCTCTGAAATCGGATTGCAGTCTCTGTTGCCTATTAATTGAAATTGATTTAGACTTGAAACAAAAACTTTGAATTTGATCACTAAACAGAGACTCTAAAATTGATTGAGATTTTGAGACTTGAAATCATATTGCTTGAAATCAACTGAGACATGAAACAAAGAGTCTGAAGTTGATCACTAAATAGAGACTCTAAAATCCATTGAGACTTGAAATGACTAGTCAGATTGTAGTCCTCTGTTATAGAGTGTATTCGAAATGGATTGAACTTTAAAAATCATTAATCTGATCAACTGATCAAGACTTTCTGACTTTGAAATCGATGAAATGAAGAGTTGAAGAATGAAGACAGAAGACTTACTTTCGTTTATTTGAAATCGTTTGATCGATTCGACCATTGTCTCTAGCCATCAGAGTTTGCAGTTCTCCACTGTTCACGGCATCCGATTCGTTGTCTCCACCAGTCCATCGTCGATTGCTATCCTCCACGACGTCGAAGTTTGAAACGCCATTACGCCTCTGTCTTCTGATCTGGCGATCCCTATTCCTAATGCCTTTAGCGAAGTTTGAAACTCCACTAGTCCACCGTTGATTTCAATCCCTCCCATGCTTGATGCTTCTGTGTTTAATGGAATTACCGTAGGCCGTAGAATTGCTTAATGCCTTCAGCGCTTCTATGCCCATTTACCCAAGCAGACTAAGGTGTTGTTCTTTTGCATAAGTGATAAGTTACTGAAAACTGATTGTAGTGCTGATTGATAAGTGATTGACGTTGATTACTGAATTAATAAGTCTGTTTCTTTTGTATGTTGAATCTGTATTATATATATAAATCTAAGAACAAAACTTGAACACAATAATAATACGCTTATATCAACTTTTTTTTAACGTGTAAACATAAATAAATCTGAATAATCAAGTTTGTATTTAAATTAAAATGTATTTCAACATTATTTAACATATAAACAAGAAAAAAAATCAGAAACATCAAGAATCTTTAACATATAAACATGTATTTCAACTTTCTTTAGTATATAAACAAGAAAAATACCTAAAAACATCATGAAGCTTTAACATATAAACATGAATGTGAACTTTTCTTTATCATGGTTGAAGAGTAGGTGTGGTGTAGTTGGATTGAAAATTTTTATCATAAATTTCTAAATTATACATCTAACTTGTTCATAAATAGTTAAATATAAATATTTTAATCACAATAATTTCAATGTATTTTTTCTATTAACATAAATTAATTTTTAGCAAAAAAATTATTTAGTATATTAACATAATAAAATAGTTAGAAGAAAACATACAAAAGATAAAAATGTAAACATATTTTATCAAATGAAACATATAATAAATAATTTGTTAAGAATTAAATCGAATATATAAAACAACGTAAAATAAATAAATTAAATATTCTATTTGGGATAATTTTATAAAAATAAAGAATAAGTATATTTAATTAAAATAAATATATCTTGAAAAATAAAAATGTATAAATAACTCTAATAATTAATGAGAGAGGAAGAAGAGTTGTTTTTTAGATTTAGAATAAATGACAATAAACGGGTAAAATATTCTGATTGAATAAGTGAGTATAAGTGCTGATTTACCACTTATTACTTATTGAAAAAGAACACACTTATTAGGCAAAATCACTTACCGAATAATTGAAATGACTAAATAAGTACTTATTGTAGGAAAAAGAACACTCTAAATGACTAATGGATTATGTTTTGGGCCTAATTTTATAAATCTAGTTTTTCAATTGGCCTAATACTATAACTCTAACCAAAAAACTTTTATGCCCCCTATTGGGCTTGATAATTTCCATTTTTATTTGATGAGATATGAAACTTAAACAACAGCAGTAAGTACCACAACAATGAATCAAATTCGTAAAATGAGTGTATAAAGCTTAAGGTTTACAACAAGATTCTTTACATTTTTGTTCAGCCTAAATTGTAAACCTATTACCATTATGGACTTCAAGTGTGAATTCTTTTTAGATAGAGCACTCCATATTTATTTAATCTAAAAATCATTAAACATAATACAAATCTGTTGGTTGAGCATCATATGTCCAATTGATGAACAAACAGATGAATAGTTATATTGCAACCTTTTCAATGAGTGTGAGATATGTGGATTCTTCTGCTTTGTATCTTTTCATGGATTGACGTCTCATTTCAATATATGATAGTAGCATGCAGACCATACATGTTCCTCCAACCTTTTGCATTTGGCCATTATTGATCGTTGCAGGTTACTGATTTTGATTGACATTGCTCCATAATGTGTCATTATTTTGTCATGTATTTGACATATTTTACTTTGAGACGGAAGAAGTTCTCTCATCTTACTATTCGTTTCTCATCTTACCATTAAATCTAATTTTTTTAATGGTCCTAATACTATAACACTAACCAAAAAACTTTTATTCCCTACCCTAACTTTCTTTTCTGCCCTAGGTCGAAGCCCACTTCCCCACCCCATCCCCCCCGGCCCACCCAATTGTGTCGGGCCTATTAATTTCCATTTTTATTTTGATGAGACATGAAATTTAAACAATAGCAGTAAGTTCCACAACAAGTGACCAAACTCGTAAAATGAGTCTATAAAGCTTAAGGTTCACAACAATATTCTTTAGATCTTGTTCACCCTAAATTGTAAACCTATTACCATTGTGGACTTCAAATGCATGTGAATTCTTTCTAAATAGATCACTTCCTATTTATTTAAACTAAAAAAGGTTGAGCATCATAAGTCCAATTGATGAACAAACAAATGATTAGTTATATTGCAACCTTTTCAATTAGTGTGAGATATGTGGATTCTTCTGCTTTATATTTTTTTCATGGATTGGTGCCTCATTATATTATCCGGGTGATCGATATTTTGTTCTTACAAATGGGTGAAGACCGTATTCGAACAAGTGAAATTGTTGTTTTCAATAATGATGTAAAAAATTCTTCTTTCTTTTTAATAGACATGCATACTCTCTAGAGCCGTATCGCTTTCATGAGTTATCTCTAGATTTCTTCTTTAATCCTTTCTACGTTCTTTAATTTCACTCAGTTTCGCAAGATTCCAATCGTTCATTGTGTAATCGATCAAGCTATTGACATGCTTCCTTTTAGTTTTTTCACACTTGGTAAATAAACCGACAGTGTCATTTTCCTTCATCAATTAAGCCTTTGGCCTGGCGGTAAGGAGGGTGGAGTTATAAGTGAGAGGTCACGGGTTCGATCCTCGTCGGAGACAAGTTGAAATTTAGGTGGAGTAAGTAAGTCTGGTGGTAAAGGAGTAGTTTAGGAGTAGGAGTAGGAGTAGGATAGTTTGCCGTTCAAAAAAAAAAAAATTAAGCCTTTTTCTCTTAAATGAATCCAAAGCAACTTTAATGTATGATAGTACTATATAGTAAGTAGCATGCAGACCATACATTTTCCTCCAACCTTTTGCATTTGGCCATTATTGATCATTGCAGGTTACTGATTTGATTGGCATTGGTCCATAATACTGTGTCATTATTTTGTTATGTATTTGAGATATTTAACAATTAGTCAACCAAAGTCTATTAAATTATGTGCTTAGTCAAACACCATCTTTACTTTGAGAAGGAAAAAGTTCTCTCAACTTACTATTTATCTTTGGGTTAATTGCATCAAAATGTAATAATTTGGGTAACATACTAATTTTTTTTCTAATTAAGGTAATATACTTTCTAATCAAGTCAATCAAAGTAATCATACCGGATTGAAAGATAAAAATTACTGACGTGACAGTTTCTTTGTCCAGTCAGAATTTTTTTTTACAGAAATGACAGTTTAATTGTTATATGATGTACTCTATTTTGTGCAATTTAAAATGACTTTTAGATAATATCTTGCTATTTTGAGAAAAATTTAAAAATAAATTAGCAATGTTAGAAATTAAAAAAACTGATAACTGGATATGAAAATTGTCGTGTCAGTAATTTTTACCTTTCAATCCGATACAGTTATCTTTATTAACTTGATTTGGAAAGTATGTTACCTCAAATAGAAAAATTTTAGTATGTTACCTAAATTTGAAAAACAGTTACAATAGATTACCTTTTGACGTAATCAACACTTCGTCTTTCTTGGATGAATGACCACAAACAACGATGAAGGCATGCAAATGTTTGAATGTAAATCTTGTCTTTTAGTTCCTGTGATTATCATTCTAATATGTGATGTTTGATCTTCCTGATTTGTTTGATCTTCCAATAATTTTGTATAAATAATAACAATATGTTTATTTAATATACGTTCTCCATAAGGAAAACAAAGCATTGAGAAATGAAAAAGATTATATTTTTGTTTCTTATTTATAATTTAAAGGTATTTGGTATCCATGCTGGCAATCCTGACCCAACGGGCCAAACGGGCCAAACGGTCCGAAGAGTTAAATGAACCTATTGTCAAAATCAATATAAAACATAATTTTTTTAAGATAAAAATTTATAAAGCAGTGTATTAAAAAATTTGTTCTTTGAAAATTTTTTCAAAATTATGTAAAATTTATAACTTTTGGTCGTCAACCCGTTTGACCCATTTGCTTGAATAAATGCAACTTACTAAGATTTCTTTAAATCTAGATTTGCTTTCTTTTGTAGATTTACCATAGTATTGATTTTTATTAAAAAGTAGATATCGAAAGCTAAGATTAAAGTTCGTACATACGCATACAATATATCAACTACTATAATACTATTTGTGAAAATTTGTCGAAGCAACAAACATTTGAGATAGAATAAACGATTCTTAGTTACTTCCATCTATCATGTTTCTCCTTAGTGAGATTATATGACTCAATTCATGACCTGTTTATGCTAATTTTTTGCTTTAAGCAGAGTTAATTGCAATCGAAATTGGAGTATATATTAATCGGGAATTGAAGATCGAAGTGAAGTTTAGCCATCAAAAAAATTAGACACCATGGGAAATTGGGAATCTTGCATAAACTGCTCGATGATCAACTGTAACAGCTCATTAGGCTAGACACCATGGCATAAACCACAAACTGCATAAATTGCTCGACGATCTCCCCCTAACTTAAACGCATTGGAACAAGTTAGCGGTTAGTTGACCTTCAGATCAAGTAGGTTATATTTAAATAATTTTAATTTATAAAATATGATAGTTCTTTAGGTTATATTATCTGTAAATAACAATGATGGTGTGTTTCAGAATTAGTTGATTAACCTATTAATAAAGTTTTAATGTTGTTAAACTTGCTATAAATGGGGTTAATGATCATATACTAGACAATCAACATAAACAAAACAAAAAACTGAAAACTTAGATCAAAAACCTGATCGGATTGTATCACTATAGTTAGACTGATTCAATTCCATGTATAGTTTTTTCTCCATTTATTACTAAAAAAATATAAAATTGAACCACGACGGATTATTTAGATAAAGAACCCAAAATCATATCCAATGGTACCCGTTTCGTGCTGGTCCAATATGGTTCGTTGATTTCACGCTATAGTTCCGAGTTTTACACATCCCTATCCGAGTTTCCGGCGTACCACGCGGGTAAATTCATTTGTTGGATTTAAATGGTGGTGTAAATTGTTTAGAAGAATAAGAGCAACTTAGTTTTGCTACATATGCCTTTCTTATTCCTAAAATGGCAACTATTTCTCATAGGGTTCGTTTGTTTAGACTTAATTGTCTCTTAAACATCAAAAATCTTAATTTCAGATCTTAACTGAATATAGATTGTTTGTTACATTTCAGACTTAAGTGGATTTCAGATATTAATTCAAAATAGATTGTTTGTTACATTTCAGATTTAAGATGTTAGAACGTCTGAAAACTACGTCTGAAATTAAGTTGTGGATTTTCATCTGAAGTCTTAATTTAAGAGGTTAATGTAAATTGATATTTTTATTTAACTAAAATATTAAAATCAATATAATTATTTAAAACATGTAAGATCACCTCTTAATTTCAAACATGTCGTATCTTAATTTCAAATGTGGTTTCCAGACTTCAGGTTTTAAGTCCACCTTTAAATTTCAGACGTGATTTTCTGATTTCAAACATGTACTTAAAATAACAAACACAACCATAGTATCGCCACAAAGAATTACAAGATACAATAAAAATGACTGATGATACCACAATATTAATCATTGTTCAAGCCACAAAATATATGAGAATAAGTTTTTTTTTTTTTTTTTACTTCTTTGGTGATAGTATTTTATAAGTTTATTGAATATTCTTTAAATTATTTATGATATTAAATGTAATATTTGGAAATCCTTTTTTACAATATGTATGCATTTGGTTTTTATAATATTGCAAAAACTGAAGGAGAATGAAAGAAAGATCCTATAGCGAATTGAAGTTTTTTTTTTTATATTTCTTGTTTAAGTGTCTAAACAATGTTCTTATTCAAAAGTATATTTCTGAGTGGTTACTGGATTAGCCAATAAAACACAACTTATAAACTTAAAAGTATAGAGATTTATTCACTGGAAAATATATATTGTGAGTTTTTTCCAATATTAATTAAGTGGTACTAAGGTTAATTGTTTGGTAACTGTCAAACAGGTTCAATATACACTTCTGGATAAGACAAAACTAGTTTAATGACTTAATCGTGAAAATTAAGAAAGTTGATGTGATTTTTTCAATATTAACTCTGATGCTTAGTTTATTGAGTTTGAAATTATTAGAATTGTCTATATTAATCTTTTATAATTTGTAATCATATTATCTAAATTGCAACGTCTCGTACGGCTAGTATACTAGTTTAATTTTACCAATATTAATTAATTATAAAACTCCTCAATCATAAGTATATAAGCATTAAAAACTTTTACGGATTTAAACGTATAGAAATAGTAATTTATAGAATTAAAGAAATTCCACATCTGAAAACATAACAATTCAAACGTAGTCAATTTTTTCATTCTTAAGACATGGAATTGAGACGATCTATAAACACTTTTAAAATTAGTTTTTTAACTAACCTGTTTAAATTTTTAAGTGTTAATATGTAGTAATAATTTGTCACAAGATATTTGTTAACACACGTTCAGATTGCTACACGTTTTACAATCGTAAGCTCAAGGTCGAAGTCTTGGTCACTGTATTATTATAAAAATATTCTGAAAATGTAAGGACAACAATGCCTAAACTAATATAAAAAATATCTAGAGTAAATTATATAAATGGTTCATGTGGTTTTATGAAAATCATGATTTTCGTCCCTAACGTCTTTTAGTTTCATGAATAGTACTTAACTTTAATACTTCTCATGCTATGCCTATTAGTCAAAAATTTCTAAAATGCCACTTTTGCCTTTTTTTAGTTGTTTCAGTTTTGGTCTCTTAACAAATTAAATTGATTTTAATTGTTTATTATTATATAATTTTTATATTTAAGTAATATGTTACAGTTTTATTAATTATTAGTTTAATTAATTAAAAATAATTTCAATATATTTAATTTTTTATTTCACGTTTCTATTACCTATTTAATTTATCTAATAATTATTTAGCTTATATTTTATTTTGGGATAATTGCGCAAAAAACCCAAAACTTGTCAGCATTTTGTGATAAAAACCCCAAATCATTTTTCGTTGCATAGAAAACCCCGAACTAACTAAAAATCAGTAAATCAAGGTTTTATCAATGGATAACCGGTTGAAACCGGTTATTAATCCTACGTGGACAGGTAAATAACCTACGTAGAATAAATTTTAATTGTTGAAACCGGTTGTCAAGTATTACACATCATTTAAAACCTCGTTGATAATTTTTAATTGTAATTTTTAAACGTGATTACCTCATCTACGAGCGTTAAAATGATGTGTAATACTTGAAAACCGGTTTCAACAATTAAAATTTATTCTACGTAGGTTATTTACCAGTCCACGTAGGATTAATAATCGTTTTCAACCGGTTACTCATTATTAAAACCTTGATTTGCTGATTTTTAGTTAGTTCGGGGTTTTCTATGCAATGAAAAATGGTTTGGGGTTTTAATCACAAAATGCTGACAAGTTTGAGGTTTTTTACGCAATTATCCCTTTTATTTTTAAAGATTTTTATGTATTTTTAGTTTTATGAGTTTTATCTAAATATTTCACTATGCTAATATGTTTTCGTTTATTATAATTTTTAAGCAAAAGACATAAAGTTAAAGTTGTATTCGTTTTAATTGAAATATGTTGTTAAGTTAATACATTTTAAATTGTTATAACTCTTGACCGAAACATATAAATATAACATTTAAACAAAATATATATTTTTTGGTGTAACAAAATATATAAAATTGATTTCGGTTTTATTATAAACGTAAACAAAATAGAAACTTAATGAAGAATTAAATCAAAACGTATAAAATGTTGAGTTTATTTTATATGTGTGTGTGTGCGCGCGCACGTTCTTCTTTACCCTTATAAGTAATAAAAATTGATTAAGTTTATATACTTTGATATCCCAAAAATTACGTATTTTGTTAATACCTTAAAATTATATGTTTTGATGTTTTGATTGAAAGTTACAATTACATCAAAATATATTAACTCATATAACGAATAAAACTTTAAGTTTTTAATTCTGCTTAAAGATATAATCATATCAAAATGTATAAACATCATGAAATATGTAACACCCCTCCCGATCCCAGAAATGACACGTCAACCCAATATCATAGGTGACAATAACGCAACGGATCTATAACACACATGTCATAGGATAATGCAGATTACGGCTAATTAAAACTTTAAACACATAGATAATACATATGATTACGTTCCAAAATATTCGCAAGTCCTGTTTAAAGTCAACATATATTCCAAAACAACTATCACAGATCGTTTTATACAAACATGAAACCATTACGGATCTTCAATCCATCTCGGATCTATCTCGGCTGCGGCTGAGATCCCTTCTGATTCCCTGAATATGTTAGACTCGAATACATGAGCTATAAAGCCCGTGAGCACACGAGGGTTGACACCGCACATAAGCACATAACACGCAATCCCTATCCCTGTCTCGATAGCCCAACACGCATCTCAGGTATATAAACACAAGTATGAGATCGGAAGTAGAACCAAAGCCCTGTAGGGACCCTCCCCGGCCGACACACCACACACAGCAGTGAGCAGCAATAACCCTGTAGCACAGGAGCGACCCGGCTACAGGCCCTGCCGTATATATACGCCCCAAGGACTGTTAGGGACAGTCAACCCGCGCGATCCCATTCGCGACTCACTGTCCGTATGGAACACATCACGGACCCCTGGAATCAATCTCACATCTCATACATAACACGTATAAGGAATAGAATATACCTGAGGTTCACCTCCCTGTCTCATATATATAACATGCACAAATATAGCTACATGGCTAAAACATAAAAGATGGCGCGCGTTTAGAAAACTACTCGAGTACTCACCTGACTGATTTCCTGAAGTCTGAGCACCCTGATCAAACCCGGCTCGTTGTCCGCTAGTCCCTGTAATCACACGGAAATATAACCGGTCAATCACAATCCAACCGATACACACATAACAATCTCATGCTAACACAAAACCGACTCGGACCCGATAACCCCACGGAACCGAAACCCGACCGACACCCGAAACCCAAACCAATCCCGACCCAAAGTAGCCCCAACGAGACCCTAACCCCAAACGAAACCCAACCCAAGCAATTCCGAAGGAACCCGATACCCATTCCGACCCAAACCCTTTTAATGGAACTAAATTCGGATTTTCATTGCAGGCTACCCGACGCGCCGTTAACCCCCCTGGTGGTCGCCCAAATCTGAATTCTTGCTGGAGCTCTTCACACAATTCACACACATACACTTTTAGGGTAATTAGAAGTGGATAAGGAAGAATGAAGAGATAGGCACGTATATACACTTCTAATTTAACCGGTCCCGAACCCAATAACCCGAACCCGATATCACATTTTCACTATTAACTCCCATTTAACCCATTTAATCCCACAATCCGAAAAATATAATCCGTTCATTAAAATTATAACCCGATGACACGCAAGCCCAATCCCGACACGTATCAATCCACGAAACGGGATATAATTGGACCAACCCAATATTAATAGAATAATTATCCACTAAAATAATTCCACGTACCAGGTCCAAAAGACAGATGTTACAAATCCTCCCCTCTTAAAGAGATTCCGTCCCGGAATCTAACTCGAGCTCTGGAATAGATGAAGATATCTCAATCGCATTTCTGACTCGAGCTCCCAGGTTGCGTTGGTACCTTTATGGTGTCTCCACTGAACGAGTACCAAGGCAATCTCTTTATTTCTCAACTTTTTAGTTTTCCTATCGGTTACGGCCTCGGGCTGCTCCACATACCGCAGCTGATCATCGACTGTAATCTCGGATAAGGGCACACACTGATCATCTACTGCCAGACACTTCCGGAGATGACTCACGTGAAAGGTATCATGTACGCCGGCCAACTCTGAAGGCAATCGCAGTCGATAGGCCTGATCCCGGACTCTCTCAAAGATCTCGAACGGCCCGATATACCGCGGACTCAGCTTCCCACGATGTCTGAACCGGATAACCCCTTTCCACGGCGACACTTTGAGCAGGACTCGATCCCCAACACTGAATTCCAACTCTTTTAAGCGGCGATCGGCATAGCTTTTCTGACGGCTCTGGGCGATCCTCATATGTTCACGAATCACGGCCACCTTGTCATTTGTCTCCTGCAGTAGCTCCGGCCCACTAATAGGTCGCTCACCGACCTCGCCCCAACACACTGGGGTCAGGCACTTGCGCCCATATAGTGCCTCAAACGGAGCCATTCTGATCGTGGCATGATAGTTGTTATTATACGCAAACTCGACCAATGGCAGATGCACATCCCAATTGCCGCTGAAGTCGATAGCACATGCCCGCAACATATCCTCGAGGGTCTGATTGGTGCGCTCGGTCTGCCCGTCAGTCTGCGGTTTGTACGCCGTGCTCAGCTGAACCCTGGTGCCCAATTCCCGCTGGAAGCTCTGCCAGAATCGAGATGTAAACCGCGTATCCCTGTTCGAAGTAATCGACATCGGAATCCCGTGCCGCGATACCACCTCGTTGATGTACAGTCTCGCCAACTGATCCATGGTGATAGTACCCCGAACGGCTAAGAAGTGCGCACTCTTCGTCAGTCGATCCACTATTACCCAAATCATATCGTTCCCGAGGACCGTGCGTGGAAGTCTCACAATGAAATCCATCGTGATATGATACCACTTCCACTCGGGGATTTCCAACGGCTGTAGATGCCCGTGCGGCTTCTGATGCTCGGCCTTGACCCTGAGACACGTCATGCACTGCTCAACATATCGGCCCACATCCCTTTTCATCCCCGGCCACCAGTAAAAGTCGCGGAGATCACGGTACATCTTGGTACTCCCCAGATGCACAGATAGCCTCGATCGATGCGACTCATCAAGAATCAACTGTCGCAGATTCCCAACCCTCGGGACCCAGACCCTATCATGAAACATAAATAGCCCGCGATCGTCCCTGATCAACGACTCAAGCTGCCCGGTCAGACGTTCCCTTTTAACATTATCACCCCGCAGGCCCTCCTGCTGCGCTAATCTCAGACTGTCGGTCAATGTCGAGGTAATCTCAAGCCTCTAGGCCCTGGATATCACAATCTGGCCGCATGCCCTATGGCTCAGCGCGTCAGCTACCATATTAGCCCGGCCCGGGTGGTACTGAATCTCACAATCGTAGTCCTTAAGCAACTCAAGGCTACGGCACTGTCGCATATTTAGATCTTTCTGGCTGAAGAAGTACTGAAGACTCTTATGATCAGTATACACAATAAACCGAGACCCATACAGATAATGGCGCCAGATCTTCAACGCGAACACAATGGCGTTTAGCTCCAAATCATGCACGGTATGGTTCTCCTCGTAAGTTTTCAGCTGACGCGAAGCATAGGCGATCACTTTCCCCCGCTGCATCAAAACACAGCCCAACCCTGACCCAGAAGCATCGCAATAAACCACGAAATCATCGGTACCTTCTGGCAAGGCTAACACTGGAGCCTGACATAACCGGGTCTTCAGCTCTCTGAATGCATGCTCCTGCTCCTCGGACCATTCGAACGGAACGGACTGCCGTGTCAATCTCGTCAACGGCAAGGCAGTCCTCGAAAAGCCCCGGATAAAGCGTCTATGATGTCTTAATGGTTATATACCAAAAATAAGAACTAATAGACAATTAGGCAAGTGTACCTATCGTTTACTAGAATATAAATGGCAAGAACCGAGTTATCGATCTCGAGGACACAATGTAAAATGATGATAATAAACTCGTTGTCAATAATTAGTCTAAATGAAAATGATAGGATTTTTGATAAAACGAAAAACACCAAATTTAGAAACTATTACTCAATTAAAGACTATTTCACTAAATGCTACTTGAATATAAAATAATGCACTAAGATTAGACGATTGCAAATGTATAAAATCAGAGAATAAAAAGGTAATCATTCAAGTTTACTCCCCCCCGCACATTAGATGACTAGAAATTAAGCATATCATAATTGAAGGATAAGAAAATATAATCAAGTGTCACAAACTCCTCTTTCAACTTGTTTGCTTTTAAATTAAAAGATTAGATAGTCGGAAATCTCCTAATAAACTAACCAATTAATTACACAAGATAATATTTATACACATCGATTTCTTGAAAGGTGAATTTACTTTCGCAAATACACATATAAAGCTAGACTTTCATCCAAGCAAAATATTCTCGTTGATGATACTAAAACACATGAAATAAATCCTTTTACTATTTCTAGCTCAAGGCCAAACAAATCCATAGACAAACTCGTAAAGAATGACTAACAATCTAATTTTAGTTTTCGCTTTTAAACAACTCATTAATCACCAAATAAAACATGTATTTTAAACATCCATCAAGAAATAAGTCTAACAAGGAATCGAAACGTTAAACACCTAAAACTTGCTAACAAATGTGCATCTAATGTTTGGGGGTTGACAAACCCGAATGATTACAAGGAAAACTACTCACTAGCCATAGAGGATGAACTAAAAACACAAAATAATGAGAGATTCATCCAAATAAACAACGGTTATAAAGAAAACTCCCCCAATGATTGTCAAACTATCACCACTTGCAGCAACTTTAACTTCTTCACGTGCTATCCACAGTGGAATTTTCGTAGCCTCCACATACAAACCCTAGGTATTGATTAGACCCCCTAATTTCAGAGAAAAAGATGCTTAAATAGCACCAGATCTGCTGCTGCTCGCGCCGCGACAAATGCAGTGGTCGCGTCGCTACTGTCACTTGTACGATATGGTCAGATCCTGCAGCTGAAGGTCGCGCCGCTAGCAAGTATCATGTCGCGCCGCGATGATATTTCTGCTTTAAATCACCATGCATGCCACGAAAAGTCACGACGCGAAGCTTAGATGGTCGCGGCGCGACCAACAACCTGTTCGTGAAACTGCACAGCATGCTCATCTCTTTCCTTTCTTGTCACGTAGAGGAAGGGAAACTCTCCGAATCAGGAACAACGGCTTCGAATCACCTGAAAACACGAATATAACGTAAATAGATGCGAAATAAATGTGTTTTAGAGAAAAACCGGAAAAACTAGGGGCAAAAGTGACGTAAATATATATCCGATAAGCGTTGCATCAAAATACCCCACACTTGAACATTGCTTGTCCTCAAGCAATCTGCAGTATTGAAGATTAAAACGGTCTTTTCGACAAACTCTCTCTACAAACATACAAGAAAGACTCCTAAACAATAAAGATCCGAAATGAAAACAATTGAAACCAAACGAGTAACTAAGGGATCATTCAAAGCAAGAGATGCAAAAAATTAGAGTATGCACAACATCAAAGATTCCGAAATCTAGCCAACACAAACTAGCACCTCACCATGGAATTCACTCAACACTCAAGTGTATATAGGTTTAAGTGTGTATCATTGCACAATCCACTCAACGCCATTCATGTTGATCAATATAGGCATAAGCTTGACAAAAAATCAAATCTCGATCGCTTAGAAATCCAAAATTGGCATAGAAAAAGGCTACGGGGTAGCAATTTGGCAAGGCTCGGCATAAAAGAAAAAGAAAAAGATAAAGAAAAAGAAAAGAATTAGGAGATAAAAGAGAAGATACGAGATAGGACGGGGTACAACTTCTCCTCAAAATCAGGAGTTATTTCCAAAATTTGAGGAATGACAGCAACCTCACTTTATTACTACCTAACTGCAAGAAATTTAAATTGAGAGAAAGATGCATATTTGGACTTGGAAGGGAGACATTCAATCTCGTCGAGCCTTCGATTAATAGACTCGACACCGGAGATCTTGGACTGATTTGGGAAAATTTGGACTTGGAAGGGAGACATTCAATCTCGTCGAACCTTCGATCAATAGATCCGACACCGGAGATCTTGGACTGAACATGGGAGTTTAGAACTTTCTCTCTTTTTTTTTGTTTTTGTTTTTTTTTTTTTTCACAAAAGAGGTACCCGCCCGGACCAAAGAAATAGAAGACAACGGTTTAGAAAAGGGAAGAAGCTGGGGGGTTTCTGAAACGAAAGGGAAAAGGCTCAACAGGGCTACTAAGGGAAGGATAAATGGGAAAAAGAAAACTAAAGAAACAAAGAAATTGGTTTTCCTACAAACAGCCTTTAAATATGCCAAGATTTTCAAAAATTGCGATTTTTGACATGTATTAAGAATCAAGTTCTACTTCTATTAAACAACATCGGCCAAACACACAGAAACGAAAGTGAGCATAAAAAGTGTATGCTATTAGGCTCAAGTCTCACGAAATGAATATTGAGGGTCAAATCGCTAATCGTGTGGTTTCGATCCGAGAATCCTAATAATGCACTCCATAAAACATCTCTAGCATTTAAACAACCCCAATGAACTCATCTAGCTTCGCATGCATTTAAATTAGAACAATATTATCTAAGAGTCTAGCTTGCAAAAATAGAGAAAACGTTTGACAAAAAGGCCTAACTTCCAATTAGCAGCTTAGGACAAACAACAAACAAAACTCAATTCAGAAAAATCTAACCCCACCCCACACTTGAACATGACATTGTCCCCAATGTCGAGCAATAGCATTCTAAGCACGAAGAAAGGGAAAAGAATTACTCCCCTATTGTGGCGTCCGAGGCGGCATACATTGGCACGAAGAAACACTTAAAGTTGAAACAACACATGGAGCACGTACCTACAAAAAGAAAGAAAATGTAAGATAGACTAAAAAATGCAAAAATGAAAACGTGACTAAACTAAAATGCAATAAAAAGAAAGTAAAAGGATAGGGAATTGCAAACAAACCCTCAAAGGGCCCCTGGCGGCGGATCTTGGTGGAAATGATGGTCGTGAAACTGGAATTGGTCATCGGCGAATTGGCTTGAGGTATAATCTGGTGGCGCTTGAAAGTGATCTTGGTTGTATTGATGGGGCTGGAACTGCTGCGGCTGGTACTGTGGCGGAGGCGGTGCTTGGTAACCTTGACTTTGCATAAACGCTGAAAAGTGGTCGTAATGTCTTTGTGAAGACATCGCGAAGTGGTCAAAGTTAGTTTGGAGACCGCGCATGTCGTTCCCCGAAGCATCGAATCTCGCCTCATAAGCCGCTAATCGAGAGTCTATCTGATCAAACCTTGCGGTTTGATTGGAAAACCCTGCGTTCATAGCCGAGAAACCATCTCTTATAGTAACTCCCAAGGCAGCCATCTGATTTTCCAACCCAGATATACGTGGTTCCCAACCGGCTGAGCTCCGGCGGGCTGGCTGCGGTACCTCCATTTCAACTTCCTCCTCGTCTTCTTCTTCTTCCTCATCTACGTCTACTCGCCCTCCTCTTGGTCTAGATCGGCCGCTACACATAATTAGCCTCTGCGCCGGATAATCCCGTAGGATTATCTTGGTTTGCATCAGATAATGCTCATCTGTCGTCTTCATCGGGGCGCAGGCTCTCATGGAACTGAGAGTAGCCGGGGTCAACAAATTGTATGACCGGGCTAGGCGGGTAATGTAACGGCCCGCGGTGATTGCACTCTTTTCCTTTTTCTCCGATTCGGCCTTTAAAAAGGCCGCTAAGTGATAAGGAACGCAACAGTGATACTCAGGCGAGAGAACATAGAAGAGGAGCTCTAGGTCGTGCAGGGAAACCTTTTCCTGACTCTGTTTCCGTCCAGCTATTGTGAAGGTTAAGACGCGATGAACCAACCGATCTATAACTTCGTAAAATTGAGATTCTTTTGCCGTCTTGGGGTCAAACATGCCGGTAGCAATTTGGCTCCAGAAATCTTGCGTGCTAAAATCATCCGGCCGATCGATAAACCCAGTAGCAATATAATCGGCAAAGTCCGGATGACGCACGTCCTGACGGGAGTATACCCCCATCCGAACTGCAAGATCAATAACGGAAGTGGATCTCTCAACTCCACCAAGTCTGAACGTGATTTTGTCGTTGTCGTTCAGATCGGAGGTTCCTAGCAGGAAGCTATATGAAGCCATGAACTCTCGGGTGAGTTCCACGTAAGAAATCTCGTCCAAATTTATCAGATTCAACCATGCATTTGATGTGAAATTCAGGAACTCCACCCTGAATTTTTCTTGTAATTGCGCGGCTAGACCTGGGTGACCAGCCCCTTCGACCGTTCTCAGAAAATCCCAATCTACTAGACGACCGGGATAAATTTCCCTCTTTTGGATGACCTTCATTGCCTTTTTATAGGATTCCTTCCGGCGTGTCGGAGTCACATTATCAAAGTTTAAGAACGGGTGGGAATCACCCACGGCCATTGGCATATCCTCGTCATGGGCCCCCGATCGGGAACCCGAACCCCTAAGTCGTTTCCCTAGACCCGCCATCCTACAAAACACACATGAATCCAATCAAAACATGTACAATATCCACATTCAAGTGCAAGATTCATTCTAAAAATCCATGTACCAAATCATACTCCCTTTCAAGATAAATCACTCAATCAACACTATAAAAGTGCAAAAATTATGAAAAGAGTGAAATCTCTCTAAATGTAACCCACATTTTCTTCCCAAAAAATAAATAAATAAAGATCCTACGCAAGGAACTCTATCAAAAACAAATCTCAATCTTCAACTCCACACAAAAAATTGCAGCATCAACAATACTCCTTAACCATTATCTAAAGCAAATGCAAAAAAAATCTATCATCTAGAAGCAAGAAACTTGATAAAAGCATAGAAATCTATCATACTTCTAAACAAGCAAAAAGATTCGCCAAGAAATAATGGAGATCACATTTCATGAAGAAAAACTTACCAAAGATGAAAGATGTAAACAATGTAGGAAGAACATACCTTTGCTTTAGGAGATTTGAGAGAAAAATGAAGATAGATTTGATTATTTGGGTGAAAATGGCCTTTTTTTGGAAGAAAAATCGCAGAGAGGAGCGTTTGGGGGTGTGGGGATTGTGTTTTGCGAATATGACAGGCGGCTAGGGTTATAACCGATCAGACCGGGTCGCGCCGCGAAGGGTCTGAGGGTCGCGCCGCGAGGAAGCCACTGTAATCAGAAGGAAAAAAGGCGACAAAAGTCGCGTCGCTATGTAATGGCTGGTCGCGGCGCGAGTCACTTTCTGAGATTGTCACCAAATGTTTGCAAAAAACTTTTTTTTTTTTTTAACTACCTAAACATTAAAAAAAAGGCTTCTAGCAACTTAAAATTAGCAAGAAAAACTTTATTTGCAACAATTTAACTACGAGAAACTACAATTTAAACAAACAAAATAAAAAAGATAAAATACGGGATAGGATGCTTGTTTATTAACGAGTCCCAAGCTCGACTCACACTTGCTACTTCAACTGTGGTTAGAGATCAAATTAATGATCTCTCCCCCCTCATCCCTTGATCGTTCCGGCAAATAATGTTTCAACCGATGTCCATTCACTTTAAAATTTTCGCCCTCGGGTTGCGCGAGTTCCATGGTTCCGTATGGGAACACTTGGGCGATCGTGAATGGGCCGGACCATCGGGAGCGTAACTTTCCGGGAAACAATTTTAATCTTGAATTAAACAACAAAACTTTGTCCCCGACCTTGAATTGTTTGTTATGAATGCGCTTATCATGTAATCTTTTTGTCTTTTCTTTATAGATACGGGCACTCTCGTATGCCTCTTCGCGCAATTCATCCAATTCATTTATTTGGAGCTTTCTTTTTTCTCCGGCCTCAATTAAGTCCAAGTTGCACACTTTCAAGGCCCAAAATGCCCTGTGTTCAAGTTCTACGGGAAGATGACAAGCCTTACCATATACCAACCGAAATGGAGTTGTGCCAATTGGGGTTTTGTAGGCGGTTCTAAAAGCCCAAAGGGCGTCATCGAGTTTATCCGCCCACTCTTTTCTGTTTTGGCCAACGGTTCGTTCTAAAATTCTTTTCAACGCCCTGTTTGTTACCTCAACTTGCCCACTCGTTTGTGAGTGATATGCCGTTGCAAATCTATGAGTTACCCCATAGCGTTGCAATGCTTTGTCAAGTTGAGCATTTGAAAAATGGGTGCCCCTATCGCTTATCAAAGCTTTAGGAGCACCGAAGCATGAAAATAGTCGTTTCAAAAACTTGACCACAACTCTGGCATCATTCGTTGGTAACGCTTGTGCTTCGACCCACTTTGACACATAATCAACCGCAACAAGAATATATTTTTATTACCATGCGATGAGGGAAATGGTCCCATGAAATCGATGCCCCAAATGTCGAATAGTTCACACACTTGGATTGAGTTTTGAGGCATCTCATTCCGGGAAGAAATATTACCTGCTCTTTGACATGCATCACATGTCCTTACCCATTCGCTGGCATCCTTGAAGATGGTTGGCCAATAAAACCCGGCATCGAAGACTTTCTTTGCGGTAGTGTTTACTCCATGGTGGCCGCCAGTCGCTCCTTGATGGCAATGATGCAAGATCTTCTTTGTTTCCTCGCCGTACACACATCTCCGGATGATTTGATCTGCACATACACGAAATAAGTAAGGATCATCCCAAAAATAAAATTTTATGTCCTTGAAAAACTTTTTCTTTTGTTGGTGTGTCATCCCTTTTAATAACACACCACCAACTAAATAGTTTGCGTAGTCGGCAAACCATGGGACCTCCTCACTTATCACCATCATAAGTGCTTCATCTGGAAATTGATCATTGATCTCATGCTCGTCTAGCTTTTCTAGAGAAGGGTTCTCTAGCCTCGAAAGATGATCTGCCGCCACATTCTCGGCCCCTTTCTTATCGACTATATCGATATCAAATTCTTGAAGCAACAAGATCCATCTCAATAATCTTGGCTTCGCATCTTGCTTGTTAAACAAATACTTAAGCGCCGCGTGATCCGTAAACACCACCGTCTTGGATAAGATCAAGTAAGACCGGAACTTGTCAAAAGCGAAAACCACCGCTAGTAGTTCCTTTTCGGTGGTGGTGTAGTTTTCTTGGACGTCATTTAAGGTCTTGCTTGCATAATAGATGGGCTGAAATCGGTTTTCTCGTCTTTGCCCTAAGACCGCACCAACTGCAAAATCACTAGCATCGCACATTAATTCAAAAGGAAGGCTCCAATCCGGAGCCACCATAATTGGAGCTGTGATCAATTTCTCTTTTAAAGAGTTAAATGCTTCTAGACACTCTTTAGAGAACACAAATGGAGCGTCTTTTTCCAGAAGTTGAGTCATTGGCCTAGAAATTTTTGAAAAATCTTTTATGAAACGTCGGTAAAAACCGGCGTGGCCCAAGAAACTTCTAATGGATTTAACCGACGTGGGTGGAGGAAGTTTTAAAATCACTTCAATTTTTGCTTTGTCGACCTCCATTCCCACATTTGAAATTTTATGTCCCAACACTATGCCCTCTTTGACCATGAAATGACACTTTTCCCAATTCAAAACAAGATTAGACTCAATACAACGAGAAAGCATGGAATTCAAATTAGCAAGGCAAGAGTCAAAAGAGTTACCAAAAACCGAGAAGTCATCCATGAATACCTCCATAAAATTCTCAATCATGTCGTGAAATATGGCAACCATGCACCTTTGAAATGTTGCGGGTGCATTGCAAAGCCCAAAGGGCATTCTTCGGTATGCGAACGTGCCATAGGGACATGTGAATGTTGTCTTCTCTTGGTCCGCCGGTGCTATGGGTATTTGAAAATACCCGGAAAAACCATCCAAGAAACAATAGAATTCGTTACCCGCTAACCTTTCAAGCATTTGATCAATGAAAGGCAATGGATAGTGGTCTTTCCTTGTGGCGTCATTCAATTTTCGGTAATCTATACACACCCTCCATCCGGTGACCGTTCTTGTTGGGATTAACTCGTTTTTGTCATTGGTGACAACTGTCATACCCCCCTTCTTTGGGACAACTTGCACGGGGCTAACCCATGAGCTATCCAAAATCGGGTATATCATTCCCGCGTCCAAAAGCTTTATCACCTCTTTTTTAACGACCTCTTGCATTTTAGGGTTGAGCCTCCTTTGATGTTGAACCACCGATTTGTAGTCATCCTCCATGAGGATCTTGTGAGTGCAATACGATGGGTTCAACCCTTTGATGTCCGTGATTTTCCACGCTATGGCTCGTTTGTGCCCCTTCAACACCTCCACTAATTTAAGCTTCTCCTCGTTGGTTAAATCTTTAGCAATTATAACCGGAAGCTTATCTTCGCCTTCAAGAAAGGCATACTCAAGATGGGGAGGGAGATCTTTCAATTCCAACGTGGGTGGATCCTCAATTGACGATTTCAGCACTTGATCCACCTCACTCCTAACCTCAATAAACTCATCATTATCGGAGTTGGCTCCTCTTTCATCATTTTAATCACTTCATGCAAGTCTTGATCGGGGTCGAAATCCACATCCCCTAAACTTGCATGAGATCCATCTGTGTCCGAATCATATGTTTGTTCATCCAATAATTCCTGCACATAATCTTTCTCAAAAGACAAGTGTAAGGTATCAACGAAATAACAAGAGTCATCATTAGTAGACGAGTGATCGAGGTCAAATGTGACCTCCTCGTCACCAACTTTTAAAGTTAGTTTCTTGTTAAAAACATCGATAACAACTCTTGAGGTGGCCAAAAATGGACAGCCTAAAATGAGGGGAACTTGACTATCCTCGGCCATGTCCATCACCACAAAGTCAACAGGAAAAATGAATTTATCAACACGCACTAATAAATTCTCCACAATACCTCTCGGATACTTTACCGATCTATCCGCTAGTTGGATGCTCATTCTCGTTGGTTTTAATTCATCTAAACCCAACTTTTTAAATAACGAGAACGGCATCAAATTGATGCTAGCGCCTAAATCGGCAAGTGCATTACGAATTGATGAATCACCAATCAAACAAGGTAAAGTAAAGCTACCCGGATCACTCATCTTTTCGGGGATCTTGTTTTGGAGGATGGCCGAACATTCCTCATTCATCGTGACGCTTGAAAGATCCTCAAGTTTCTTTTTGTTTGTGAGAAGATCTTTGAGGAACTTAGCGTATTTCGGCATCTCCCTAAGAGCTTCAACAAATGGTAAATTTATATGTAATTGCTTGAAAAGATCAAGAAATTTACCATACTGCTCTTCCATCTTCTCTTTCCTCAAGCGTTGAGGATATGGAATCGGTGGCTTGTAAGGCGTCACCGGTGCTTTGGATTGAATTTGAACAGGAGCGGGGACTTGCACGGTACTTTCTTGACATTGATCTTGTGCTTTGTCCGTCACTGTCTCCTCTTCAATCTGTCCATCATCAGAAACAACATTGTTAGAAGCAAAAGAGTTAGGGTTTAGAGTCGTTTTACCACTTCTCAACGTGATGGCGTTGACATGACCCCTCGGGTTGTCTTCGGTTGAAGATGGCAATTTCCCTTTCTCTCGTTCCGACATCGTCTTTTGCAATTGACCCATTTGATTAACTAGGTCATGGATGGTGGCTTGTTGGTTTCGCATAAGACTATCGTTGCTCTCGGTGTACCGAATGAAAAGCTCTTCCATTGATGGCTTATTCGCGGATGATGATGGGTGGGAGTTCATTTGTTGGTGTTGATTTGAGGAACTAGCGCCTCCCATTCCCGATGATGATACTTGTTGGTCATGTGGTTGCCTCCATCGGAAATTGGGATGATTCCTATTGTTCGGATGATAATACAATTGGGATGGCGGCCGATAATCGTACTTGTCCCCTTGAGACCACATTGCTTGCCCATGCATCGCATAGATCTCCTCATTATTGCAATCCCTAGCCGAATGTGGCCCCCCACATAATTGACAAATCTCTTGAGCAACGTTGGCCGAAGATGGTCTTTGAAGAAGACTAATCTTTTGTTGGCAATCACTTGCGGTGTGAGGACCACCGCATAGTTGGCATGTAACCTCCACATTTTTCGCCGATTGAGGTTTAGCCAAGATTGCAATTTGTTTGCCCATATCCGCCACGGTTGTAGTCAATTGTTCAAATGCATCGAGTTGACGAGAGGCACTAGGAACGGCCCTTCGTCGAGAGGCATTGTAATGGCTCCCATTTGATGCCGTTTTCTCAATCAACCTTTTAGCTTCCTCGGGGGTTTCATCCAAAATTGCCCCCCTTGCCGCCGCATCCAAAGAATTTCTTGTGCCCACATCAAGGCCATCATAAAATGTTTGGATTTGATCATCTAAGTCCAACCCATGATGTGGACATCGCCTCAAAAGACCTTTGTACCTTTTCCATGCTTCGTGCAAAGTTTCATCCGTCATTTGAACAAAATTGTTGATGTCACTCTTAAGCTTTGAAGTCTTGGAAGGCGGAAAGAAGTTCATCAAAAACTCATCCACTAGTTGTTCCCATGTCGTGATAGATTTCGGATCCAATGACTTAAACCATTCTTTAGCTTCACCCCGGAGCGTATAAGGAAATAACCTAAGTCTAAGCGCCTCCTCCGGCATTTCTCGAATCTAATTATATCACAAACATCAAGAAAAGCGGTTATATGGTCATTAGGATCTTCCGTCTCATACCCCTCGAATGGTAGCATTTGGTTAAGATACGTGAGGTAGTGAGATTTAACTTCATAGTGAACCGCTTGAACCGCCGGATTTACAATTGCGGATCCCGTACCCGCATTTGATGGTTTCTTTCTTTCCCGAATAGATCGTCTATCCGCCATTGGAGTAGTTGGAGGAGATTCGGGAGGTGACTCTGTTTTGGGTTCCAAAAAAGGTGTGACGGGAGTTTGAGGTTCCGAACACCCTTCTTTGGAAGTCCTAGAAGATGCACTTATTGGTGTCCTTTCACCGAAACTAGGGCCCGGTATATCTATGTGAAGTTGTCGGTTCTTTCTATGAATGATCCTTTCCGGGTCGGAATATGGCTCGACAAGGTCCGGATCCGAGATACGTTTCATAAACACCTACAACACACGAGAAAAACGACAAGTGAGCTTGTACAAGAAAATTAACAAAAATATAACTTGCTTGATGATAAATCAACACGCAAGGATCGACTAATATAGAGACTAAGAGTTGTTCTCAAAATCACCGTGTCCCCGGCAACGGCGCCAAAAACTTGATGTCTTAATGGTTATATACCAAAAATAAGAACTAATAGACAATTAGGCAAGTGTACCTATCGTTTACTAGCATATAAATGGCAAGAACCGAGTTATCGATCTCGAGGACACAATGTAGAATGATGATAATAAACTCGTTGTCAATAATTAGTCTAAATGAAAATGATTTGATTTTTGATAAAACGAAACACCAAATTTAGAAACTATTACTCAATTAAAAACTATTTCACTAAATGCTACTTGAATATAAAATAATGCACTAAGATTAGACGATTGCAAATGTTTAAAATCAGAGAATAAAAGGTAATCATTCAAGTTTACTCCCCCCGCACATTAGATGACTAGAAATTAAGCATAGCATAATTAAAGGTTAAGAAAATATAATCAAGTGTCACAAACTCCTCTTTCAACTTGTTTGCTTTTAAATTAAAAGATTAGATAGTCGGAAATCTCCTAATAAACTAACCAATTAATTACACAAGATAATATTTATACAAATCGATTTCTTGAAAGGTGAATTTACTTTCGCAAATACACATATAATGCTAGACTTATCCAAGCAAAATATTCTCGTTGATGATACTAAAATACATGAAATAAATCCTTTTACTATTTCTAGCTCAAGGCCAAACAAATCCATAGACAAACTCGTAAAGAATGACTAACAAATTAATTTTAGCTTTCGCTTTTAAACAACTCATTAATCACTAACTAAAACATGTATTTTAAGCATCCATCAAGAGATAAGTCTAACAAGGAATCGAAACGTTAAACACCTAAAACTTGCTAACAAATGTGCATCTAATGTTTGGGGGTTGACAAACCCGAATGATTACAAGGAAAACTACTCACTAGCCATAGAGGATGAACTAAAAACACAAAATAATGAGAGATTCATCTAAATAAACAACGGTTATAAAGAAAACTCCCCCAATGATTGTCAAACTATCACCACTTGCAGCAACTTTAACTTCTTCACGTGCTATCCACAGTGGAATTTTCGTAGCCTCCACATACAAACCCTAGGTATTGATTAGACCCCCTAATTTCAGAGAAAAAGATGCTTAAATAGCACCAGATCTGCTGCTGCTCGCGCCGCGACAAATGCAGTGGTCGCGTCGCTACTGTCACTTGTACGATATGGTCAGATCCTGCAGCTGAAGGTCGCGCCGCTAGCAAGTATCATGTCGCGCCGCGATGATGTTTCTGCTTTAAATCACCATGCATGCCACGAAAAGTCACGACGCGAAGCTTAGATGGTCGCGGCGCGACCAACAACCTGTTCGTGAAACTGCACAGCATGCTCATCTCTTTCCTTTCTTGTCACGTAGAGGAAGGGAAACTCTCCGAATCGGGAACAACGGCTTCGAATCACCTGAAAACACGAATATAACGTAAATAGATGCGAAATAAATGTGTTTTAGAGAAAAACCGGAAAAACTAGGGGCAAAAGTGACGTAAATATATATCCGATGTGGTACTGAATCTCACAATCGTAGTCCTTAAGCAACTCAAGGCTACGACACTGTCGCATATTTAGATCTTTCTGGCTGAAGAAGTACTGAAGACTCTTATGATCAGTATACACAATAAACCGAGACCCATACAGATAATGGCGCCAGATCTTCAACGCGAACACAATGGCGTCTAGCTCCAAATCATGCACGGTATGGTTCTCCTCGTAAGTTTTCAGCTGACGCGAAGCATAGGCGATCACTTTCCCCCGCTGCATCAAAACACAGCCCAACCCTGACCCAGAAGCATCGCAATAAACCACGAAATCATCGGTACCTTCCGGCAAGGCTAACACTGGAGCCTGACATAACAGGGTCTTCAGCTCTCTGAATGCATGCTCCTGCTCCTCGGACCATTCGAACGGAACGGACTGCCGTGTCAATCTCGTCAACGGCAAGGCAGTCCTTGAAAAGCCCCGGATAAAGCGTCTATAATACCCGGCGAGGCCCAGAAAACTATGAATCCCTCGGCACTGACCACATGACCCAAAAACTGCACTTCCTGAAGCCAAAATTCGCACTTGGAGAATTTCGCTTACAATTTCTCCCTGCGCAGCACGGTCAAAACCTCTCGGAGGTGCTACTCGTGGTCTCCCGCGCTCCTCGAATAGATCAGAATATCATCGATGAACACGATCACGAATCTATCTAACATGGCTCTACACACCCGATTCATTAAATCCATAAAAGCGGCGGGTGCGATGGTCAAACCGAATGGCATCACAAGGAACTCGTAGTGCCCATAACGAGTCCGGAACGCTGTCTTCGGCACATCCTCATCCCTGACCCTCAACTGATGATAAACAGATCGCAAGTCGATCTTGGAGAAGAAACTCGAGCCCTGGAGCTGATCAAACAGATCGTCGATACGTGGAAGTGGATAGTGATTCTTCACGGTCACTTTATTCAACTCCCTGTAGTCAATACACATCCGCATGCTGCCGTCCTTCTTTTTCACGAATAACACCGGCGCACCCCACGACGACGAACTAGGACGGATAAATCCACGATCTAGAAGCTCCTGCAACTGAGACATCAACTCTCGCATCTCTGTCGGTGCCATCCTATAAGGCGTCTTCGCAATCAGCACCGCCCCAGGATCAAGATCTATACGGAATTCCACTTGGCGATCTGGCAGTAACCCAGGCAACTCCTCTGGGAATACCTCAGGGAACTCACAAATTACCAGAATATCCTCTAGGGTCTTCTTTTCCTTCCTCGCGTCAACTACATAAGCTAGGAAGGTCTCGCACCCCTTAGAGACATATCTCTGAGCCCTAGCCATAGACCCAATCCCGATATCCCCCTTACGGCGCTCCCCGTACACGATGACACTTTCACTGTCAGAAATGGGTATACAGATGATCTTCTTGGCACACAGAATATCAGCCCGTCTGGCAGTCAACCAGTCCATACCCACAATCACATCGAAGCTACTGATCTCAATCGGCAGCAAATCGATCGCAAACTGATGAGAATCTATCTCTAAGAAGAGGACTTTCAACTATTCCAAAAGAAAGGGGCAATTCAAATGCTTCATAGATAACCCCCTATGCTAGCACACAGTCCCGATAAACCCGACTCACTAACATCAAACTCTCATCGACCCTCTCAACAACCAACGGAATAGATAAAGAAGAAGGAGGTACGCTAAAATAAGCACAGAAAATAACAGACACATAGGAGCGATCTGCCCCGGAATCAAATAATACACGAGCTCGAAGTCCGTTAAGGATGTACGTACGCGAAACAACATCTGTGGCATCACGTGCCTCCTCCGCTGTCGCCTGAAATACTCGCCCGCGGCCCCTCGGAACAGAATCACGGCGGCTAGATGACGACGGCTCAGCCCTGGCTCCACTCGAGCTAGCTCCATGAACTGTCGGCCTCGGCTCCGGACAGTCCCTGACACGATGTCCCGGCCTCCCACAGCGAAAACACAGCGGCTCGGAAACTGTACACACTGACGCGGCGTGGCCCCGCTGGCCGCACCTGAAGCAACGCGACTGCTCAGATAAGCACTGTCCGGAATGACGGCGATGGCATCTCGGGCACTCCCGATCCCCATATGAACTCTCAACCCTGCTACCGGATGCCTGGGACCCCTGTCCCACACTGCTCTAGCTGTGCGCCCCCGACCCCTGACTCTGACCCTGACGCCTCGACCGGCGGTCTCGGCCTCTATCTCGATCCCGTCTCTGCCCTGAAGTCTGTCCCGAACCCTGGCCTGAAAACTGCCACTGATCCGGACGCTGGTCACTAGGAGCGTCCCCAAAGGACCTCCATACACTAGCCGGCTGCTCGGACGTCCCGGTATGCTGTCTCTAAGAAGAGGGCTGCTCCCTCTGCTTTAGAATCTCCCGCTCCCTCATGCGGGCCATCTCTAAGGCTCTGGCAAACGTCGGGGTATCGTGCAGCCCCACAAACTCTCGAATATCATATCGAAGCCCATCTATAAAAGCATCAGCCTTACGGCTCTCCGTATCGACATGCTGAGGCGCAAACTGTGAATACTCATTGAATCGGTCAACATACTGTTGCACCGTCATATTACCCTGCTGCAAATGGAGGAACCGGCGCTCCATCTCCCATCTCTCATCCCTCGGAATGTACTGGAGCTCAAACATAGCCCTAAATTGGTCCCAAGTCATGGCATATGCGGCGGACTCGGTCATCGATGACTCAATCAATTTCCACCACTGCGAAGCTCCGCCCCGTAGCTGATATGCAGCATACCCCACCATATCTCTGGGATCCACATGGGCCACTCGGAATGCAGCCTCAATCTCTCGTTCCCACGCGATGGCCGCCCCCGGCTCACCGTCACCCCGAAACTGCGGTGGGGCCCCTGTCGTGAAATCTTTGAAAGATCCGCCCCGCTGTGAAGACGAAGACGCACCACCCCCTGACTCAGTCTCGGTACGCCGAACCACTGGCTCCAAACTCTGACCCTGTTCCCTCTCTTGCTCTCTCTGCTGTCGGTAAAACTCGGTAAGAACCTCTAGCAGCTCGGATTTGCGGATATACTCATCACTGGGCGGCTTACCCACGCCCGACCCTTCACCCTGATCTGCCATATTAATCTGCACAAAACGAAACTATTAAGCACAAGGAATAAATCACCCAGCGCTATACACTAAGCCAGGTCGGTTAATCCACTAATATAATCGCAAAACGATCCCCCATGGACCGGAACAAGGTCTAAGTTAAGCATCCACTAATGATACTCAAACTTCAAACCACAAGCTCGGAAGTAGAACCCAAGCCCTGTAGGGACCCTCCCCGGCCGACACACCGCACACAGCAGTGAGCAGCAATAACCCTGTAGCACAGGAGCGACCCGGCTACAGGCCCTGCCGTATATATACACCCCAAGGACTGTTAGGGACAGTCAACCCGCGCGATCCCTTTCGCGACTCACTGTCCGTATGGAACACATCACGGACCCCTGGAATCAATCTCACATCTCATACATAACACGTATAAGGAATAGAATATACCTGAGGTTCACGTCCCTGTCTCATATATATAAAACGCACAAATATAGCTACATGGATAAAACGTAAAAGATGGCGCGCGTTTAGAAAACGACTCGAGTACTCACCTGACTGATTTCCCGAAGTCTGAGCACCCTGATCAAACCTGGCTCGCTGTCCGCTAGTCCCTGTAATCACACGGAATCATAACCGGTCAATCACAATCCAACCAATACACACATAACAATCTCATGCTAACACAAAACCGACTCGGACCCGATAACCCCACGGAACCGAAACCCGACCGACACCCGAAACCCAAACCAATCCCGACCCAAAGTAGCCCTAACGAGACCCTAACCCCAAACGAAACCCAACCCAAGCAATTCCGAAGGAACCCGATACCCATTCCGACCCAAACCCTTTTAATGGAACTAAATTCGGATTTCCACTGCAGGCTACCCATCGCGCCGCTAACCCCCTGGTGGTCGCACCGCGAAACCCCTGTTCCTGCACAGCGATTTTCAGCTCTGCCCAGGAGTATTAAAACTCCCTTCAATACGATTTCAGCCTCAACATAACCCCCAAAATCAACATATAAGTCTACAGAGACAACTAATAATCAATTCCCTAACTTGGGTAACTCATATATCAAATTCTACAAGAAAAGATCAAGAACTCTTACCTCAACAATCTCAAGAACACAAGGAGATGGAGATTATCAAGCAATTCCCATAATTTCTCAGTCAATTTGGTGCCCAAATCTGAATTCTTGCTGGAGCTCTTCACACAATTCACACACATACGCTTTTAGAGTAAGTAGAAGTGGATAAGGAAGAATGAAGAGATAGGCACGTATATACGCTTCTAATTTAACCGGTCCCGAACCCAATAACCCGAACCCGATATCACATTTTCACTATTAATGCCCATTTAACCCATTTAATCCCACAATCCCAAAAATATAATCCGTTCATTAAAATTATAACCCGATGACACGCAAGCCCAATCCCGACACGTATCAATTATAATTGGACCAACCCAATATTAATAGAATAATTATCCACTAAAATAATTCCACGTACCAGGTCCAAAAGACGGATATTACAAAATAAATCAAAATTTATCAAGTTTATATATTTTCTTAAAACAAACGATACCCGTTAAAACGTTAAGTTCATACGTTTTGTTCATAATTTATCATCAACTTGAAACGTGTTAGCTTATTAAAATAATTAAATTGAAACAAATAAAATTTTAACTTTATATAAAATAAAATACATATATTTTCTTAAAAAATGAGACATAAGATAAATAAAATTTTAAGAAATAAATTTAAGATATGTTAGAAACGTAAATTAAAAAATTTGATATATAAATTATTTTCTATTTAATTATTATAATAATTAAAAATACAATACATCGGTTAAATAATAATTATTGAATAAAAACAAATAAAATTTAATTTAATTTGTTTAGTGACCAATAATGAAACAACTACAATGAGCAAAAATGGCATTTTGAGAAGTGTTTATTATGATAAAAATCAAAATGTTTTTCAGAAAAATCCTTAAGTTAAAAATTTTTTAGCTTTGTGAAATTTGACTATTAAAGCCCGGTTATAATTATTAAACTGAGTTTTTAAAAACTCAAAAACCGGTTTCTTATATTCAAATTTCACTAAACCCAAAAAAAAAAAATTAGCTTGAGGATTTTTGTGAGAAAAAAAAAATGGAAGGACGGAAACGTAAAAAAAAATAATAAAGCTTTTTGAAGTAGTTGACTGCGTTAGGACTAAAAACGTGATAAAATTTGAAATTAAATGTAATTCATTAAACTAAGGTCTTGTTTGTTTTTTTTTAAAGATTTTCGAACCTTTTTATGTCTGCGAACTCAAAGACGCGGAAAGA